>JAPFBE010000013.1:12376555-12734055 GCA_034336665.1 Luscinia megarhynchos | reverse complement strand
CAAAAATGAAAAAAAAAAAAAAAAAAGCTAAACCAGGTCTTCAGTGTAATATCATATATAAAATTTAAGAAAAAAAATTTATTCAGCCATGAAAAAATTCCAAAACAAGTTTATAAAAGAAATTTGCAGGCCTGAATTGTTTGAGTGGTATTTCTTTTATACTCAAGAACCTTCTTGTTAGCACACACAAATAAGCTTTTACCAGGGTGTACTTCTACCACTTTCCTTCAAAAGGTGAAAACATTTTTTTCTGCTCTTTTTTTCAGTTTGAATATTTTTCCCTTCTGTCTCTTAACACTCATACAGAGCTTTAAACAGGAACAGGTCTATTCTTTTAAATTTGCCTGATGGGAAGCATGATATTAATTAAAACACAGGAACAATCAGGTGTCAGGGGGATGGGAGAGAACTCAAGCACACATATAAACACTTAAAACTCAAGTTTTCTGTTGGGATCAAGATAAGAGTTCTCAACCTGAACCTGGGAGAAAGGACATGCTGTTCCTCCAGATTGTTCAATTAAACATCACACACTGAGGCAGGAAAATTAGATAGAAAATGATCTCTCTGAGCAAATGAGTTCAGATGATAAGACCTTTGCTACTATTGATAGAATGAAAGAAATCCTAAGGGATGCTTTAAAAAAGTTTTTAGGAACTTCCATGTCCTCCAGATTACAGAAGCAAAAATAAACACACGGTTAAGAAAACAAAAAAATACCACAGCTGTTTCTGCTTTTTAATACAGAAAGGTCCTGGTACCCCAGTTCCTTCTGGGGCTGAACTATTGAGCAGATCATTAAAACATCTAGATTAAAATGTCCCCACAAACAGAAGATGCTGTTTTCTGTGCTGGAGAGAAGGAAAAGTTATAAAATTGTTGAAAACTCTTAAGTCAGGTTATTTCAGTGAGACTGGTCTCTCAACAGCATCCACAGATACTTTACAAATACAAACAAAACCTCATCCACTCTCAAAAACATCTGTGGTTTCATTATTAGAAAAAAAAATAAAGAAACCCCCCCAAATCCTACACCAAGACAAACAAAAAACCAAAAATCAACCCCCCAAAAATAACACAAAAAGCAAAATGTCAATATTATAGCTGTTAATGTCATTCTGAGAACAGAAAACAAGAGCAATAGCTGCCAAAACCATGTCTCATAAGTTTCCTAGGAACCCCATATAAACAACAAAACATCTATGGAAAATGTCATTGCACATGGTAGTTGGACACCTGACAGAATTCAGCTGAAATGTAGTTTTAGCAAATAAAAAAAGAAGCAATAAAAACTATAAGATAAGAGATCAGGCAATGACACAACCTTCTCAGTTTTAATTTCTTTAAACTGAATTTGCAGGGTTTCTCTCCACTTTCCTGTGGATCATGATTAAGGTACTTTTCAGACATGATTGCAATAAATTAAAAGTGCATTACCAACATCTGCTGGGAGGGAATGTCACACTCAAAACCCCAATACTGGGTAAAAGTGAGCACACTACATATGTGGAGCCAAGAATTTATCATCAGCCTAGTGAATGTTTTGACATTCAGTTGGGCCAAATAATCAAATGCAGGAAATTTGCAATGATTAAAAATATTACATGCATACTTATGCATGAGGATGCTAAAAAAGACAGTCCAAGTCCTTCCTTCCTGCACCTGTGTGGGTCTGCTGGCATTCCCCAAGCAGGGAGCTGGGGGATGCCATGGACACATCAATGTCCTCAGCTCTCTCTGGGGCAGGTGGAATGCTGCTGCTGATGTCCTTTCCTTGTCAGAGCCTGTTCAGAATTCTTGGCATACATTTGCATACTATGACCTGCTCCCTCCTCCCAGGGAAGAGGTGAAAGCTCCTCCACAGCCACCCAACATCCCTGGGGCTGCTGGTCCCTTCCTCTGGCATTCCCAGAGCTGGACTAAGTCTGGGCAAGGGCAGCCCAGTCACTCCTGGGACCCAGCACAGCCCAATTCCTGCCCTGACAGCATTTACATGTTAACATGACTTTGCTCTTTCCATGTACATACTCTAATAGATTTATTCCCCAGCTGCTCTCCAGCGTGATTCCTCTGCTAATAAAGAGATTGGCACCATTTGGAATTTGTGCTAGACATGGCTAGCTGGGGAGCTATAACTCACATTTCACTTTCTGAACCCATTTCAGTGCCTGCTTGCCAGATTTTTAAGGTTACACAGGATTATCCAACTCTCACTTTCACCCAGTTCAGTAAGAGTCTTAATCAGGATAAGACTCATTTGCTTCAATAGGATTTACTGCTTAAATTAGGCAGATGCTTAAGACTCTAATTCAGCAAGGTGTTTAATCATTACAGACTGCCTGTCAAAAGAGTAACCCCAAAGGAAACAGTGATTTAACACTTATTTAAACTCTTAAATATATATTTAATTTAAATTTCTTTGTTTTAGTACTGTTCAGAATATAAAGGAACACAATCACATGCTTAAACTTGCATACTGCATGCTTTGATGCATAGATTTCATATTTTTTGAAATATCACATTAAGAAGTTAGGAGAAGGATTTACAAATTCTTCTGTCCTTTTCTCCTGATAGTTTCACCAGGAAATCTATTATATGTATATACAGAAGCTTCAGTTAAAGGGGAAGAAAATTCTACATTTTTTTATTAGTAATAGAATAGTTATTTGATTAGCATTTTGTCAAAGAATATGAGCCTTTTACATTGTTATGCAGGTGTTCATAAAAGAGGTGAAAATGAAAACTTGGAAAGGCTATAAAATGTTATTACCATGATGAACATACTTGAACAGAGATCAAAGTCAACTCAAAGTTATCAAAACTTTGAAGAACTGCAGAACTATACAAATACTTCTTTTTAATTAAAATGTGCATTACCATTATGTGCCTTATCTATAGGAGAAGAAAAATTACCATTAAATCAGTATTTATTATCGTCCCCATGATAAAAGTTTTAAATTTTTTTCTTATTGGAAATATTTTTATTTTGTGAGACTGTGTGGGGAAAAGGGCTATCAACAGGCTTCTGGGCATTCATTTATCCTCCTGCTTTGTTTGTTAGTATGAATGCTCAACTGCTACTGGACACCAGAACAAAACATATCACTGATATCACTCATAAACTCCAGGTCCAATACGCTTGTATATAAAATTTATCAATTATCTGTTTATGAGATAACATAGAATCATTCCAGCATAAGGAAAGGGTACAGGAGTATTCTTAGTTGTGTTTCACAGGCCTTTCTGAATAGTGACTCGAGTAGTTTCCCAAAAGGAGATTATCTCCCAAGCTCGATGTGAGGCCAGAAGATCTTGCTCCAATAAACAACTCTAGCAGTCTAACAATCCTAACGAGATAACAGTCCCTCCAGGTAATAATGTAAGTGTTTGGAATCCAATAACCTGAGAGTTCATTTACTTTTTTAGAGGTACTATCACTTTGAGATCAAGGAATACAAAGTAGCTTCTTTCAAAGGAAATAAAATACAAGGCTGGAACAGTCTCTGGAGCACCTTAGTTAAGAAGGAGATTTATGTTCAATGAAACCTCCTTTTATACATATCACTTTTACCTAACTTTATTTAAACTGTTGAATAGCACATGGTCTGCAGTACAAAGTTTGGGTTTTTTTCCCATTCATATCTTTAAATGAATATGACTTAAGATACAATTTAAAAATGAGGATTACTTTTCAAAGTTCCGTAAGCAGGAATTTACATAAATTAGATTTTGGAGAAGAAAACTATTAGAAGAAGAACAACAAAGATAGACTGTCTCCTTAATGGCAGGTCTCAAGATGTGTATTTATTGTAACAACACAAATTAAGTATATATATTTATCAGAATTCAATATGAAAGCAATAGTGACTATTATCTTGCACTGTGGAATTACCACACTTTCCAATAAAATTCCTGATGGGATGCCATACCTCACTAGCATCTAGACTTGGATCAACTACTGTCCTTTCTTAAGGACAAAAGAAGGCAAAGATTCCTTTCCTTGCAAAACCAAGTGAAATTTAAAATTTTGAAATTATCCTTCTCATAGATTTTTTAACACGAATCCCAAACAATAAGAATGAATGGATGGAGACATACCAAGAAAATGCAGAATTTCTTCTCATGAACAGTGGGCTCTTAATAAGCAGACTTTTTTTTTTTTAATCATTTTTTGAAGCATGTGTGAGCAATATCTAACAAAATGGTGCTGAGCAATACAGATTCCCAAGCCTCCATGCACTAATAGATCACAGGAAAATGCCAATAGTTAAGTTATTTGTTCTTGACTCCTTTAAAGACTTGAATTAAAGCAGCAAGTTTGAACCTACCACTTTAAACACAAGAGGTAAGGGAAGAATTCTTCTAAATTAATTAACATCTCAGATTTTTAATGAAAAAAAGTGCTGAATCACTCTCAGGAAAAGCCCAAATTTATTTTGGTTTATGTATGCCAATGAACAGATATAATTCATAGTCAGTTTGTAATTTATGCCTCAACCTGTAGACAGTGGTCAATTTAGAGTTTTAATATCGTCAGCAAGGAGGGAGATATAACATATATTTTTAAGTATGTGAAGATGTTCTAGTATTTTGATACTTAACCAATAAATTGCACAAATAGTAAACCCATGACTGGATGGAGACACACCAAAAAAACACAGAATTTCTTCTTGTGAAAACTGGGCTCTTAATAAATAGTGGTTTTTTTAATCATTTTTTTGAGGCATGTGTAAGAATATCTAACACAATTCTTATTCTTTGGGAATGCACACATTTGCTACTCATCTCCATTTAAATTAAAGTAGACAGTAGCAGGACTAAAGTCATGATCAGCAGTCTAGTTTTCTTTAGGGTTTTATTTTATCTGAAGATGCAGCATTGCAATAAATCACCCCATCTACAACCAAGATGATCCCAAAAAGCTGTGCCTGAATTATTCTGAGAAGTTCAGCACTGAGATGTCAATGGAGCACAATAATTTGGAAGTAACTACTGTTCGTTTTTTCCATTTGGTTTGTGTAGTTTTATCTTATTTTCACATAATTTTCTGAAAAATGGCAAAATATCTTCATTAAATTTCTGAATTTTAAACAGCAAAGGTATAGTATATTTTTTATGTTTATGTCATCTCTATTTTTTTTAAATCATGTGGAAGTTTCTTGTACTTTTAACATTTTGCATTGGCATCCTATAATTTTAATGAAAGAATATTATTCCTATTCAGGTATAAACTTTTAATCAATTCCCTTTAAGAATGATTCACAGAGGTCTGAGGTTCAGTCACTGCACACTTCCAGAAGAATCCATTTCTCTCAGATGTCCTGCTGTGAGTCCCAGCCCAGTTGTACAGACTTACTTTCAGCTTTGGCAGGCATTTAATCTTCACTACTACTTTTAGTTGAAATAATTATTGTTTATCCAAGAAGAGGATGGGGGAAGAGGAAAGAAAGGGAGAAGAAGGCATCTAAAATTGTGTCTTCTCCACACACAGAGCCAAAATACATTATGCCCTCATTTAAATGGAACTGTGATAGCAAACCTGTCCGTGGCACACGACTCCTCTTCCCTAATCAGCATTCCTCAGCTTGACACTAATGTATCCTAACAAGGACAGCCAGGAGTTGTGTAAAAATAAAGAGGGATTTGGCAAAGAGCTGAAGTTGTCAATAAAATCCTACAAGTAACTCAAGGTCACTGTGTCAAATAACTCACTTCAGCTTGTGCAGAACTACAAATTGACTTGGGAAGACAAACAGTTTTTCAGAGCCTGCCTGCAGTAAGACAGATTCCAGGCAGATTTCAAATTGGGTGTTTTGAAATCTAAACGCTGAAGTATCACAGTTTCATCATCCCTATCATTTCTGGCTGTGGGCAAAGTAAATTAAAGGCTTCCAAGAAATGCTTCATTCAAAGTTAACATGAGTATGTGTTGTGCCACGTAAACAAGACTTGGAAAGGTATATCTGCTACACCACTATGAAATATAAATTAAAGAGGCAGATTAAAAGTATAGAAATGGATACTGAATGTCAGGGACAAAAATAACAATCTCATTTTAGTCTAAGTGGTAGAATTTTCAGTATTATATTACTTTTAATTACACAATAACAAAAGAGGCTCCGGCTGGAATTTGGGTGTGGTTGTTCATGACGTAGAACTGGATATAATATGATTTAGATTAGATTTAAAATTAGAAAGAAACTGGTTAGTTGAAATAAACTACCAGAGAGAGGAAAGAATGAGACAAGGTAAGAGCTGAAAATAAAAATTTTAGCATAGATTAACACAAGAAACTTGTGTATGAACTGAGAAAAGCCTCTCAGTATGCGAATCAAATACTTTGTTAAAGTCAAAACTATTTATAAGGATGCAGAATGTATTAAACTACCATTATTAGGAGTAATTTGTAAAAGTTATTCTGGTCATTATGTTAGTATGGAAAGTTTAGACCTTAAACACAGAGACTTTTATTACTGCAATAATATTCCTGTCCATAATTCTTTGGTCTAAACAACTGTATATGTACAATATATATATTTCATACTTTTTGATTTAATTTTTTTTAGTCAAACTATGAAAAGATGCAAAGCTCCTAAAAATTCAGGTGAATAGCTCTGAGTGAGGAATGGGGATTCACATCAATACGCTGTTGATTTTGCCATTTAAAATTCTACTGTATAAACTGACAACTTCAAACACAGAAAAAACCTGCAAATATCTGAGAAAAAAGGTGAGTTTTGCTTTACACGTGTTAAAAGTGACAAGCCTAGGCTGTCACTATTCCATTAAAGAACAACATCATACACATTTGACAGCAAAAAGTACTGTATCTCTGTACCTCATAGATGAAAGCATGTTACTGGATTCAGGAATTTGGGACCTCCTGAAGATGTGATGGAGTTAAGAGGAGCTGTTTGCTTGAAACAAGCATTTTGGAATTTAAAAAGAAATCCCACCATATTTTAGCAAGTATTTCTACCTATTTTACTACGTAGTAATAAATGAAGCAACAAACAAAGCTGGTTTTAAATACAAGAATCATTTGTAAAGAGATATTTTAAATAATCTGTGTTGTCTTTCTGAAAAGCTGTTATTTCTAATTACAGAAGGAAAAAATAAACAAACAAACAAAACCAACCTGCTCTTATCTTGGAAAAAGAAACCAAACCAAATCCACATCTTTCATGTTATGCTCTGTTTGTACTATCCAGTCTAGCTCATCTAATAAATGCAATTTGTTGGAACTCATTTTACTACAGAGCAAGGTATATTAGCAAAACCCATCAACCTAATATTTTTGAACAATGAATAGATATTCTTTTTATATTCGACCCTTGATAAAGTCAAAAGGAAAAAGGTAAAACATTCACCAAATAAATAATTCATTAGAAATTAACCACTAAATTCTCAGAGTAGAGGGCTGATATTTGTATGTTTATGGTGACTTTATAAGTGCACTGAATCTGAAAGTCTCTCTGGAAACCCTTGAACTTAAAACATGAGTTTATGTATTTAACAAACTGATGGAGGGCTTTAGGACACATAGTTGGAGACACTTGGCTTGAATTATTTACATATCCATGCATTTTCCTTATAACATACCTTTCATTTTAGTATTTTTCTTTCTGGAAGAGTAAATTATCCTGTTGAATAAGCTGTAAAGCAAGTCATGCAAAAGCTCCTTTCTGAATTCTTTTACTTCAATGATATTTTAATACACCATTAGGAAAAGCAAATAGAAAATTAGACTGCAGACAGCATTTGCACTGAATTTCAGACTGTACATTTAATACCTGGAATGATCTTAAACCAAACCCAGAGAGGAAAACTTTGCCATTAAACTGCTGTATAAACATATATTTTCATTAAATCTTCCTCATACTGCAGATTAAAATTTATAGAAGTTCATTAGTATCTAGTAAACACTTAGACTGTGCTGAAATGTTGCTGTGTGACCTCTGTGATGTGACTGCTGATCAGGAGTTTTAAGTGAGAGAAAACAGAAGAACCATATAATTATGCACAGAGAGGACATGCTTGTGTTTCTATGTGCAATCAGAGCTTCTCAAGTCTTTCTTCCTGATGAACTACTACTCAGCTGAGGGAAAAAAAAGAAAAAATGTAGACCCAAAATCAGGTTGTAGAGGCAGCAAGGATTGCCTGCTGGAGCAGGCAAGTACACAGGAAGACCAAATAATACCAGATAAGACAGAATTCAACAAAAAAGTTTCAAAGCAAGGAAAGGAAGACATTGTGTTACATGAGTAAAACATTAAACATAAGACAACTTTAAAATTATTTTTTTATTTTTTTAAAGAGTTCGCAGCAGAATTATGAATCCTATAAATCTAACTGAAGATGAAATCCAGTCACAATGGACAATGAACTAATATCAATAGATGTTTTCTCTTTTTGTACTCTTGGAGGATCCATTTCTGTCTGTTAGATCAAAACCATTTTGTTAAAAAATCCCATCCATCTCCATATGTGTTAAGACACTGATTTATCTTTTTGGATCCCTCTATCTAAAGAGAAAATAGTTTGATATTTCAGAATTCAAATTATATTCAAGAAAATTAGCTGTATCTTAACCCAAAATAGCACAAGAGAGTCCAATTCAGAATCTTTTAAAAATTGCATGTGTGAGACATCAGAAGATATTAGTAAGAGATCCTGTATTTAATATGCAGATGACAATAAAGCCCTGGTATCTTAGCAAGATCACTGATTATGAAACAGTATAATAATAAAAAAGTGTTTGGTTTTTGTACATTAAAAGACACACAAAAATATCAATCTTAAATAAAAGTACACAAGCAAAATAAAACATTCTTGATTAAAAAAAAATAAAAATTACTAATTATAAATCTAACAGTAATCAATCATTATTTTAGCACAACTTGATCAGTCTTGAAAAGAATTACTGTGATATTATGGAACTTCCATGTCCCTAAACTCTCCATTAAATAAACAGTAACTTAGTAAGTGCTGAGCTGAGCTGGTTACTATCACACAACAATATGTGGGAATTTTTCAACACTGACACTGGTGCAACAATCAACTCTGTTTCAGCAGAGAATACACATCTACATGTAGTAAATGTAGTTGATTATTCTGAACTATCAGGCAGCGTTTGATTTGCATGCAGGTTCAGAGACTAATATTAAGCTCTGCATCTTGAAAAATACCTCTGAAAATCTCAGGGCCACACATCTTTCAAAATACCTTTATATTTAGGGTCACTGTTTTGTTCTGAAACTTCCTAAATTGGCAGCAGCCTGTGGGTGTGCCTGCTATAAAAATATTTTATTAAATGGGAGACAAGGGTCAGTCAATTAAATATAGGAACAGCAGGAGTAAACAGCTCCTCCCAAAATCAGATAGAGTATTCTTCTGATTTTATTCAAACACTTGAGGGGAAAGGATAATACAAAAATAAGTCATTCTATTTAACAATTTTAATGGCATTATTATTAGTGAGGATTTTCTGTACTAATTGGGACTGTGTTCATATGGCTGGACTAGTAAAAATTACCATATTGTGATTAGGTTTTATCATTTTTTGTTAGGTTAACAATAAATTCTTGGTACTCCCTCTCCTGTATATGAAGTAGTCTTTCTTCTCTGTAATAACAACTTTTAACTTTGTACATCTCAGTTTATTTTCTTGAACTCTATCCCAAAAGCTCAAATAAACTCCATGTACAATTGTTTTGAGTTCTGCACATAGACATCAGAAAAACTGGCAGTGCAAAGTTGCAGTCCTGTTAGATGTGATATGACAGGCCAGAAAAAAAAAACATTAGGAAAATAAACAACTGTGTCATAGTTAGCAAAGTGAGGGGGAAAAAAAATTAAAATAAATGCCTTGAAAGCTGTAAATTCCTAGTGCTTATTCAGAGCTTCATTATTGCCTCCTTGTACTTTGAGATGATAGAGTCAATATGTGAATTGGTGATGGTCTCTCAATTGCATCTTTTATATTTTAATCCTTATTAATTACAGAATTAACTGGCCTTTTTGGATACAAGGCCAGATTAAGAAATTTTTTTCTTCATTACCATTATACCTAGGTTTTCATGCATAATGGCATGAAAAACTCCAATTATATTTTCCACAATCTAAAAACAGAAGGACTAAATTAGGTATGAAATTTGGGGTGCAAGGAGTAGAAAGCATCTATTAAGACTTGCACAGTGTAACCCTTTTGAGGCAGCTGGCTGCATCTAGTTTGGCTTTGGTAGGACTGTATCAGCACACAGCAGCAGATTTGTGCTTAGGGCACACACCAATCCTCTTTACCCTGCACTTTTACGTGCCTTTTCAAATGCTGACATCAAAAATCAGGATGGAGGAAAGCTTTGCTGAGAACAAGCACCTGGAGCACTGGTTTTGCAGACCTGCAGCCTTAAATGTTCCCAGTGTGAAGAGGAGCAATCATCTGAAATGCCCAACAGGTTGGGAAACAACTGTGCCAGTTTCAGCATGTGCTGTTCTGAGCAGCCATTTCAGAGGCTGGATCTTTCCTACTTACAGGATGTGAGAGCCATTAACAACCTCCCCTGCAATGGGAGCAAAGGCAAAGAGCTTGCCCTGGTACTCCCCAGAGACCCTGCAGCAGCAATGCTGGGGAAACGAGTGAGAAGAGAAGGAATTTCTGTTGATTAACTGGCAGCTCAGAGAGAGCTGGATATGGACAATCCTGCTCCCAACTAAATCTAGAGTTGCCCTTATCCATACAAATAAAGATCAGTTTAGTGGCTGTGGCATCTTATCATCCTCTCTTCATTATCATATTAAATCACACACCAAGTCAACAAGCACTTATTTGGATTACAGAAGAAGAGGTTATTTTCTACCTGGAAGAAAAGAGAACTAAAATGGCACCTAAAATTAACTTCCTTCTTAAGGGACTCTCTTTCCAGCAGCTCCCTATGCAGGTTTTCCTTCTCCCTTCCTGCTCAGTGTTTTTACTTCTTTATTTTCCTACATAAACACTGTGTGCATGGCATATAAATTCTTTTGCAACTGGCTAACATTTTGTATAAAATGAATTTCTATTTAAGCCATCAGGAATGTCATTAAGATAATAACTAACTAGGTAGTAAAAACTTTTCTTCTTCCTCTATTCAGCTTCTCCTCTCTCCCTGCACCCCAAGATTCTGCACAAGTAGGGGATGTTAATTATCTTTAACCAAAGGTAGAAATACTTCTAGTGAATGTAAAAAAATATAAATAAACCACATGGCTTTAAATTAGCATGCTAACTCTTGAATATTAGTAAATTTATTTTAGCTTAGCAAATATAGCAGGCCTAGATCAAAGCATGTGTGCATAGAAGTCTTAGGCAAGAGCTGCACTGAAAGACAGACCTATTTATAAGCCATGGATGGATGCAAAGCACCAGCTGTGGGGTGCCAGCTCCTCATTTTCTGCACCAGCTTTGTCACTCCAAGTGCAAGAGGAAGCTCAGACAGGCTGCAGTACTTGGGAATGGATTATACCTGTACAAACACAGGTCCACTGAAGTCAAATGGAAGATGTAAGAGAAAATCTGCATTATTAATAGTGAAGATGTCCATTATCCTTTCTATTCCTGTAAAGCAAAACAAAAAGCCTACTTCTAGATTGAGGTGGGTTCCACCACAAAAGCAAAGCTTTGATAAAATTTCCAGTGGAGTCAATTTGCTTCCCTTTGCTCTCAGTGGACTCCACAGCATGTCTGACACAGTCTTTCCAATTTTGGGTTTAATTGCAGGTGGTAAAAATTAGTGATGGCCATTTAACCATACCAGGGACTGACTTAATTTACTTATATCATGTTAGGTCTTATAACAACCTATCTGGGATTTGTCAAATTCCTATTTTCATTCCCATGCAACACTGAAAACCTTAGCACAGATGGTTCATCTTTATAATACTGTAATTTAATGTGTATTATCTCAGATGTTTTGGCAGTTCTAGATAGTCTCAGGATGTTTTCTGGCAAAAGACGTCAAGCTGGTACAATATTGTGATGAAAAGGAAGCAATTATGATGTTTATTTCTGATATATTTTGTAGCAAGTGATGAATCAATCTTGATTCAGATACAGGTACATATTTATCTCACTGAAGAAATTAAACTGCTAAGAGAAAAAGCAAAGAAAATAATCCATATCGACCTGCCTGTACCTAAAAAGCTGTAAACCTTTGCTTTGAGAAAATGCTGCCTCTTCATACTTAGACAGAGTAACAATGTAGTGGAGCATAAAAATCAGGAAGAGAAGCTGTCTGTAGAGGCTGTGTGTAAGTCATCTGCATCCATCTCAACTCAGATCTAATAAAACCTTAAATTATAGTGCTACCATATTTTGAACCTAACAAAAGTAACTGAAGAAATTCAGACATACAGTATATCTTTAAAAGCTGAAATTTCTTTTAAAATCAAGTATTGTTCCTTGCAAGTTGAAATGCAGCATGGTGTGATGGCAGCTTGTGGCTAAAAGGGAGTAAAGAGAAAAGACTGCAGCTGTCATGGAAAATTTCTAGATCTGAACACATTTATGATTATGCTAGCACCCAGACAAGAGATTGACAACCTCTTGTTAACAGACTATTTGTAAAAAGCAAACAAACAGTGATCAATTTTCCTATAAGGAAAAAACAGGACAGAAATCAATTTTAACATGAGCTGGAAATAATTTTTAGAGTATCTAGTATTAATAAATACAATGGACAAAAATACAAATTTTTTTGGCAGTCCATTTTGCTTCTATAAAATCCCAGCCTGGTCTCGACTAATTTG
Organism: Luscinia megarhynchos; assembly: GCA_034336665.1. Taxonomy (NCBI): domain Eukaryota; kingdom Metazoa; phylum Chordata; class Aves; order Passeriformes; family Muscicapidae; genus Luscinia; species Luscinia megarhynchos. Next base: position 12,721,269 of record JAPFBE010000013.1, on the reverse strand, counting down.
AAGTGATATGAGTGAGATTTAACAAAAGGAAGCATATAAATATTCAAAGGTTTCCAAATTAGCCATTCATATTAGATTCCAGATTTTCTATTGTAGTAAAGAGATTTTTGAGGCAAATGCAAGTGGTCCAGAGAAAAGATCTGTGCACAGAGAAGTGAACAAGGAAAACACAGTATACTTCTCATGTTTGTATTTTTTTATTCAAGCTTGACAGAAAAAAATATATATAGAATAAATGTTCAATTTAGTACATTGAGCTTCATCCATCCATAAGTCCACCCTAAAAAAAATCCATAAATAAAAGATCCACTAAGCAAAAATTCCACCTCAGAAGGGCTTTGCAGCACACCTAGGTGCTTTGCAGTTTTCAGAAAAAATAGTGAAATAGAACCAGAGAGAAAGGCAATGTATTGTTAGCAGAAAAAAAAAAAAGTTTGGGTTTTGTGCTCAGCACCATAGGAATAGGTGATGTTATGCAGGTCAGAATGCTGAAGGTGTAAAAACACCTGAACATATGTACTTACCTCTGGGAAAGAGCAAAGTTTCATGCACCAGCCAGCTGCAAAATAGTCACACCACACTTGCATTTGTTTAACCCCTTGAGAGTTGTAGTGCTGCCCTCAAAAGGCCTAGTAAAGAAAAAAGCTCCTAGAAGATGTTAATTCTGCTGTTACACATAGCAAAGAATTTTAAAATAGTTTAGCTAGGATAAGTTCACATTTCTTTTGTTGTCTGTTAAGCTGCTCAAGAACTTCTGGGGAAATTTGGTTGATGTGATATAGGAAGATATTGTCTCTATTCTGTGAAAAATAATTCATGGCTGCCCTTTTACATAGAATTTTCTGCTTCAGAGGAATATGTCCCAAGAGGCAATATAACATGTTGATACAGAAAAGGTTTGGGAAGCTAAGCACTGCCATTCAGTTTCTCATAATTTGATAAAGAATTCATAACTCTTTGGGGTGGAGTTAACAACATCACCGTTATTGATAATAGTTCTAATTTGTCTAGCTTGCCACTTAGATATCTTACAGAAGGCATATTCTCTTCTCAGGATTGGGCTATTGCTCTCATGCTCAGAGAGAGGTACCAAGTCAGCTGTTAAATGTGTGCTCAGTAACACGTGTATTGCAAGAGCTGAGTGCTCCAGTATGTTCAAACACAAACACACTCACAGTCCATGAAGCAGCAGGAAAAGAATTTCTCACAAAACACAGCAAAACCCACCTTTAATCTAAGGTGTAAATCTGGCAAACAGTTTATGCTTGTTCTTATATTTACTGAGAGTGGTCTCACTGAAATCAGTAGGATAAATGGGTCCATAAATCTTTACCACAAAATAGTCAAAGAGAGGAAAAGAAACATTACACTTTCCTGTCAATTGATTTGCTCAATCCAAGAAATTCTCAGCCAAAATGGGAATCAGACCCTCTGACCCCTAATTCAGTGCTACAGCCTTTCTCATCACTCTCCCACCTAAGACAAATTACAAACTACAAGGACCTTATCTCCCAAAATCTCGTACAAAAATAAAACCTACCTACAAAGAATATCATCAGTCTACTTGTAGCATTGTATTTTCCTCAGCTGAGAACCACGTGTAACCTGAAACACCAAATAATCAATGTATCATTGCTTTAACATGTTGGCAATGGGCACTTACCAATTCCTAACTCCAAAACCCTTTCTTTGCTTCTTTCCTTCTCAACATTTAACCCTATCTGAGAATAGAATAAATTCTTAGTGAAATTTTTCTCTAACCCTCCAGGCTCTGGGGGCCCTGAATGAGCCTGGAGGTGCTCTTGCCTTATCCACAACCCAAAACTCAAATTAACCTCCTAGGGCCATCAGCCCCTGCTACACCCACAAACAAGGGAAATCCTGGCTGGATTTTGGTCCTGTATCAGTCCTAGGAGATCACTGGGGCTGAGGCTGCCCCACCTACTCCTCCCTCTTTTCCTGGCTTTCTTGTTCCTGGGATAAGGATGGTGGGACAGACCCTGTCTGCCAAAGCCTCCCAGATGGGTCCCCCAACAGCCCAGTGCCAAGGAGTTGCCAGACATCATGGCTCCACAACACTGATATTTTAACATCAGAGAAATCTAATACTAGCTTCTGGTTGCTTCATGGGCTTTATGGATATTTTTAGTTAATGGAGTTAACAGCAAATCCATCAGTAATTGGTGGAGTGGTTTTTATGCCTCTGCATTACTGATTCCTTCTCATTCCCATAGCCAGCAAATAGAGAGTGGTATCTTCAGAATTCCCAGACTGATGCTGGAATCAAACTCTCAGAAAACAATAAAACACTCTTTGGTGCATGTTTAGGACCCCATTCTTCAGCATAACACAAAAAATCCTGCAGAGTAAGACAAGACCATGGATCCTTCAGCTAGCAGTAGGATGTTTCACCTTTGGGAGTTTATGTTGACTTGAAGAACACAAGTGACATGTGCACGGCAGTGATAATAATAGCTGAGTATTATATCACCAGATTATACAAATGGGTTTTGCCTGTTTTCCTTTATGCAAAGAAAGCAACCAAACAAATCATATTTTGAAGTGTGAATGCCTTTATTTTTTTCAAAAGATTCTACTTTCTATTAAGTATATGCTTTACAGAAAGGTTAGAAGAAAATGCTGCAGATGGTCATATCATGAATTCCAAGAAGGGCAAAACTATTACTAAAACTATTGGCATTTACATCCCATTAGGGAATACCCTCTATAATTACAAGCTTTGCATAGGAAGCCTCCAAAATACTTCACTACTTCTACTCTGTGCTACTTATCACACAGTAGTTTGAATTTCAGTGCAAGTGCTTTCCCAATTAAATTTGCAGTACGCTATGTGCAAGTGTCACTACTTTCTCCAAATTATTTTTTTCTTAAAGATATCTGTAACTCATAAATCAATTTGAAAACAATTATTTTTAAAAATCCTGATGCTTATTTCTGATGATTTTGGAAAATGTATAGCAATACATAGAAAATATATTTCTTATGATTAAATATTATTTTAGCCTTCAGATTCAAGTTAATGATGAAGTGCTATTTCCGTGATCTATGATAAAAACAAAATTCATTCATCATGTTGTGGTCCATGACAATAAAATGTCTTTTCAAATTTTAAAATAATAAGATATCATTCTTCACTCTACAGTTTAATCCTAAAATACAGCATTTGCTTAGTAGAAAAAGATTTTCTTTGTAATTCAAAACATTTTGTTCCCTTTATTATCAGATTACCTGAAAGAATTCTATAAATTTGTGCCTGATCACTCTCCTGCCAGATGTGATTCATTCTTCTTTCCCAGCAACACCACTGACATTGCTTTATACTGGCACTGAGTGTGAATGGGTTTCAGTGCTTTGTCTAATCAAAGACAGTTTTGTTCTTTTTGTTACTAAAGGATTTTTGCAGAAATTAAAATCTGACACTATGCTCAGTTTAGAAATTTGGGTTTTTCTCAAAGGTTTTGAATAAATTAACAAAGAAGTTTTAACCATATCCCTAAAAATAAGCATTTTCTACATGGGAATGAGCTTACAAATACAGCTTGTTTTTCAGGATCTGCTAGGGCCCAAATGAGAGAGTCATCTTTTGCCAAGAATCAAAGTGTGACCCTTTTTTTTTTACTTTGTTTGGGTTTTCTTTGTGCAGTGCTAGCTGTGTCTAATACAGGAATGACAGATAAACAAATTGTCATTATCAAGGTACCTGACTATAATTTTTTTATCCTGTATTTTGAGTAGCATGTCTGAAATACGTGAGAGCATGATGTATTTTGACAAGGTTAAATTTTGAAAAGTTGAATCCATTTCTGAACATGTCATACATTACCTTTCTGTTAGCAGCAATTTGCAATAATCATATTAATACTCACCTGTAAATTAAAGGGACAATCTCTCTTGTGGCCAGTGCACTGAACTGATTGGCTCTCAAGAGATCTGAACTAAATTTGTTCATCATTGAGGATGTCTGGGGTTTTACATGATCAAGCAGCATGATTATATGAAAAGCTTTCAGTGACAAGCTGATGTTGGGAGGACACTGAAGCAGTTCCCTCATGTTCATTTTTTAATAGAATCAGACGTTTTTGTTAATTGCAAATGCTGTCACTGACACTTAGGGAAGCACATTCCTAAGATATCTGCAGTGGCTGAGCTCAAGGATCTGTGGAAGGAAGAAGATGCAGTTGTGAAAACTTTTTTGGGTGAAATAATATATTTCTTGAATACACACAGAAAATGGATTCTTAGGTATGAATATACAATCTAGGAAGTTTCTCTTGGGTTTACTGAATTTTATTGGTGGTAAAATGCATACCACAGACATCCCTCTGCCATTTCAGGGAGGTGGCTGAGATATATTCTCTGGGCTGTGCTTTGCTTTGCCCATTTTCCATCTTAGTGGAGTAAAACCCAGCACTGCAGTAAAAGCCCATTTCATTCAAACTATGCCAAACCTGTTTTCACCAGCTCCTGTTGGTGCTAACACAGTTACAAAACTTTTGGAATGTTTTAGGTCTGGCAAAATAAGGCAGCTTCTGTTCCTATAATATTTTCTCTGGCATAAACCAAGTACCTCTAAAATGTCACACCTGCATTGTTTGGGGAAAAAAAATAATTATCTATCAGTCCATTATCTATTGGTGATGATCATGATGGGCCTTAAGCTCAGCTGGAGACTCAAGATGCTAACAATAGATGTATTTTGACAGAAAAGAGAATAACAAATTGCAGGTCTCTGTGAGCATTATTCAGTACTTCTATAACAGGGGTAAAATAAGGGATATGTTTATTTTTGGAAATGAGACTTCTAATGAATCAGACATCTTGACAAAGACACTTAGCAAAAATAAATGTAACTACAACACTTCATTAAAGTAAAAGTATCTTTACTATTAATATACAAATGGTGAAGAGTGACAAATAATTGATATACTTTAAGCCATACTTTCAATGTCTTTCATAAATACAAAACCAGCATCTGCGATATTACTTCTTTTTACAGTATAGAGATATATATATATACACACAGCATTTCATAGGGACATAAGATTCTGAAACAATAAACAAACTAGCTCCAGTGGTAGCTAACTTATCAATATATAATTCAGGTGGCAGATATCGCAAGTGGGCTGTTGACAACGTGTGGAATAACAAAAACAATATATGGTATGCTTTAGCTCATACTGTACACAGCATACAAAGACGTACCGAGTGCTCATTGTAGCAGGAAAGCTTTTTTTTTTTTTTTTCCTCCTTTTAAAACCTTGTCTAAGTAGGTCAAAATTCTTAGTGAGAGCTCTACACCATGAGCAATAAAATTATCTTCTGGGGGAATCTGACTCCTTCATATATTTGTCACTGATCTCTCACAGAGACTATGAGGGTTTGTCTTGCCTTCCTCCAACCCTGCATTTTACATCTGAAAAACCATAGCCTGATTACCTGGGAGAGTTAAAGGATGTTGCAGGGTTAATGTCCCCTCTCCTCTGGTTTTCAGAGCTCTCATTACCCTGCCTTTTGGCAGTGCCCTCCCTTGCTTCAGTTGCTCCCCATTTCCCCTGTCAATGCTGAGGAGGGATGCTCCCAGCCCTCTCCTGGCTCACTCCTTGGCACCTGCTCTCCTGGCAGTTGCTTTCCTGAGCTGTCGGCACTGCATCTGCTCACCTCACCCATCTCACCTGTGACTTAAGAGCTGCCAATACAAATTTGGCAATAAATACTTATTTCATTCCTCTGGGCTAAAAATGGCCAATATTCAAGTTTGAAAGTCAAACATTATGAGGCTCTCAATGCCTCTTAAGAGAAAAGATAGACCGGTAAACTGAGAATTCTCAGAACCTGATCCAAAGCCAAATTTTTAAGGCATATTTTGGCTCAGGTCCAAGTAAATTGATATAAGAACACATTTGCATGTGCAGTGGAAATACTGAAGATCACTTAAAACTTACAGAACTGCTGTCAAGTGGACAGGGTACTACAGGAACTCATATGAAAAAATCTGCAAAAGGGGTGAAGAGTTTTTAAAAAAGATTTATTTAACCATGGTAGCTTTTCAACTATCAGAAAGATTATCTGAAGCTAACCAAAGAGATTTCATAAGGAGCACTGTTTACTTAGCAAGTTTTCATCTTCACCTAAAAGAAGTATCGCAATCACAGTGAGTTATTTAAAGAGATGTTTTCCTTCTGGACATACAGCAATGTATGGGATAAAACTGTCACTGGATATTCTAACACCATTTCCTGATCAGTGAAACTCCTGATGGAAAAAACCTCCTCTGTGCAAAATGTCAGTAGGAGCTTGGCAGGAGGTTTGAGTTCCACTTACACCTGGAAATCTGATTCACAGAGGGAACTCGATCAGCTGAGGACAGGCAGAGCCTCGCTGAGATGGATGAATGAAATCCAGGTCCTGCTGGAATCAGTTGGTGTCTTAACCCCTGGAGGCCTGGATTGATGCCTGGATTCCACTGTGACTCTTTGTGCAATGCTCTTAGCACCCCTCTGTTAATCAAAGAGGTCTTGAGCTTTCTCAGTAAATGGTATTTTGGAGATTCTTAATCAGGAGTGAATATCATCCAACAGACACAACTATTCTACAAAGATGTTATTTCCTACACAGCTTACACAGCAATGGTGAGGCTGCAAACAAGTGTGAAACGAACATTCTCTCCAGTTTTACTCCAGAGGTAAAATTGTGGGAAGATGCTCCTCTCAGATTTGAGGAAAGATTTTAATGTTTTAGGTCTAAGCATTTAAACAGAACTAAGGAGACTTTCTATCTGACTCTTCAACTTGAGAAATTGGTCAAAACACCCCTATACATTCACCACGTTCTCCATCTACTTGAAACTTTTCAGCAGTAAGACACCCATCTTGACCCTTACTGGAATCATGATCTCAATAGATTTTTGCAAATTCTGTGTTTCAAATATTTATGTGGCTTGAAAATAATACCTTCAGTTTAATTTAGATTAATATTTGAGCAGAAAAGTATGTGACAGTAAAGCTTTCAATTATTTTAAACAGGCTTTGTAGACAAATTATTGAAGATTTTTCTTTAATAAAGCAGAGTGGCATGCTATCAAAAGGCACAAATACATTTCCATTATCTGGTCTAGGAAACAAAAAAAATGGTGTGATGATTATACTACAGTTTGATGATTGGCACTGAAATAAATAATCAAACTAATTACCATCATAAAAAGAAAGCCACGTTTTTTGGGATGAACATTGATGCAGAGGCTGAAGACAGCAGCTGGACTTTACTGCACCAGGGCCTGATGTCAAACAACCTTTGCAGATGATGGCCACGGTGTAACTATGTTGTAGATATCTATGAAGAAATAGAAAGTAGCCCAAATCCTGCAAGTTCTCTTGTTAAAGTAAATCCATCTTCCCACTCACACCCACCCCATTAATGGCAGTGTGATGTCAAAATTTCTTGCAAGACTGAGGCCTGAATAAATTAATCTTTGTCACATTAGGCATTAGCATCACCAGAATAGTAAATATTTCTGCAACCACAAAAAAATCTTAGAAGTCAAAAAAGGCAAATAAACAAACAAAACCAGAAAAAACCTCTCCAGGGTACGTTTGATTACTAAATTGCAAAATATTAATTAAAACTTTGTTATTATTGTGGTAAATTAGAACTCAAGTCTACTAAAAAACAAAAAAATTAGCAAGGAGCTTTAAGCAATTTTACTTTTACTCCTTTTTTTTTTTTTTTTTTTTTTGAAAAGAGATTGTCACTGCCACATTTTGTTCAGTACTGATTTCAATGGCTCCCTCCCACCTTGGTCCCTGGAGTATGTTAGTGTAACAATTCAGATTACTTTTACAAATAGTTATATTTTGTCAACTCTTCTGACATTTCATACTAACACTTAAAATTACTTTTAGACAGTAAAAGTGACATTTATACAGATACCTGTTTTTGTTTGTTTTGTTTTTGTTTTTGTTTTTTTTTAATCTAGAATAGGAAAAGAAAATAAACAAATGTTGTTATTCCAGTTCTACATATATCTTACAAATTACTATGCGCTGTCTCTCATTTGGAAATATTTGGAACTATTTTGAAGTATCAGTTTTTTCAGCATTTTTTCATAGTGAGAGTTTGGTTTTCTCCTGCACAGCACAGAGTTCAAGCACAAGAGATAACCTATTAATCCACAGACCAAAAAGGTGTGCTTGGACAGTCCCTCAGAAATTTAGAGCTGATTTATTCTCAGCCCTGACACAGCTCAACTGCCAAGAGACATAACAGCAAGAAGAAATTAAATACTCTTGGAAACAGCTTTTGATTTGTAATCCAGTATAGTGGGAAATGCTTTTGCTTCCAACATTGAAATAATACTGCAATATATTTTGCTTGTAAAGAGTAGCACAGGTGTATTAGTAATAAATGTGCTGACAAGAACTCTTAAATCTTCTAATCCCTTCACATTGTAATTAGAGGCCATGTCAGGGAAAAAAAAAAAAAAAAAAAGAACTGTTAGGATATAGAACTGTTAGGATATGATTTTTTTTCTGTAAATTCAGCAAAGAAGTACTAAAATTTGAAATGCATCTGCAGTTGAGCCTAGATACTGTTAGTTCTGCTGCATTGTATAGGCACCTTCTTGTGGATATAATCAGGCTGGCTTCAAAAAAAACATCATTTGCCTAGGGAAGATTGAACTGCACCATCCAAAATTGTCACAGCAGGTAGAAGAGGAAATTATGTCTACCATCTTCATCCCCATCCCAGTCAAAATATTGTGTGAGAGGATGTTCAAACCACACCAACAAGATTATTCTCAACTGCTGGGGTTGTCCAGGTCCCTTCTTTATATTTTGATAGAAGAAGAAAGCTCAGCTGCAAGTACATGCTTTCTGGAAAGAATATATATATCCATATAGATAAATGAGACAACTGTTCCCCTCATTGTGGTTAGGAGCAGGCCTGCTTGCTGTGTGCTTAGAAAGAGTCAGGAAATCTGATTAGAAATTATCAGAAATCTGATAGACAAGCAGCTATTTAGTAGAACTGCCTGCTGAGTATATGGGGGCAACACTGAGAGTTCATAAGGGAATATCTCCCTCTTCCCTTCACCCAGAATTACTGTCTCAGCATTTAGAGAAACTTCTTTACAGCAGTTTTCAATTATTATCTTCCATGACTTTCATCCCATATCACCATCCCCTCTAATCCATTTTCTCCACTTTGGTACTGATTTTTGTGGGAATTTGGCCTCCTGTCCTAGCCAGACCAGCAGTATGTCTCTGTCCTCAACTCCTTGGTTCATTTTAGGCGTTTCCCAGAGTGAGGAAAAGTTGTAAAAAAACTCATAAAATAACTTGCTTTTTAAAAATAAGAAAGATCTAAGAAATAAATGTAAATATATTCTCCTCAGCTCTTTCAAATGCACTTAAACTTGGATTAACATGAAGGTTATTAGACATTTTCTTCAAATTTAAGGAGATCCTTTTACATTTCACTTTCAGTTTTACTGCACAAAATTCCAAAAGTACAAAGACTTCAAATACTATCAAAATTCAGATATAGCATGGATAAAACACAATTTGATGAGTAGAAGTACACTTAAACTTCAGGCATGACTTAGATGTGGAAAATTCACAACTTACTCTACCAGTTACTTCCAACAAGAAGAATTTTCCAGTCGAGTTTTCTATATGGTTTATCTACTTCTTTCAAAGGAAGGCTTTGAAGAGTTTGTTAGTGTGGATGCACTATGCTGGAATGGAAGCAAACAATATTGCTCCAGTTAGTGGAGCAATAAATTAAATCAATGATTCATTCATATGATTGAATTTCAGATTAAATAAATCTGTCAAATTTCCTGTAGGGGAATATGATCAGAATGATAAAAAGGAATATCTTAAAGAAAGCTTGATAAGGGAAAAAAAAGCATTTGGTTGAATATAAGATTGCATTAGTTAATAATTAAAAATTATTCCTAACTACTTAAAAAAACCCCACATTTTCCATCTGTTCTTAAACTGTACTTGTTAAGACAAAGGATATGAAATTACAGAGAAAAAAGTCCTGCTTCAAAAAAGGCCAAGTTTAATATTTTATATATTGATTTGGGGAGAAATGTATTTACTTCACGAAACCACAGTTTTATCCCTTAGCTAAATGGTTTGAACTAAGACAAAAATGAATACTCTGTATGTAAAAATATGTTGGGACAAATATTGCAAGTTTTCACTTAAAGTTAAGATTATGATTAAAAACCAGATTTCTTTTCACACCTTGGCTGCATTTTAGTTCACATGTAACTTTCAAAACTTTCATACAGAAAACCTGAAGCATTTAAAATCCTAGAGCCTTTCAGAGTCACTCTCATATCATTAGGATGAGGCCAATAGATTGTTGTGAAATATTTAGCCAATTTTATTTGAGTTTGTATATTGTGAATATCAGTTTTTTTGTTTGTTTTGTTTTGTTTTGTTTTTTAATTGAAGAATCCAGAAGGAACTGCAGTGGGACCTGGCTCTGTGTTGAAGAGTTTGTGGGTTTTTTAATGCTTCAAGTGATAATCACAGCTGGAATGACTACTCAGTGTCAGCCAGAGCTAAGATCTTAAACATTATACCAAGACTGGTTTAATTGTTTGGGTTTTTTTTAAAGGCAACCTAAATTTTCTTTTTGTTATAAATGGAAATAAATACATCAGCAAATGGCACTTCATGTATGTAGCTTGCAATATAAGATCTGGAGAGGCCTGATGTGCTGTCTGTAATTAGGGGTGCTTTAGAATTTTTCTTCTAAATAGACACACTTTTCATATAATAAATTATAGATCTTATTCTGCAGACTTTTCAAATTTATAGCATGGGACTTGGTGTCAGCAAAACTACATACAAAAACCATTAACAACAAAAAATATAGAAAAGAACTGTAGACAGGAGCTGTTTCATTGTATGTACACATGTACTAACTATTCCAAGCTTAAGTTTCCCAGGAAATTAAGGTCAGCTGTAAAGTTTTGGTCACAGGATTACTTCAATCCAAATGCATTATCCAGACAGCTGTGGTTTATCTTATTATGCTTTGCTATCATCTTCTTTTGACTGGATGATGTCATTAGCAACTTTGATTTCTATGGTTTCTGGATTTAAAGCTTCTTTGCCATTTTCCTCCTTTAGTGGCAGCTTCCTATCAGAAAAAAAGAGGAATCATGGTAATACAAAAATAAAACAATCTTTAATTTAAGTCTATAATACATGTATAGTCTATATAGGTCATAGTGTAGAACAATGGCTTTTTTTAAATAACGTATAGTTATTTTATTATGAACACTGAAGTTCTTTGTTTTTAAAGCAATTCATATTAACTCTTTCCATTTCTATAAAGCCATAAAAATCACATGATAAAAACATTGGTGCTGTTCAAAATGCAGTTCTTCAATAAGACAAAAGAAAAAAAAAAGTCAAATTACTTGACAGCAGACAGTACAGAGGTATGTGATACCTAGGATAATGTGAAACATTTACAGTCACTTTTAAATCTCAGTTAAACTCTTTTTTAATGTCTTTTCTAAATGTAAATTCAATTGTATACAAAAGAACACAGCTATTGTTGGAGATTATGCTAAGGTATAGGCAAAGAATTTCTTATGGTGCAAGGAGACAATGGAAGTTATTATTTAGAAAGTTCTACTGTTTAATTTTCATGGGTCACACAATATAGCTTCATTAATAGCTTACACTCTTTTAAGACTTAGTGAAAATTCTGAAGATTTGGCAAAAAAAGTCCCCATCCTCTTGAATGTGATCTCATTGATAAAGGTCTTGAAAATCATTGATTCCCTTCTGCCAGTAATTAGCTGTTGAAAAATATAGCTGTCAAAAAGATGTGTGGTTTACTGAGATGTTCCTGTAATAATGTCTCCTGGGCATGATAACTCTTAATCGTGATTCCAGTTTGGGTTTGCTTTCTGGTTTTTAACTAGGGAATAGCATGAATATGTCTTTTTTATTCATAATAACTGTTAAATGTTTCAGTAAATTTCTGCTTTGATTGCTTTGATGTCCCAAAGAGCAATACACTGTTCAAAACCTGTCTGAGGAATCTCTTAGGAATGTATTATTACAAGACAGTGTTTAATAACTGCAAACAAAACAAAACAATACCTGAATTCCCAGTCATATGGAATTTAAGTTGTCTGAAATGAACTAAGAAAGATGCTGTTTATCCAGAGGTTAAACAATGAGCACAACATGTATCTGATAGAAATCAAAGATTAACTTGTTCTACTACAGTAAAATACATGGGATATATCATCAGATGTCTGGCTCTGAGCACAGAGGGAGGTATCTACTAATTGTCTGTTTCTCATGGCACACCCAAAGGAAACAGATTTCAGCCCACAGCAAGATGCCTGAAAGAATGGAAACAACAGAATCAACATGAATCTATTTTTAACAGAAGGTGAAACACTGGGGCAGAGGAGGAGCAGCTCATGGCATGCATTTTTGGTAAGCAGGCATGTATGTCAAAGATCTGATTAGACAAAGCACTAGGACAAGAACTAAAAAAGCCCAAAACCTAATTTAATGTAGTTTTAAGAAAAGCAGAGTTATTTCTCAAAAGATGGTGCTGGAAAGAAGGAAATATTTAGTCAAAGTCAAAACTGGGGAATTGACAGAGTATACTGTGTGGAAATTTAAAGAAATTGGTTTAAGTGCATTAAGACCATGTTACAAAACATTTGAAATAGGAAGATTTGCCAGAACTTTGAAGGAAACCAGACATTATTGAAATCCATGTGCACACAAACAGTGAAACAAAATTAGCCTTTCTTTACAGGCAAGCAGAGAACCACTCTACAAAAGCTACACACAAGCAAAAATATTATGCATCAAAACTTTCTTCATCACAAAGTCCATGCCCCATTTTTGAGACCAGTTATCAGCAGATATTGTTCTTTTTCCCTATGGCAACATTTTTATTATTTTGTCATTTTTTTCCACTTGCTTTAAATATTTATTTAATCTCTATTAGTAGATTCAACAATTTTCCACTTTCAATTAACTAATTCAAGTTTAAGTGTTCTAATTATATCAATTTTTCTACACCAAATTTTTCTGAGCTACACCTATTAGAAAGAACTTCTTATCTTTCAGCTGGGCAGATTAATCCTTTCAAATGTTTATTAATTTTATAATAAAAATGTTTTTGAATAATCCAACAAATACACAACAAAAAGTTCTTTCATTTTAATCAGATGATTGCTATAAATCATTAATAATATTGATTTCCTCTAGCACTGTATGTGGCCTAACATCAACAGTGTGCTGATACCTATACAAAACTTTAACTAAAATGTTTACTTTCTTGTTTTACAGAAAAATGACTCCTAGTCATTTTGATACTGGAATTCACCCAATTGCATCAATACTAAGAAAAACTCAACCAGTGCTAGGAACACATTACTGTCAGAATATAATTGTTGTACCACACTGCAGGTGGTATTTTAATCATATTACAAAAGTGTGATATGAAATGCACAGTTTAAACTGATTTCCTGCCAGCATGATTAAAACTCGTTGACTTACAGGCAAAGTGCTTTGAGCTAATCTGTCATCCATAGATTCCAAATATGGCTTTAACAAGGATCATCTGAGAAAAGTTAAAAAAACACTTTGCCAAATAATATACTGAGCAACATAATAAAGAATATTGTTGCAAGAGGAGGTAATCTCTTTACTAATTAGTTCCCACAACTTCTTAAATTGCATTTGAAGTTCTGAATGCAATTTGCTTTTATTCAGTATAATTCAATTAATAAAAATATTTCATCTACTTTAACCTCAAGGCTTATCTTGTATACCTTTAAGGCAGCCAGAATTAGTCATAATGAATCCTACCTTGTTTCACTGGCTGTCTGAAATGTCCTTGAAGTTTTCTTTTCTGCAAACTAAGCTCTGTCCTCCAAGATCACTGCTGGTAATCCTCGCCCTGCCCAGCACGTGTCTTTCAGGGTGTTGTTGACAATGTATTTTTGTGTTATTCCTACTGAGAGACTGACTTCTAGTCTACTGCATCTTCCCTTTGTGCATCTCACTCCTACTTTATACTGCTTCTCTGTTTCACTGGGTATGACCTGTGTCTGAGCCAAAGGTCTCTCCAAATCCCTCTGGTACCAGCAGCCCTTCAGGTGTCCCGATTGCACCTTCTCTTTTCATCTTTAGTTTCCCAACTGACACTGTCCCAAATCTTTAGCTGACTTCTGTACTGCTGTGCCTTGGGCTGCTGAAGCCTTTTGCCATTGGTTATGAGGGAAGAAACTACCAAGAAGGAAACTGTCATCATTATTAATATCTCTTAGCAGTCCTATTTTTCCAAGGACATAATGCCCATCAAATCCTAATCAGTTGTTCCTGTGAGTTAGTTTTTCAGGGCTTTGGGGACTGATTCTTTCCCCCTTCCCTAAGGTGATAAAATATTTTTGATTTTAACTTCCTTATGTTTCTCTTATGTCAGCTGATCTAATGATTGTGATAAGCAGAAAAAAGTGAACTGGATCTTTCCTGGTACCATGTTTCCTACAAGATACATCTGATTTGCAAGATCTAGTGCTAAAAACAGTCTTGAATCATGAACAAATATGGACTGGACTTGTGCAATGTTTCCAACTACATTCCCCTGACTCTTTAGATAACTGTGGGCTCTCCACTGTGCCCCTGACAACAAATTCTAATATGAAGAGCAAATATATCAGTAGTCACTCAACAGATTACATAATTATTTCATTAACACAAGTTCAAACTCTTTGTGCACAGCTTCTTCAAAGAACTATACAGCTTAATGTGCAGCTACTCAACTCTCTATTTACTACAAATAAAAATGGCAGTGGTAGCAAACCTTTTTTTAAATTAAAGGTTCTGGCTCTTACATAATGGCAAAAAAAGAAATTTCTTTGCAGTTTCCTAAAAGAAAAAGAGACTGTTTTGTTAGAACACCCTCTCCTTTTAAAGAACAAGTGTGATTTCATCAAATTATCAGCAGGTCAATTTCTATATTTACTACATAATCAGCTTCATAGCCCTGATGCCTTGAAGATGTCATGAGGTAGGAGATTTTCCCAACACATGGAAAGTGTTGGGCTCAAAGCAAAGAAAACTTAGAGGTTTCTTCATTAATTTCATCCCTGGGCACAAGGCTGGTCCCATTATTCAGAAGGTAGCCAGAGCCTGTGAGCATGGCTGCAAACTGCTGTGGTTTCTGTACTGAGAGAAGGTTGCAGGGACAGGATGGAGGGATGAGGAAATGGAGCAGAAGCTGCCCTTCAGCAAAATTAATCCAATTACACTGTGTGGACTTAAATACTGAATTAAGTTCTCAGTTAAGTGTATGAAAGCAGGAAGGGGCCACTCCAGTGAGGAGCTGGGTTTCTGGAGCACAATATCCCTATGCCCCATCTTCAGGATGCATGTGAAGATTTCTGTGAGACTCAATTTAGGGTCATTCATGAGAGTTAGGAGATTGCTCCCGCAGGGTTGTTGAAAATTGCTGGGTAGGTGGTAAAGATCAGGTGCAACCAACAAAAATCCTTGTATAGCTGTGCTCAGCCAGTGGCAGTAAAGTATCATGATTTAGAATGATTATTGTAAAAATCAAACCAATCAAACAAACCTACACTCACACACTGCATTGCCAAGGCAGACCACTCTCGTGGTGCTGTGTACCTCCCTCAAATTGTGGGAAGTCCAGTCTGTCCTGGACTGTCTGGCTTGTGTGAAACTCCAGGGAATATCAGGCTACTTACTCTGGCTCTGTGAGGGGAGTTGTCTCATTTGGCTCATTTACTGGACTCCCATCTTCATGGTTGGTAATTCTTTCATCCTCTGTTCTCATTTCCACTATTGGCTCTTTTGATCCATCTTTCCTAAAAATTATTAAAAGAGTTTTAGTCTCTTATCATCACATTAACTACATACATTGCACATAACGAATTACTAAGATCCCTTCTCTCAAAAGTTGGCAAAGAAAAGGCAGAACTAATTATCAGTGACTAACACCACCCAGACACATTTAACAGCATGTTCCCAATTCCTTGAAGTCTTCAAAGCATCCTGTATCCATGGTTACTCCCCTAGCTCTGTAAACATTATGAATTAGCATCTCAAAAGAGCATTTTGTTTATGACTAATAATAAGGTGACAGCTTCTTCATGGGAATAGATGTAAACTTCCCTAACCTAGTGTAATAATGGTAAGATTCGATGCCTAGTTATACTTGAACCTTTCTGGCAGCATTAAAGGGCCATTATGTGACTATATACACCACAAAAATGTGCTTTAATCTCTTGAGATTGTGACAACCCCAGCTGCCATTGATGGAAAGAGCCCTTGTGTGGTAAAAATCTAAGCCTTTCTGCTTTTGCTGTTGGAAAAAAACTGTTTCTACATCATATTTCACTCATTCTAGGAATAACTGTTAGTCTCTCACAAGTAAGTAAATGCATACATAATGTGCTACTTAGACAATGAATTATAAGGGAGATGGAATTGTGAATATTGTCATTATGATGCATCAATGGAAGCTGGTTTTGGGACATCATGGAATAGCATGTGGATATAAGACGTTGGTAAAAAAGTATAAACTACTGTCTAGTGACATTTCCAAATTTATCTCCCTAAGGTCTTCCCATTCAGGAGGGTCTGTGCACCAGCTTGTAGCTGGCTACTCCTTGAATGGGAAACTAAAGCATAAACTGAAGTGCTGTGCTCAATAGGAAGGGACAGCTGAGTCAGGGCCAGAAGCTTCACATCTGGATTCTATAGATCTGGACAGGCTGGCTGCACATGATGGAAAAACACTGCTAGTCTTTCTCTCCCTGTCAGATGTGGAGAATTAGGAAACAGCTATTTTATGTCACTACTTCTATTTAGAACCATTATTTGATAGAAATAAATCTTGTGTTCTCTCACAACTGGTTTTGCTCTGTGGAGTTGTTTCTGAAATGACACCTCTTTTAAGAAAAACCCAACCAAGATATATAGTCATGTTACCTAAGAAAGACACAGCCTGAAATCAAATAGCCAGAATTAAACTCCAAAAACACACTCACACCTCCATTACTGGCAATGGAGACACCTGCTCAGCTATGAATATGGGGGCTGCAAGATCTCCTGTGCTCTACATCCATCTGAAGCTGAAGGACAATGAACTGTAAGGCCTGACTATTGGGAGAGGCACAGAGAAGTTGGACCAGCAAATGTTATTTAAACCAGACCCAGACAACATTCCCACAAATATTACAGAGCACGTGTAGGTTGCCTACCAGAAGAACAGGATGAGGAAATTATGCTTTTTTTCTAGTAAAAAAAGGGAAATGTTTAAAATTAAGGACCATAAGTAATCTTCTTTCTAGTTTACCTATGGAACACTCAGTAAATGTCACATCTCTAAAGTGTGATTATTTTATGTTATCAGTACTTGAACTGTTTTTTCCAGAGATCTCACTATCCACTCTAATAATTTAAGAGACCATATTTTCACATCAATGATCAGTTCATTCACATTTGTGTGATTGAGTAGCCACTACAGAAGAGTACTTGTGGGAATCAGTATTGTTTATTTCCCACTCATTTTTAGCAATCATTGACTGTTGCTATGAAGAACAATCACTCACCACCATTTCACCCACATCCAACTCAGCACTTCTACTTAAAAAAAAAAAAATAAAAAAAAAAATCAACAGACCTTTCATTCCTAAAGTCTACAGACAAGAATCAAGATTTTCCATCAAGTGCTATATCTAAGAAGAAAAACACTCTCACAGATTTTCTATAATACCATGTCCTTCATTCCTGGATTTACTGGCAGTGTCACAGCCATAGGCCGAGTTTTTGGGTGTTAGCAGCTCAAAGATAGACTTGGAAAAATGGAGTTAGAATGATCCATTAGCTGCTTCTCATGAAACAAATCTGTGTCTGTAACTAGTACTGAGTTACAATTTATTTTTTTGCGTCAAGCTGGACAAAGGGGTCATCCTAAACTGAGCTGCAGTATATTCCTTTTTTGTGCCTCAGCTTTTCTTTTAAAGGCAATAAACAACTCTACACACTTCAGAGCAACACTTTTCCAAGTAGTAGAAGCATTTTATTAATTCCCTTTGCGACACCACAAAATAAAGATAATGCAAGTTGTACAGACCACATTTTAATTTAAGGATGTTTCCAACACACATGATTAATACTCACAAGTAAGCAGCTTTTCCTTCTTCCAGTTCTTTACTTTTTCCACTTGAACCACTTTTTTTCCCACAGATCCTCCTGGTGATGCACATGAGCAATCCACATTGCCGCACAAAGAAGCAGCTAACATCAGTCACAACCAGGATTAACAAAAGGGCTGCCACTCCCAGGCCAATGACAGCACCGAGTCCCAGACCATTAAAAAGAGTGTCTTCAAGGAAAAAAAAGCAAGACTTATTAATAACATTAATCCTAAAATATAATTTTCTAAGCTGTTGGTCAGGAGAGTAAAGAATGTTTAGGAATGAACCATTCAGAAATTATTGGAAATAAACAGTCCTGGTGATTAAGCAAATATAGTACTTGACTAAAATCACAAAAAAACATTTTTTCTGCATAGTATTTTCCCATTGCCAAAATTCCAGTAAGTTCACAGAAAAAAATTGGCATTATTTAATAGAAAACAATATCAAATAATAATATTCCATGACTAAGAGTATTAGTAAGCAGCCTAAGTAAAACATTTTCAATGTTCAACATGAACATGGATATAAGTTGTCTTTTCTACATTTCAAATACAATTAATTATCAGTGGTGCTAAGCAGAGTTACTAAATGATTCAAGAGATTGACAAACTGGTATTTATTCTGAATTCTAATTTTCTGAATTAGAGTGAAAAATAACTTAATTAAAGCTATTTAACCTGCAGTTGCATGTACAGTCTTAAATAATTTAATATGGGGAAGAAAACGCGTATCACCAAATGATTATAGGGTAAGGACCTCATCTTGTTTAGTCTTGTACCTTGAAAAAGCAATCATACACTTCAAAATAAACATATTTCACACCTGATCTTGTTTTCTGTGTTTGAATTCTGAGAGCTGAGGTTTAGCTAATTTTACTTCATTACAAATCTCAGGAAAATTATTTGAATGTTTTGCCTAGGTTGATTTTCCCATGACAGCAATGCTACAAAACCTTTTGAATAGTGTGAGCTATAGCAGTCTGTGAACTCTGATGAGGCTTGCAGAGGAGAGGATTTGTATCTGATCATTACTTAGGGGAAAAAAGCAACCTCAGTAAAGGCTCATGCATTCAGCTAATTCAAGAAGATGCCAAACTAGCTCAGAAACTGGTCAGTGACAATTTCCTGGTGGAGACTGTGCTGAGTGAACCCAGGGGAGTGGAATGGGTGTGTTTGGGCGGGTGTTGCACACCAGCCCTGCTTCCCTGGCACCTCCGTGCCCTGGCGCGATGCCGCAGTCAGCACCACGCCGGGACATTTCCATCTGCTGCTCTGCCTCCTGCCAAAACAACAGCAACATTGCTCTGGCCAGAGGTTACTTGAATCCTGTTGTAGCAGACACCAGACCATTACATAATCTAACACGATAGAAATATTTTAATTGGGTTACTAATATAATCTTCCTCCTCTTGCTCTTCCAACTCCCCTAAACACTGTAGATTGCTTTCAGATTAAACAAAGCAAATTTCTGCTTAAATAATTATAATGATAATATCTTTACCACTTCAAATGTAATCTGGAACTTATTCTGAATCCAATAAATATATATTCTTTGTCTAGTCTTTGTTTAGAACTCTAAAATGGAAAAGTAAAAACCTTTTTCAAAAGAAGGGAGAACGTATTACTTCTTAAGGAATTGACTTCATTGTCTATTGTATGCATTGCTTTATTATAGAAATGATCTTCACAGTGTTATTATACAACAAGCAAGAATTCACTGTATGTATTTCCATGGATGGATAAGCAGAAAAACAGACAGATATT
This sequence comes from Luscinia megarhynchos, assembly GCA_034336665.1. NCBI lineage: Eukaryota > Metazoa > Chordata > Aves > Passeriformes > Muscicapidae > Luscinia > Luscinia megarhynchos. The sequence goes on along the minus strand of JAPFBE010000013.1, from coordinate 12,701,250 downwards.
ATTTCAAAGTTATTTTCCTTTGTTCAGAAAGATTTTAAAACCACAACATAAGTTATAAAAATAATGGTGCAGCAATGAAATGATGCATCATTTATGCATGGCCCCATCAGCAATGTTGAAAGTGAATGTTTTAAATCAATATATTTCCCTCTTTTGAGCAGCAGCATTCCTACTTAAATAATTTTAATCCTTTTTGATACACCTTCCAAAATTTACTTTTTCCCTATATCTTTCCACATATTTGGTGAATTCCTTTGTAACCTTTGTAATTTTTGTTTACCAATATAAATTATCAGGAAGATATAAGAAGATATTTAATTTTAATTTATCAAAAATCTCTTATATTTCGACTGTTATAATACCAGAAATTCTATAGTCATTTTTAGAGACCTGATAGAGTGAATCTCTGTACCTTCTCAAAGACCTACTAGAATGTGAAGGAGAAAAATTAGGGTCATTTAATCCAAATTTTGAAATAAATTCATGTTTTGTTCTTGGTTTTGTTTTTTTTTCTGGTTTAGTTTTAGGTGGTTTTTTCTTAATGCAGTGTGAAGAAGTTTTTACTATGAGAAAGATACATTTTCCATTGCTATGGAGAGTACTTTCAGTGTCTCTGGAACATTGTGAAATGGCAAGGTTCACATTCTAAGTGACTCAGTGACAGAAATGTCTACACAGTATCTCCACTGGCAAGTGAAGGGAATGTTTACAGTTGCAATATTGCTCTATTGTATATTCACCATGGTTGCTTGGGACACTTTGTTTTCCATTTTTAATTTTCTTCCTATGGGTGGGACATCTGAGACACAAGCATTTGACCGCTGCATATTTTTCTCCATCTCTTCATGGTTGATGATTTCCTTTACATTCAGCATTCTCCATTCTTCCTACTGTTTTACCAGTCCCAAGTCAATTTTTTTCCTACTTGAAACCCTTTTGTTCCTGCAGGGTTTCTGTTTTGTAAATCTGATTTCTTAAAATTGTCAACACTTTTCCAACATTTCTCTCCTTTATCTCCCGCACCCCAAAGAGTGACCAAATCCAGTGGTGGGGTGAGGAGCTGTGAGCAGACTTCTCACCTGCCTGAGGATCACATGAAAGATCTCTCTGAAAACAGATAGAAACTGGACTGCCTTGTTCTTTAAATCTATCTGTGTTACAATTTATCTTTAATCCTAATGAAAAACATATGCAATTCTTTTTTAGAAGTTCATCTGTGGCTTAATTCTGTTCTTTCTTAAATTGCTTTGATTTTGTACTTGCCTACCTGCTCCCACAAAAGTCAGCTGTAAAATTAATCCAAATAATTATTAAAGCAGATTAAGGCTTCCCCTCATTCATTTAAAAAAATCATATCTTAATGTATATATCATTTCAAAACAATTTGAATTTTTTCTTTATATCATATGACATTAACCTAAGTTCTAATTCTGTGACTGGATGAAATATTAATGTCATACTGCAAACAGCATTCCCACCAGTTTTCAAAAGCAACTTTGTTATCAAGGAGTGTTGCATTAAATTAAATGAAACTATTATCATTATTGCTACTGTTATTGTTACTGTTATTATAGTTATATTACAGAAGCTATTTTAAACATTTGGGGTTTTTACAGTTTCCCAGCATGTACCAAACAAACTCCAAACAGTAGTTCTATTTTGTGCTCTAAAATAGAAACATATTTATGCATTATATACCTTTTTATTTTCCTAGTTGAAAACAAAAATTTTAAGTCATAAAAAACTCGATCCTAATGTAAAAGAATCAACTCCTAGAATTTTTTAAATGTCCATTGTATACCTGAATTAGTTATCTAACTGTAGAGAGTCTTTTAAAGTGCCTCTTGTTAAAAAAAAAAAAAAAGGAAAGCATAAGTTCCATAGTTCTGAATGAGTTTTAGTTGGAATTTCTTCAAAATATGCTAAAGTTAAAAGGATATGGTTTTGTTATACAGAATATGGCATAAATAATGTAACGCGTTGCCATGATGATGAGGGAAACTGACAACTTTAAAGACACATTTTTCATCCACTTCTTCAAGTAAGTGCTCATCAATGAATACTTATGGAAGTATTCTGTGTGAGAGGGGGGATTGCATAAGGTGATGTCCAGACACTCCTTTCACACCTTCAGTGATATTAAGTTTTGTTGGGAGAAAAAAGGAAGTCAGCAACCTCTTGTGCATTATTCCCTTCCATCCTTCATACTAGGCATGGATCAAAGTTAAGAAGAAAGATAGATGATCACCCAAATTTCTCTTTTACAGTAATTAGTTTTTAAGGAAAATTAAACCATGCCAAAAAAATACTTTTCTGGCTTATAGGGTAACACTGGCTGCTACATATGCATCATGCATACTTATGGTAGGTGTTTCTCCTTTCTCTCAAGACAGTCAAAAGATGAAGTAAATCATGCTCTCAATCTAAAGTAAAAATGTGAAAATTGTGAACTAACTAGAGGGTGAAATTGAAATACTGCACAGGTAATGGCAGGAAAAAAAAATCTTGTTTATCAAGTTGAACTACATTTTTATATTGACCCTTAAGAATGTGCCCAACCATGATAGTTATTTCTGCACTGCCTCTGAATACTGTCTTTGATATTTTATATCTGATCTGGAACTTTTCCTAGACTTAAAATCTTACAAAATGCATATACTTATTCAAAACCTCTAAAAAGACAGAAAATATAGGTCTTAAAATTTTATATCCATTGATGAACACCAAAACAATCATAATTCAGTACCAAAAAATTTAAACAGCTCTATAAAATTTTCTACCAGGTAACAGTAAAACAGTAGCAGGACATGACCAAAAGAAGTAAAGAACCAGTGATCCCTCCCCCTTACCCAAAGAAGCTCCAATACTTTGGCTGCCACATCCAGAGCTGCATTATGTGCTTTTAGCAATTTATATCAATAAAACTTGTCTTTTGAGCCAGGTAAGTGCCCAGAAGCATCATGTCTTCCTTCAAATGAAGCAAACAAATCACTACATTTGCAACATCAGCTTGAAGAAATCATCAGGATTCTATGCAACATTTACTGGGGAACTGTTTGATGCAAAAAGGAGCATTATTTTCTGGAGCATTATTTTCTATCTCATTCCTTAATACAAAAAGATGCTAACAAGGCTGTAATCGATATTAATTGTAATGTTTTTTTCTTCCTCAGTGGTTTTTCCTATAACTCTCTGCTAGGACAGATACTGCTGGAGGGCAGTGGACAAGCACATGGACGTGTGCTCTGCACTGCACGACTGAGTAATGTGTTCTGACAGATACACTTGACACACAACTTTGAAAAATAAGGGGACAGCACCACTGGCCTCCTCCAACTTTGTTCTACTCATAAGTGACAGATCTTCACTGTCTCCCATCTCTGATGAAGTCTGAGCTGGAGTGAGCCAGGGGAGACGGTGGTGCCACAGAGACTATCAGTTATAAGGCTGTGAGCTACTGAAATAAGTGTCTAAAAGGTTGTACTTTTCTGATGCTTATCTAAGTGAAGGAGTTTTTCTTCATTATGGCTGAGATCCTCTTGCCAACAAGTTTTCTGAAATGCATTTTTGCCTTTAAATTTTACAGGAAAATGTCTTGTATTATGACTCTCTCAGGATACTGAGTAAATAGGACTTGAGTTCTCATTTACTTTAATGGCCCTTTACAACATTTTTTCCTAGGAAGGTGTCTTAATGCACATAAATGCAATACCTAAATTAAACAAATGCAATGTAAATAGCAGCTTGAGTGTTTCTGGCAACAGGGTCTTGTCTGTGGCCATTGAGGGATAACAAGGGAAAGGATAGGACAAAACCCTTTCCTTACCAGAAAAAGAATAATGTGTTGTGAAAATTCTCTCTGGAGTTGTCATTTAACATTTTTTTTAAGGAAGTTTATAAAAAGAGATTTTTGCATAACCAAACTATCCCTTAGTAGACTTCAAGTGTATTTCTAATGTGCTTAAAGAGTTAGCCAGTTACAGCTACAGCTGCTTTTTCCTTGTATTTATTCAGTCATCATAATAAAGGCTATTTTTTTTAGCATGGTCTCCTTCCACAGGAAGCCCCAGAAAAATGCAGGCAGAGATCCCAGTCCCATCCCAGTCCTCCTGTGCCTTGAGAGGCAAAGGCTGCACTGTGGGTTCACAGCATCAGCACTGCACCCAGGTTTTGGTTTTCACAAGATTTGGGAAAGTAAATTTCTGTGTCCCAATTTCCTCCACTCAAACTGACAGCAGATTTACTGAGCTGAGCTCTTGGAGGAGTTTCTAAGAACCTCTGCAGATTAATTAAGATTGATGTGAGTATTGAGAACACACACTTATGTGCAGTTTCAGTACTGCTATTACATAAAAGGATAAATTATTTTAATTGCTTCATTTAGGAGAATTCAAAATCATACTGTGCACACACTATAGAGACGAGAAATTTTTGCATCTTTATAGTGGATGACAACTCTAAGTAGAGTATTGGAGCCAGGAGATCTGAAAAAGTGTCAAACTATCTTGGGATCCTATTTAAATTGAGAAAATATTTCAGGTTTGACAGCATTGTCTTTAAGATGTATGTAAATTCAAACAACAGTTTTAAGATAAAATACTTGGAATAATACTAAAAATGTATAATTATTTTGTAGTACTAGATACAAAAAGAGCAGTTTAATATTATAAGGGCTGCCAATGTATGATGCATGTTTTTACTTTAAAATGTTTAACTGCTGCAACTGCAACTTCCAGCAGATCCCTGCTTGTAAGGTATAACTTTTCCCAGTATTAAAACATCTGCCTCTGGGGATACAACTCCAATCAGGCAGATTAAATCTGAATGGATCAAGCTCAGGCTGCATATTTATACAGACATTGCACATACTTCTCCACTAGTGCAGTAGCATGCCAGTCACCTAATATGAACCAAACTTAAAATTCACAAATTCTAATTTTAATTTTGACTTTGATGTTTGTGGTGGAGTGGTTTTTTTTCTTTTTTTTTTTTTTTTTGTTTGTTTGTTTGTTACTTTTGTTTTTGTTTGTTTGGTTGGTTTCTTAATTGGTTTTTGTTTGTTTGTTTATTTGGTTTTTAAAATATTCACTATTGGCTAAAACACTATAGAAAAAATACAATGCTAAAAAATCTCTTCAGATACAAAATACGTCATGTAGATAGTACAAGAAAAATAGAGTATTATCAGCAATAAAGAAAATACAGATAGAAATGCTTTAAGTCAGTTTTCTTTATTACAAAAAATGAAGACAGAAGTTACATGAACCAAAATGAACGTTGAACAACAGATGAAAAGACACACAAAGTTGCATACATTTCTTGACATTGTGTTTGGAAAGGTGCTGAGGAACATCACAGTTACACCATGCACACATTCTTCAGGGAAAAAGCAGAGATGACAAGTGCTGCATGCATGAAAAACCAGTGGAGCAAAATGGTAGTGGATTACGAACAAGATAAAATTAAGCAATGTTTCACAAATTAAAATTAGCTACTTTAAATCTAGATTTTTTTCCTTGCCTTTCCCACTGTTTTCGAAAACAGAAACTTACAGATGTTGCAGTGCATCCAATATTTTTCACAGAATTAGTTTTTAGTACATTGTATGTATTTTCATTTGTAATTCTGTTGGAGACATACACGGAGAAAAATTTACTTCGCTTCTATTATGGGCACTTAATACATACATTAAAATTAAAATTTCATGTAAATAAAATATTCACTGGAAATTGCCTCTATACAAACGTTAAACATGTAAAATAAATATACAGAATTTAATAAGAATATCATCCAACATAATGGTAGTATGCTGGCAAGCATTACTACCACAGCTTCTTGGGACTTCAGACCCTATAATAAATGAACAAAAATGGATATTCCTACCTCAGTTTCTTGCTCTAGTTGTAAAATATCTAAGCATAGCTCTCAAGTGCACAGCTTGCATACAGCTACTGATTCTAGACAGGAAAAGTTGGTTGATCTCTCCCCTTGGTATTTGATGTCATCAGCTTTATATTAAAATGTCATTGACATGAAAGGGAAAAGGTGATTTTCCATCATTTATACATTATGTCTAATAAACATGTAGCAATGGAAAACTGAACATTCCTTATATGCCTGAGGAAAATGAATGGATGAAGTAAATGTGATAAGCATAAGTGAGCCCTAAATGTAGGAAAGATTTCAGTGATGCCACTATAGACCTCAGAAGCTACAGTTCTCTAGATAATATTCAACTTGCATCTTAAAAGTAATATTTTCTTTTTCCTTTGCTCCTAAAATTCCTGAAAAAATGAACAATCAGAAATCATCAACATACTGGACAATAGATAAAGAACTGGCAACTATTAGGACAAACACAAATTGTATACAAATCTCAATTATGTCTTAAAAAAACCCCAAAACTGTTTTTTCAGGCTTAATTAGTTAACTTCACATTTGCATACACATTTGAGTGGTGCCTATGAAGGTTTCCATGATGGAAGGTGAGTACGTGGTAAGACCCCGAAAACTGACTGAGAATTGGTCATAATGCTACATGTAAAATTAAATCACCATATCTGTTTATCTTTTAAATAAAAATTGTTCACATGCATATCATTTTACATCAGTGCTTGGCCTTACACTTTCACAAAAAATTAAATGGAATGCTATTTTGTTATTTGGTAATAGTATGTTTTCTACACCTCACAAAACCACTCAGAAATTACTTTTTATTCCCAATGTATGCAATATGCTTGTCTATTTCTGGGCAATATTTTTCCTATTTAGAGACAGCAATTTATATTCTAATAACCCTACAGCAGTAAATAAAGGACTGCGTTTGAAGCTGCATTATGTAAATACTTTTGATTTGTGAACAATTTGTAAATGTTAGGAACTTGTCAAAATTCTGGAAAGAAGAAAGACAACAAATAAAATCTGATTAGGAAAGAAGCCAGCTTTAGACTCTAAAGGTTGTAAATCAGAACATTTTAAAAATACTGCTCCTTAGAGATATACTGCTCTACCACAGAAAAATCATTACCCTTTTTAAGTTTCTGTGCCACCAATTTGGATTTAAGGCATAAGATCAGTATAGAATATTTTAGGACTTCAATTTTACAGACAGTTTAATATTAGCATATCAAAATATGTGACAATGTTAAAAAAATGGTAGCATTTTACACTGTCAGTCATAAGACCTAAAATCCCTTTTACAATTTCAACATTTAAAGGAACAAATTTACTTATCTAACATTTAAATACTAATGTCAGAAGTATATTGAATTCAATTTGTGAAGACATATTTATCATTTTACTAGAGTTTAAATTACAATTTTAAGCTGTTCAGTCTACACTTATGAATTATAATTTAATTTGAAAATGTCTCTGCTCATTTTCTCCTCATTCTTTTCTGTAAGAAGCCAAGATTTCAAAATCTTCTGATTATTCCCACAGATTGCACAAAATACTATGAAATAATCTCGCTCTCATTGTTTTTAAGATGCAATTAGGAAACACTCATAAAGAAAACTAGAAACAAAGCTGTATTAGTTATCCATCTGAGGAGATATATGAAAACCCAAGGACATTATCCTCTTCCACTTCTTCTTTCTCATTACAGTGGTTTTGGGTCACTGCCCAGAACTGCCTGGCTCTGCAGTCACATAATCCCCATAATATTGGCTTAACTCATTTTCTTTGGAATTTGATGGGAAGAGGAAGGCCAAAAGAAAAGGATCACATTCAAAGTGCTTGAAAACCTCAAAATGCAAAGCACAGAATAATTTAAATTGGAGCAGACCTAAAATTTCTCTCACTTTGAAGAGCAAATTTATGTAGTTCCCAGCCAAAGCTACTATCAGTTGGAAAAGAAGATAAGTGATCCAAATTTGTCTCTTTATCCCACTGGCATTGTGACACTGAGGATAAAAGCCAACTTGCCATTCATAATGTATATTTAGCTCCTAAAATTTCTCAAGGCTTTTCATTATCTCCTTCACAGTATGTTTGGAGAGTTCACAGTCGATCAATCTCTGCGCCCTAATTCCTATCGTGTCTTCTTATATACTTATCTGCAATGTTAGAATGACTTGCTGAGATAATACATTTATAGCTTATAAAGAGCTCTTCAAATGTCCTACCAGAGTAGAAAAATGATAAGGGAATTTTAATTTTTCTGCTTTTCTGCATACCTGTAGTAGTGCTCTGTCTTTATTTAAAAAAAAATTAAGAACACTGACAAGTGTGTGTAAGGTTAAAATATGTTAGGCAACATTTAGTTTCTACTAAATGTTCTACTAGCATTAAGGTTTCAAATTACAGAAAATTAGGACAATACTACAAAATAAGGAAATACTGGGATCAGACCGTAAGACTCCATTTTATATTTCAGTTTATGAGACAATGTGTTACTCAAGAATATTTAATCCAGTGGCAGGTGTTCATTAGTTTTGATTGGATCTGCAGTTTGTTGTTTTTTTTTGCTGTTCATAACAGCAACTAAGTGTCCACAAGAGAAGATTCTGTTTTCTCATGTGCATGATGAAGTGCCTGTCTTACAGTGAGATCAGAATGCAAAAGGGATGTGTCTGCAATGAGCAGCCCCTAGAAAGAATTTGCTGCTTCCCTGGACCAAAAGGGAGTCCCGGTGTCTGTGCACCACTGAGCTCCTGCAGCCTGAAAAAGATCAGCAGTGGTTTGTAGTTTGCTTGTACTGTGGGTTTCTTTCCCCCTTAGCATCTACTACAGTGTCTACTTATTAAATATTAGCCAATCATTAGTTCTTGGATAGCAAGTAGAGCTATCCTTGCATTTTTTTATCTGCTTTGTTACCACAGAAGGAAATAGTGACAACAAGGATAACAACAAATATTTTCACTATCTGTATTTTCGAAATGGTCAGAGAAAAATAAAATAAAAACCTCTTGCAAAAGTTCCTGCCCAAGTTGATCCTTCCACTAAAAATATGTATATATATTAGCATTAGCACTTGTATGAGCTATCCCCAATTGAAAATATGTTCTCAAATCTGAAAGTTTTTGGTAACTTATGTGTAGCTAGTAATTCCAAATCTGCTATAATATAGTTAAAATGAAAAATTTCATTAAAAATATTATCTAGCCTTCATTAGTTATGTCTCTTCGTTCAATAAGCACTTAATAATTAAAAAAATAAGTAGTATCTATTGGAAGAACACTTATACAACTAAAATACAAAGTCAATATATATATTCACATTGATTGTGCAAGGAAAATGGGCTTTTCACTCACCCTAAATAGGAACCCAAAGTTTCAACTCCTACAAATTTAGAAGAGAAAATGTCTTTGTTTACCATACTATGTCAGGCACTCATAAATGTAATTAATTTCAAAGTAATATCATGACATTAAATTGAAGTGACAGAACATACTGGAAGAGTTATGAATGGAATAGTGACTCAGCTTTACAGTGAGAGCTTTGCTGCAGATTACAAAAAAAACAATGTTTTATAGGCAGCAATGTTTTCAGTTCCAGTTACTTCATTACACTAAATATGTGAATTATTTTAAAAAAAACTTCTGTCAATAAATTAGTCTGTAGACTTACATGCATTCTGGAAACATTTTATTTGTGACATTGTCCAATTTTCTAAAATGACTGTTAGCTGCTTTATATTAGGATAGTTTTTTCATGATGTCTTAAAGTAAAAACTTCAAAAATATTTCAAAACAGGAAAAAATCATCATAATCAATACTTCTTAGAAATAAGAAAATCCCTTAGCTGAGTGAAGATATACAGATACTTAAATTTGACCAAGTGATTTCCATTTGTAAGATAATTTTTTAGATCCCAAAAGATATGAACTATACAGAGGAAAAAATCAACATTTACAGTTAATTTATCATGTTTCTTATACTTAGTAACAATTTGAAGGGAACTGCCTTAAAATAAATATTTAATTCTGCCTTAGCTTTAAAGTGCATTGCTTTCTTGGGTTATTCTGTATGCAACAGAGAAATGAAACATAAACCTAGACAACTACATAAATTTTAAAATCAAATATATGCAATAAAATATCTATAGGGACTCTTATTAAATAAAATCTTTTTCCTGAGGTTTTGCACACACTGCAGCAGAATTCGCAAGCAATGCTTTTAATAAGTAAAACAGGAAAAAATGCTTTTTCCATTTTTACTACAGGTCAAAATTGAACCCCTGGAGCTTTCAAGTCCAACAGATGCCATTAAATGAAATGTGGCACCTTTGCAGTTGCAAGAAGTGACTTTTGTGGGCAGGGACCTATTTTATGTGCTGAGGCATGGCAGTGGAAAGGCACAGAAAAAGTATTTTAAATGAAACACTACCAACTACAACATTCAATAAATAAGTAGTTAGAGAAGACATGCTTGTTAAAATCCATTAAAAGTACAAAGCATGTCTATATTCACAGACCAATGGAATGGTCTGGGTTGGCAGGGACCTTAAAGATCCCTCTGGACAGGGACACCCTCCACTAGACCAGGTGTCTCAGAGCTCCATCCAGCCTGGACTTGAACAGTTTTTACTAAGTATAAAATTTCAAGTACATTGTGTCAGGAACCAGTGTAAGGACAGCCCTTTGCAAAGGATTAACACAAAATGAAAATACTCTCCTGAAAGATGAATTGGTGATGTACCTGGAAAGTCATGCATCTGACAATGATAAGATATCTGCATAGATTTCTTATAATCAATATCTAGTTAAGAAAACAGAATCAAATCACATTGATCAAATTCAGTAAGTCAGATTCTCCATGTTCTGTCAGACTGGAGTGTCAAACATCATCTGTTGAATTTGTCACAAAACTGACCAGGCTTCCAAAAAGCTGGGTGAATAATTTTGCACACAGAATGAAGTAATTACAGTATTTAGGATCTTGACTAGGAATGGAAACTTTGGAAGAGCTATACAAAATTTTCTAAGGTCTGTGTTTATTTTGCCACAAATAAAAAATTAAGAGAGATAGGAAGAATACATATTGCTTGCCTTATCATCAACAGTACAAAAACATGCACCAGAAACTTATGACTACAATGAGAGAGAAAACAGCAGCATTCAGCTGCAGGGACTGGCCTCCATTTTCACGTCTAGTAGCTTCACAGCATCTGTCTGTGTGTATAAGAATTGTTATAGAAAATCAGTAGTGTGAAAAAAAAGTAAATTTAAAAAAAAAAAAAGTGGAAAAGTTGAGACAACATGAAAAATAAAGTATCAAAAAGAAAATAAAGTGACAGCGGGAAAGAAAAAAAGAGAAAAAAATTAATACTTACATTGTGCCAAAGACAGTCACTTGAAAGACATTACTCTAACAGAAACATCAAATTATGATCAAAGCATAGATGGAATGGCAACCATTGAAGTACCCTGGTCAAATCTGTATAATATAGTACTAAAACTGTGGAAAAGATGTACCTCCACTGCAGTAATGGGGTCCTCCACAGCAGTTAATTAACAAACTGTTTGGTCTAATTTTAAAATAATTTATTTAATTGCTTAACCTGAAGCATTTTTCTTGCTTCCCCTTGAGACCATTCACCCAATCTAAATATAATTTTGACTTTTCTGTTGGAGGTACATGGAACTCACAGAACTGCCACTATCAGAAATAGTGACTATTGACTAAAGCAAGGAGTATTGAAAGCAAGGAGAAACACCAGCCCACAGGCTCAAAGGAGAAACTAGAACTGTGTGAATAATTACACAAAAAAAAGGTTACAATCATACACAAGAAGAGACAAACTTATCTGTTTCTCCTTGCTAATGGCTTTATCTTGCTCCTGAATTATTGCAGGAGTCACAATGGGCCACTGTGAAAACTGGCTTCAATAATATGGACACAGGTCCCATTAAAATATGAATGGCCCATGCAATTAGCACATGCAGCTAGGTAATTAGACATTGACTTTGACACTGGGGTGGGAACAAAGTTGCTACTTAGACATTCACATCTTGACAGTATGCCTGGTTACAATTACAAAGTTTGAATATATTTTTTTCTACAAATATTTATATTGAAGGTTCATTTTTTGGCAAATAATACAGTCATATTTTGGCAATATATTGTGCATTGACTAGATTTATTTTTACAGCGACAGTGACACAATAATTATATTGGTAGTGACTAATATCAGTGTTCAATTAAAATTTTGAAAAAGATTTCAAAAGAAATTAAAATGCATAAAACCTTATGCAGTGTAAGCATAACCTTTGTTAAACCTTTACTTTAAAACTGGTTTAAGAAATTTTAATGGAAACAAATGAAAACTATAAAGTTAAATATACTCCTGTAGGCATAATATTTAACCAATGCATTATCTTCTTATCACACAGATGTCCCTGTTCTTGTACAAACACATCCATCATATCTATCATATGTAGATACCTATCAAGTAGAATAGGCAGCAATATAAATAAACTAAGAACAATTATGGACGTTCCATCCTCTCCTATATCTCCACTGTGGTGTTGTCAATGATCTGTATGGTGTTAACCTGTTCAAAATTCACAACCACTTATTTTTCTTAAGATTTAAATAGTTTGGTCCATCTACTCATAGAAGAAAACCCCCACAAATCTTGAATACATTAAAATTCCACATTTACTTCAATAATTCAACTTTTAAATATTTTTAGAAAATATACTTAAGCATTTCCTCTTTTAATTAGTACTCAGGTTATCTTAATTAGAAAGCATCATAATGCTAGCAATTGCCTGCAACAAATAATAAGGGTTAGAGTACCATACTTATAAACAGTGGCCCTGCACTTCAACATTAAATATCTATAGTGGTTCTCTTTTTTCTTCACAGCATTCGAAAAGATAAGCAAACTAAAATCCGTAGGATTAAAGAAAAAAATTAAATTCCTCTTGAAGCAGAAATTCTGAGAATACAGAATAGCTCTTTGATTGCTGCTCCTCTGCTATTCAGTGTTAGCTAATGTCTGTGATAGCTGTATCATAAGAATTAGATTATATTAAAAAGTAGTGTATTTTTTTCCCTGTTAACATCTTTGATGGTGAAGGCCTTATTGTGTCTCTCTGACTCTTATCAAGTAAGTTCTATCAAATTTAGTGAGGGATTTCTAACCCTTCTCATGTAATAAATTTAGTCTTTGCAGAGAAGGGAGCAAACAGCTGGTTTTAGCCTGGAGCAAGAGCATGCCCTATCACTTTCAAAAATGATCATCTCCAGGATTTGATGAGAAACAGCTCTTATTCAAATATTCTAGTACTGGTCTGCAAAACAAAACCAAATAGGTTTTGTGGGGGCTGTTATCATTCTGAAGTTTTAGATATTAATTAATTTGATTGGTGTGAGCCCTACCAGCTTCTTTTCTCAAAGCAGGAGATCTCAAAGATACGTTTCATCTCTCTAGTCTCTTTAGAAAATAAAACTATTCTTCCATCACAGCAATACTGGCTAAAGAATTTACTTTACACTTTTAGTTCAGGATTATGATCTGAAAAAAAGTCAGACAAAAGCTTTCATTTTCAAATCCTTATTTTGGAATTACAATAACCTTCAGTCTATGAGAAAATGAGTCAGGCAACTTCACAAGCATAATGCTGCAGTTCTTCCTTGCCTTGGGAATATGATCAGAGCTCCAGGGAGACTGACATCCCACAGGCTTTCTTTTTTGACTCCTGCATTTTGTTCTTCATTTAGATTTAGCTAAAACCCTAACTAGTCAGATCTGTAGAGACAGATTGAGAAATCCTGTAATGCATGAAGTCATACAAAAGAGATGCTAATTATCGACTTAAAGTTTCAGATCTGTGGAATGGAAATTTTACCTGTGAAAGTCTTTCAAACTTCTTCCATGTTTTTTCTTTCTGTTTTGTGGTTTAAATTTACTGTGGCTGTCCAGGTTGGTGTAGAATCAAGGGTCAGAAAATTTCAACAACTCTTTTCCAAATCATTCCAATTGTTAGAAGGTTGTGAGGGTTTAATACAATATTTTGCCTACTGCACTACAGAGAATTTTACTTCTATTCTCAGGTAAGACTTTATTATAAAATTACAGGAATGTTTTAATTTTGATGTCTGCATTCTCGGACAAATTTAGTGAAACTGTCAGCTATACTCAAAAGTTATCAGAAATCAGAAACTTATGGATGATTGTGCATATACACACACACACACATAGAAAGGCATGTAGACACAAACCATCGGCTTAAAATCAGGCCAATCCTGAAAAATTCTACAGTCTTTTTATAGGGATTTAACCAGGCAATTTGCAAGCCTCAAGTGATGATATTTGGTCCTGGTTCCAGTACCTACTGGCAGCTTTTCTAGCTTTTTCTATGGAAAGAGAATACAAAAGAAGACTAAAAGTCCCCACAATTCCCCTAACTTTAATTTAATGATTTATTTTTCCTAGAATTGAGAACAGGTACCAGGAGCCAAATGGGGGGTCAATATGGGTTTCAATGCTGCTCAACATCATCAATGATTTGGGTGATGAAGCACAGAGGACCCTCAGCAACTTTTCTGATGGCACACACCTCAGAGGAGTGGCTGAAGAGCCAGAGGGTTGTGTTTCCATCCAGGAGGGACCCTGGAGGTCAGAGAAATGGGCTGACAGGAACATCAGGATGCTCAATAAGAGGAAGTACAAACCTGTGTCCCTGGGAGAAAGCAATCCTGGTTATCAGCTCACAGCTAAGGGCCACCCAGATGGAAAGCAGCTTTGCAGAAAAGGACCTGGGGGCTCTGTTGGACACCAAGTTTAAGAGGCAGCAATGTGCTAATGGAAATGACAGCAGAGGTCTTGGCCAGGCAAGCCTGCTCTCATGTGACACACTGACCTTTAGGCTTGGTTGCAATCACATAAAATCTGGTTTCAAACAGATATGAAATTATTTAAAATCTAGGAAAGTGTTTCAAGGGACACAAGAGCTGCTCAGTTTGGAAGTTTGCCCATAGGAACGCTCAGTCAACAAATGTGACACAATATTGTGGTGGAGAATAAAACATGAGTGAAAAAGGTGTTTTTTGGCTTCTCTTAGTAGAGGCATGGTCAGGGGCGAGTTAACCCTTCAGAGAAAGGGGGACTGTGCCAGGGCACTCACACAGCCCTGGGGTGGAAGGGGTGTGAGAGACAGGGAGCAGAAAGGGAATATGCTCTTTGATTGAAGAGGTGACAGGAACAAAAACCTGCCCCAGCCACGCAAATGGGATCATACAGAACTTATTTCTATCCCTGACAGGTCACCTAATTGCTTGACTGAGAGCAAAATTTAAGGAAAATACTTGCCGTGAAGGAAAACTGTGAGAAACAGGAAAACTTGTTTCTGTTTTGCTCTAATTAGTGATTTTGAGTTTCTGGATGAAAAAGCTTACCCGGCTTCTATTCTAACAAAACACTGTCCATATAGGTCAAAAGCTCTAGTAACACATCATAAAATTTATATACAAAAATGCAAACCCAAATATATACACACATACTTGAAGGAAGGATAAGAGCTACTCTTTTTGTTTTGTTTTTTTTTCGCATCAAGACAACTGCAGTTCCCACTGTATTTTTGTAAAAACTACTGATAAAAATCATGGTTGACATGGTGGTTATCATCTTTGCTACTGGTGGTGATGAGAGAAAATACTATATGTTATTGTCCCTCTTTTGCCTCCCACTATATAATTTAAAGTGTCGTGATAGACATGCACAGAAAAAAAATAATGAAATGTTCAAGGGATTAAAGTATTTTCTGGATGGAAATAAAATTTTACTCTCAGAGTTCATGCAGTATTGGAAACAAACAACAACAAAAAAACCACCCTCTAACATCCAATATAACAAAGTAAGAAAAATGGATCTAAGAGGTTCTTGTTATCACCAAACGTTTTTTTGGTTTTTGGTTGGTTTTTTTTTCATTTTCCCACTATTGCACCAAGTTATTAACTTCTAGTAAAGAAGAAGAAAAAAAAAACTGTGATGAAACACAACTCGCAACCAGTTTTAATATATCTACTGCCCTTTCAAAATAACAGCACTGAGTGCATAAGAGCCTTTGGAAAATGGCACCTTCATAAATCTGCTGGTAATTCCTGAAAATATATTTAACACCTGCAGAAAGGATCTTTATAGCACCTTCCATTCCATCTTCTTTTGAGGTTTGTATAAACCTTTACATGTGTTTTTAGGCTGCAGCTGTAATGGTTCAGAATGACAACAGATTTGGATACTTTTGTGCCAGCTGTGGGGTACAAAGACAGGATCTCTGTCTTCTTTCTCACTGTAGAGAAAAAGAGCCCATGCACATAGGCTGGGACCTAATGGGAGCTGTTCCCAGGGGTTTTAGGCTGCAGAGGCCAAGGATATCCTAACATGGATAAAGAGCTAAAGGACACAGTTCCTTTGAGAATCCCACAGGACTAGAAGCATAACAGTATAAATAAGCCAGAGGAAAATTTTATAAAACATCACAAATCAGCACTAAAAGTGTGATAAATACCTCATTCAGAGGCAAAAACACTGAAGTTAGAGTTGTACCTGCCTGCACCTGACATCCCTTGTGAGATTCTGGAACACATAAAATACTTTGTTTAAGACTGTCACTATTTCTCCAATCATGAGTCTAAAACACATGTTCATATGCCTAAGTGAAATGTGAAATACACATATGGAGCAGTGACCACAAAAAATAGATCGAAAAAGTAGGAAGGAAAATGATGTATATATAGATATATAGTTATAATATTCACTAATTGTATATGTATATGTATATGTATATGTATATGTATATGTATATGTATATGTATATGTATATGTATATGTATATGTATATGTATATGTATATACATAAATAAATTATGCACATAATTATTTAAAGCAAAATGTTTTAAGAAGGTTTGCCAGGAATTTCTCAAAGTCAGTGCAAGCTTCTGCCAATATATCCTTCAGAAAAACAGGAAACTTTCCTGGATTTAAAGGATTACAAATTGTGAGGAACTAATCACAAATTTTGGAGACTCAGTGAATGCATACTGTGTTACAGGTCTAGAAAGACATAATATGAAATAAAGAACATCTACATTTGGAGGCTGCTGAGGGCAGCCATGTGAAAATCTAGAGTCTCATTTATGCACCTCCCTGCTGCCAGAGAGCAATTTGCAGCCTCAAGCTCCTTCCCAGACCTAAGACTGTTAGGAGAAGATGATCATGTTGTATTATCATGGAATTTGACTTGCAGCCAGGAGCTGGAACTTGCACACCTCCCTGGGAAGCAGAGGCTGTGGGTTTAGTGCCCACAGGAGTTGTATATTCACATAAGTAGAGTTTAGGCTTCCAGTTCCTGTCCTCAGGGATTACTACTTCTGCCTGATATCCAATGGCTTTTGAAAGCACAAACAAGCTCCTTCTGCTGAATTTAGAAGCAAAGTTTCATTTCTTGTGACAACTCCTGTTTCCCTACTAAGCACCCACTGAAGGACAACCAACACATCCTGGCGTCCATCTCCCTTCAGGTCTCTGATTCATTGCATTAGCTTGCCCACACTTCACCAGGGTATTATGGTAAATACTTAGGGGGTGGCAAAATTCTCTTAGGATAAGTAATATTAATGACATTGCACACATAGGGTCTACAGACTTATTTCTGTTTAAATTTAGAGCCAGACATAAACATTCAGTTCAGCTGAAGTGCCACAGATTTGGGGAAATACAGATGAAAACCTTCAGGAGCTTAGAGGCTTTTCTAATAAATACATCAATAATATGAAAGGAAACCTAGGTTACTGTATCTATTAAGAGAGCACAGGACAAATTATGCATATTTCATTCAAAAGTCTACCCAGTTTTATTGTTGGTGCCTATGTCCTTTATAAAACTAATCTGTAGATGCTTAGCTGATATTAATATCAAATAATTCATTTTATAAATAAATACTAATAATTAATATTGATATTAATATCAGAGCCTCAAAAAATAGTGCATCATCAGAGTTAACTGACATCAGAAAGAATATTTCTGCTCAAACTCAAGCATTTTATACACAAAATATATTACATTTTATTGGAATACATTAATATTTTTTCAGTTTTATGTATATATATGTGTATAATATTATACTGTGATTATAATATTATGCCATTTCAAAACAAGATAATCATGCTGACTCATGAATATGAACATTAGTGTTCCACTGATTCTAAATTTTTTTTGACATACTTTTAAAAATTGCCTACAGAATGCTCTTATGATGGGAATTTCACACTCTTTTTCAGGCTTTGAAAAAACAGTTGTCAAGGCAACTAATTAGTTCCACAGTCATAATTGCAGTAATGATTCATATAAAGAAGACTTGAAGTTAAATAGTGTAACAGACTTCCAACAAGTACTTAGAGGTTATGGGAGAGCACTGAAAGGAAAAAGCCCCTAAGCACCTATAAAACTGTTTTTAGAGAGAAATGTTCTATCTTTCTTCTGAAATTGAATTAACTAAGCTACTTTTTACTTGAATGTCTAGAGACCCCCTATGTTATCATTTACAGAGGAGAATTAAGTTTCTCTGCTACAGCAGCTGTGGCAATAGTACAGAGTAGTTTACATAATTATAAAAGGCTAAAGTTAGAATACATTGCAAAAGAAGTAATATTTTTGTTTCAAATATGCAAAATTGAAAAATGGCTTATCCCTTCCCTAAGTAAGTTGTTACTTATTTTTCTACTTGACAGATAGGGACAGTGAGTTTCCTTACATCTATTTTTCTCCTTTCTTTTTCAATCATGGGAAATTTTATTTCTGAATGATGGCAATCACAAGGCCTTGCCTGTTTAAAAACAAGTACACAGAACCTATTGAGACCCTGAATTTCAATCAAGATGCAAATCAACTTTATTTCAATTCAAGTGCATAAAACAAATATTTGTACTTGAACTGGATCTGAGTCTATGAATGAATTACAAACGTGCTTTCTTTTCAGTAAATAAAAGGTAAAGATGCTTCCAGTATTAAAAGAAAATGCTATGGAATATTCAAAAATATTGCAGAGATCTTGAGATAACTTTCCTGAAAATATATTTGAAGGAGACTCACAATAGATAAGAAAAAAAATAACCAGTTATTTTAAAATGTTCTGAGGCATGCTAGTACATGACTTATTCCAGCTCACTGGCATTGTATCAATGCTAGTCAGGTGTTCAGATTGAAATACAGGCATAAATATGGTTTACATTTTAATATATTCACCATTATATTTATTTGGCAAGTTTTTTGTTAATTCTAATACACTAAGAGTCTGAAAAGTGGCAGACAGAAAATACTATATTAGAGGTTTAGAACCTTTTTTTTTCAAGTGGTAATGATGATAGTGATCTAATTTGGAAATAATTATTTAAGATGTAGCTCATAATTTTAATTAAGAGTTTGAAATCTTTTCCTCATAACATTTTTGTAGAAATTAAAATTACCCATAATACTTTCGAAAATACCTTGGTTTTAGGTTTACTGTTAACTTAATGACTTTTCACTGCTGCATCAAAATAAAGCCTTATATTGGGAAGAATTAAAACTCATGCACTCACTCTTAACTAAAATGCAGTTTTTCTTAAATGGAATTTCAAACCTTCCTATTTACACACTTCAAAATGTGAACAAATTTGTCTAGATTTCAAATTTTGTAAATCAGCCTCATAGAAGACTGGTTTGTTCACTGTGTTAGGGTGAATCACTCAGACAGCATCTACACAAACCTTAACCTCATCAGACACTAAAATAAATGCCTTAATTACATGTGTAGCTCAAAGCACATGTAGAGATAGTACTGAAATGAAGCATTCTAGCAAATAACTGGCTTAACCAGACAATAGGCAATACAAGGCAACTTGAAAAGCAGGAGTATCTTAAATACAGTATTTCATGATAAGTCTTATCAAGAGGGTTGAAGAATCAATGTTTCTTCTATACGAAAAATTACTTTTTTTCTGAGAGAAAAAGGGGAGACAGGGTCCCATTTAAGAGTCCTGAATCAAATTTTTGCTGATAATAAAGTCTGGGGTCTAACGTTTTTCCAGTCCAAGACTTCAGTTACATTATGCTCAACTACATACACTGTACTCTGATTTGGAAATAATTCATGGAGAGAAAACACAGTGAAATTAACTTACCTGTAATGATGTTGGGCTTTGGTGGCATGCTGAATTCATACAATGTTGGTTCAGAATAACCCAGTCTGTTGGCAGCTGTAATTTGTACTTCGTAACCCATGGTCCATTGAAGATGCTCTAAGATGATGTGGTCTCTACTACCCTGTACTTTTTTCTCTAGCCATTGGTCTTCCTTATCTTTCTGTAAAGATCAAAATATTTCTTTCAATTCCCACAAACTCTTGTATTATTTGTCTAAAGTCTGTATCTACACGACGCACAAAAATGTGGAGTTGCCTTTACAGAGGTTATGAACACTGAAATAATCTAATTTTGGAGTTCTGAGTACTTAGGATTTTTGTAATTTTGACTACTCCTTATCATGTTTCCACAATGTGGATTTAGAGAATTTTGTGGTCAAATCTTTTAAAATTTGTAGCTTCAATTTATTCTTTGTTCGAACACTGGTTTTTCTTTTACAGAACAGCAGGCTAATCACTTATATAATAAAATGCTAAAAAAATAAATTATGTAAGAAGTTTATTTTATACAGACATTTCAATTACATTTTGATCAATATTCATTCAAAGAAACTTGCCATTAAACGCAGTCTTGAATTTTTCATGAGTCTAGCTGTGCTTCTATCCTGCATTAGCTGTTTAATGAATATATACACTAATTATAGAAACATGGGAACATTTCACAAACAAGGCTGTATGCAAGAATATAAGCATCATTGAGAAAGCCTGAAGTACTATGTCTACACCTGTGAGAGGACACATGCAAATCTTTAAGATGGTGTTCTAGACAAAAAAGGATTCTCATAATTTCTCATAGTTCAGGTAATTAAGACATCTATACAAAGGGAGCAAAGGAGGACTTAGGTTGCAAATTTAATTCTGGCATTTCATAAATCTGGAGTTCTTACCTTTTTAATTGCTACTTTGAGTGCATAATGCATTTAATTGGGTTTTTTTTTAATAACTAGAAATTACACAATTACTAATAGAAGGATAAAACAATATACATGTCCACCAAAAATGTCATCTTGTTCAAGGGACAACCAATAACAGTCAGTAAGAATCCATGCAGTCCTACTCTTATGAGACACTGAGGTACAATAACATGGCTAAAACATCTCTTGACAGACAAATCCAACCCGTACAGCAACACAGACCCAATCAGTGGGTATAATTTAATGGGAAAAATTAATGCCATACAAACTTATAATACCTGCAAGTATAACTTTTTAGCTGCACACTATTCAGCAGCCTTTATTTAGGCTCCTTGCTGAAGCATCTTGCTCTTCACTGGCACAGGTCTCAGAGAAAAGAGCATCTAATTTAGACAGTTCAGGGACCAGCCATGTTCCTTATGACTGACTATTTTCTGTCCCCAGTCTTCAGAAAATAAAGGACACATTAAATTCCCTTGTGGGCACTGCTGCAATAATTTATTTGCTAGCAGCTCTGAGGTTGATAATTGCTCCACACTGATTTCACCTTTTCATAAACTTTCTTGCTTTTTCTGCATTAGCATTGCGACTGTTACATGATAATCCTGAGAATGATCAAAATTCAACAAAACCTGCTTTCAGGAATATTTTCATCCAAGTGAAAGTTCCTACTTGGTGCAGTGATAGACTGATGAAAAACATCAGAGTTGTACATTACAAATCATGAAAAAAACCTACATACGCTGGAGTAAAAATGGTTTATTCATCATATAGTGAAAAAGGTATTTTCTGTAAATGATATTTTCCCATATTCTAATGGATACTTTCTATTGCAATCACTTGACTTGACCCTGAGTGAATCCACTCACATTGTCACTATACTGAATTCCTTTTACCAAAGTATATTTTTGTAGAGTGCTGCTGAAATAGAAGGAGTTAATACTGATTGTAATATGCATATGAAAATACTCCTTAGTGATATTAGGAATAGCAGTGTTATGTAGGACTGTATTTTAATGGCTCTTTAAACTGGTGAGGTATGGGAGGAGTCAGAAAAAATACAGCTGGATTCCTAAGAATATCAACATAAATCAGAAGTTCCCAACATATTGTGCACAGATGCCATGTGAATGTACTGCAGAATTCCAAAGGGTTTCAGAAACACAGAAAGACAAAAAATATACTGAATTGGAAACTAAAGGTTTAGGTTAATACAGCTCCTGCAGAAAAATAAAGTATTGCAAACATAGATATATTTTTTAAACAAACTATAAAAATCTATGTGATTAATAGAATGAGGCTGCACTTCTGCAGACAGACCAAGTGAAAAGGCAGGTGTTCCATAATTTGGTCAGGTGAAAAATAATGAATGAGCTGAAATGTAACAGGATACATGCATATTCTATGCCATACCATAATTTAGTTGAAACTAAAACCAAATGGGTGAATTGAGATAAATGAAACAAAGTCCAAGCCCTGAGTGCAAAGACCTAAAAATATTTTTTGAAGAGTGACGAACACAAGTTATGAGGAAGAGGAATAAAGTATCTGGAAAAAAAAAGCGTGTTTTTGAGACAAACAGCTGAAATCTTCCAGAGTACACTCTGCTTATGGCTTTTTAAAGAAGGAAAATAAAAATTTAAAAAAGAAAGAAAAAAATAACTTCTATGTCCTTCATTATAGCTGTTATTTCAGCTATATCTCATTTTCAAGTACTTTCCCCGAAGCAGAGCTCAGTAATGTGTCCACATGTGATTTATTGTAAGTGTAGAAATGGAAAAAGAGGGATGAGAACACAAATCATGGGTCTGCCAGGTAAATCTTCCCACAAATCTCCCTGTTTAATATAGGACCCTTCAAATACTAGCTTAAGGAGCAGAAGAGATCACTTTGTACCTTATTAGGTTGTTCTGTTATTAATACTTAAAATTTATAGAAAGCTCTACATATGCATAGTGTTCTACAAGAAAAGGAATGAAACTTCTAAATTACAAACAGTAGTCTAGTTTGGGGGGTGAATTAATATAAATGTCTTCAATAATCATTCAAGCAACAAATGCACATTTACAGAAACTGTGATGGGATCTGCAACCTCAGAGATTAAACTGTTCCATTATTTACATCTTATTTTGTTTCCTGTTATGCAGAAATACTCCTTTACAAAAGGCCACAGATAATCTAGCAGGTCACTGGCAGTTACAGGGATTCTACTGCCCACTTCCATTACTGGTCAGCCTTATTTTAACACAAAACAAATTCAACACAAAAATCCTCATATCATTATTTCTTAAATTTGCATATATTTGGTTTATATTTCTGCTTCATATTTTTTTCATAATATAAACATCAGACATTTTCTTAAATAAAATCATCCATTATTCTTAAAAAAAAATATTAAAGAATCTAAGAGCTAGATTTTTAAGACAGCTGTAACCTAACTACCCTGAAATAAAACAAAAACAAAACCACCACCACTCTCCCAGAACAAACCCACAAAAACAAAGCAGTGTAAAACTCCAGTCTACCATGAATTGACTGCTGCTCAAAAGTGAGGGCACACATGACAACAGTGGAAGTAAAGCCAATCCACTGTTTAGGCAGCAGCTCACCAGTCTGGAAATAACATTTCTCTCTTTAATGGTCACTCTTCATTGTATCCAAAATCACATTCTCTGGGGTCTCATAGAAAGTAAGGAAAAGTTATTAACCCCCTTCAAGTCTTCCATTATTCTACATACTCTCTAAATTTTTAAGTTGAAAGCTCAGCTCAAGTAGACTTATTATGGTGATCCCTGTGATGAAAAAATGGACACTGTCTTGAAAGCTGGTAGGAAAAAATATCAAAAAATCTTCACAGAAGAAAATCTGATCATTTAAAGCAGTGACTTCACAAGAATTAATTACACTAGGTTGGGGATTTCTAGGTCTGGTTAATACGGGTAAAACAGTTCAGAGGCAAATACTGAACCAAGCACAGAACAGCTGGTAATGTACATGGTGCTAAAATGCACAGAAAATTAGAGGATCTGGCAGGTAGACTGGAACCTAGAGATGCAAAAACATCTACCTGTTTCTTGGTAGGTATCTCAGAGTTGGGAGCTAATGACCAAATTATCTCTATTAAAATATTCTATATCTATAAAGTTTGTTGTAGAACTCACCATAAAGGAACAAAATTAAAATGTCCTGCAACCAGAAAAGAGTGAATGTGCTTCAGAGCGAAGCACATAAACCTATCAAACTCTTATCTGCCAAAATTATAGTAACCCTGTCACAGGTCAAAAACAAGTGAACAACTTTTAGACCTGTAAAAACCAGTCACTTCAGTAATTTTTTCTTGCTTCCATCAAAAGGTTGATAATAATAAAAGAGAGTTATTTTCACTAGTCTGTTCTAATTCCAAATATTAACTAAAATTTTCCCCGCCAGGGAAAAACAAAAACAACTTCCTCCCCTCACCACTCTTTTTTTTTTTTTTTTTTTTTCCTGGCTCACTGTTGGCATTCTGTGACCTGGCAGTATAGAAATGCTAAGACACCTATTCAGAACTTTCTTGTTAAGCATAATGAAGCAAGTTTAAGCAATGTCAATAATTTCCAAAGGATGCTTTGTAGCCTGCCTTTCTCTGCCTGTCTGTGCCTGGTCACCTGGTTGCCCTGAGCTGCTGTGACAGCTGCTCCCCTGTATCCCAGCTGCTCCTTCCTCCTGGCCCTCCTTGTCTCCTCAGCTTTTCCCCTCTCACTTGTCATTTATTACTCTGGTACGTGGTGAATGACCCATCAGATAACAGCCATTTACAATTTCAGTACACATTTCCACAATTCACCTGGATAAAGCTTCACATCTGTGGTGAAACACCTGCACATCATCATGTGTGTCCCAACCAACTTTGGAAGCACCATAAGCAGAAGAACCAAAGGGAGGCTTGAGTTGGCCCCCATGAAAAAACTATTACAGAATCCCAAAGAGAAGTGTGGTCAGCTGGTCATCTCTGGCTTCAGACTGGATGCTTCCCTGGAGAATTCCCCTCACTGCTCTTTCCAGCTGGTTCCTGGGGGTCAATTTTCCCTTGTTTTACTTCTCCCTTCCAATTCTTTCCTAAGGTAACTCTGAAGCCAATGTGTGCCATCAGCCTCAGGCTCCATCAATGAAGCTTTGTCATGCTGTCTCAACTTTCTTAGTGCAACATCATGAAAAAAATTGAGGCTGCTAATCATAAAAATTGTGCAGTACCTAATACTCTGGAATGCAAAAGAAAATGTCAAGCTGCTTATTATCTGATTGCAGTCAGTAATTCCTGCCCATAATATGAAGAAATTGATGCTACAAAAGGAATATTCAACATAATGAAATACACAATTTCCAGGGAAAAAAAACTTACCAATTGTCCTTAGCCAGGCTGTAATATTGCTTTAATATCTTAGAGGCTGTCCTTCCCCCAGTTTAAAAAAATAAATATGTATAAAACTTGCACATGGGTGAATTAACCTTTTGAAGAAAAAGCCATTGATGTATGGGCTGTTATCAAATATGCTCTTCAAACATGCATTGGTTCAGGTGCTAATAATGAGGCTGGCAAGAGCTACAGAAAAGCTAATTAAACACTACCAGTGGGGAAGATAGAAGAGAAGCAGGCAACAGATAATTATGAACTTTAAATAGCATTCATTCTTTCTGATTAAAACACCAAAAATTATTCTGCTTCTTTTGTTGTAGAAAGGCCTTTAATTTAGTCAAATTGCTTTTTCAATTGGAAGATCAAGGAGCTAAAGATTTGAGGTCCACGGAAAAACTATATCCATCAGCAACCTTTTAAGTTTCCAGTTACTGCTTAAACTGAATATTTACTTTCCAACAACACATAAGAATAGTCACCTTTTATGCTATAATATCGTACTTTAGTCAAAGCACAGGATCAAAATCAGGTTTCCAAAAAATTTTGGTATAGAACCAAAAGAATTTAGGGTTATTTTAATCATAAAACAGGTTAAATTCCATATGCTGAGTGAATGTATTATATCTGAGCAGTTTATTTTGTACTCAGTGGTAAATACTTAAAGGCATTGTAATCTAACTAGGAGGTTCAAATGCAAAACTCCATTTTTATCTTGTATTGCATATTTTACTACCCTTGTCTCCTTTGCAATAACTTTTATGTCAACTGTATTCACTGGATGGAAAGTAATTTAAGAAGGTCAACTAAGATTTAGGGATCAGTGATAGCAGAATAACTTCTGGTCATTCTCTCAGACTACTCTTAAGAGTGCTACCAAATATTTCTCAATTAATTTGGAGTTACTAATCTTCTCTGGTTATATTTAGCATATTTTGGTTATATTTAGCATAGGAGAATAATTTTACATTCTAGGTTTAGTACTCAGAAAATCCCTAGACTATAATCAAAAAAGTTACATGATTGCAAACATCAGGAAATGTGACAAAAGCCTATTACAAGTTAAGGAACTGTCTTTTCCTTTTTGGTAATATTCCAATAGGTTCTATAGTTAATTTCTCAAAATTTGCTTCTTTTCTGTGAATAAATATAGTCCTCACTACCTTGCATTTAATATGCCTAGATATCCAGTGCTATATTCCAAATTTCCTAGATTCTTAATGGACACGAATTCTGCTATAACACTCCAGTAAAATTGGTCTACTCAGATAAAAGCACTACACAAGGAAATTTTTTAAAACATATAAAACAAATACAAAATATACAAAAACAATATAAACATATAAAACAAAAACAAAAACAAAAACAAAAAAAAACCTGCCACAATTTTTAAATAGATTATATACTGCAGAAAAGCCTGCTTTCTAAACTTGCCAGATTTGATGAGAGAACCAAAACAGACCTGTCTAGATGACAGATTGCTAAAAAACTCTGCCCAATGGCTGTCTAAGAACAGACATGTGCCTCAAAACTCATGAAATTCCCAACAAGGAGCCAAATATTTGGTTTTTGTAACACAAGACTTGGAATTCAGGCAGACAGAAAATATGAAAGGTGATCAGTTAATTAATGTCATTTACAATTAATATGGAGCACTGCAATATAGCTCTCTATCAATACAGATGCATTCATAATAGAGTAAAAATTCGCTGTTCAAACAACCTTTAAGTGTGTAATTTTAATGTTTGCTAATTTACTGTCTTTTTAAAAGCTGAACATGAATATACCACTTTTACTACACAACTGAAAAAGAATATAGTTTTCTTGATAAGATGAATTTTCAGCATACCTTTAGAACCAGCAGAGTGCTTTTTGGTTTTTTTGTTAAATTTTTATTTTATAATCTGGCATCTGCAACCTAGTTACAAAAGAAAACATACTATACATTTTTTTAAATTATTTTCTGGAAAGCAAACCACTTTGGTAAATTTCAAATAATATCAAAAATTTTCTCTGCATTAAAAGCAGATATTAACAAGCATAATTCACTTTTTTGATTAACTGAAATACTTACACTTCTGTACTTGACAATATATTCCAGTATGGGGGCACCTCCATCATCTTGTTTAGTTATGCTAAGTTTAAAACTCTTGCCACTCTCTGGCTGTCCATGAATTGAAGGGGGGCTTGGCTCCCCTAAATAAGGAAACAAAGAGTACACAATAATAACAATACTAATAATAATAATAATAATTCAGCAGTGAGATAAATCTTTAGATTACAGCCAGAAACCTGTTCATAATAATATTAATCAAAATCTTAAAATCAGTATGATCATTCCCAGCATTACAAGACAGCTTTTATAAGAATGTTAAATACTGTGCTTGAAATATGTTTCAATGTAGATTCCTCATACATGGAAACAAAATTATGTGAAGTGTGAAAGAAATACTTGTTTCTTTGAGACATGACTTCCAAAATTTTAAAACAGAATTCCTTCCAAAACCATTCAGTCATAATTTTAGCAAGGCTGGTAACCTGCTACTCACACTGAAGTTTAAACGACACTATCTTACAGGTAAGCATCCATAATTTAAGCCTAACTTTTAATCCTGTGTGAGATTTCTAAGTTGTAATAAAATTTAAAGTAATTTACTCTCCAATAAATGCACCAAGTCAAATTAGATATAAAAGTTATCTAAGAACAACTTCTTAGAGAAGTTAATATCAAGAGTAAATGTAAAGAATAATGTTTTTAAAACTATAACCAAATATCTTAGCTGTAATGAGAAGGTAAAGGTAGCCTTAAACATGCAATCAAAAGATTAACAGCCAGTTTAAGATCCTTCTATAGTAAAAAATTCACAATTATCTTTTCTATATGCAATGCCTATTAGATTTTTTTAAAGACATCCTAAATGAACATATATTGAAGTGTCTTATCTTCAAAATAACTGTAAATGGGCATTTACCCAGAGAGATACTGTTCCTTTAGAGATAATTGTATTATTTGTGTTTAGCACTTATTAAAGTAAGGATAAACTTAGATCACAACATAAATCTTACCTAGTTTTCTATCAGATAGCATATATATGCATACATACATACAAATATATATACATAAAATTTCTTTCAGTTTCTTTCATTCTTCCATCAAGCTATTTTATCTGTCCTCGAATATATTTAGAATATCTATATGCTTCAATGAAAAAGAAATTTGAAAGCTGCCCAGTTACTGTTTGGGACAGAAGAAATATAAATGCCATAAAACATTATGTATGGGACAGAATAAATGCATTAATATAATATAATATAAACAATATAATACCATATAATATAATTAATACAATATAATACAATATAATATAACAGAAATATTTTGTGTTCTCTGTAGTTACATTAATTTTATTGTTCATTCCCTTAGGGCCAGTATTAGATACACTGAGTAATATCCTATTCAGTAAACAGTTCAGTTGCGCCAGATTTATGACAGACTGGTCTGGCAGTAGCAGCTGATGTATTTCAACATGTCTGTTTGATTACTATACCCTGCCATCTGGTAGTTTCTTTGCTTTGCTTCTCTCTGTGTATTTAATTTATTTACTGTTGTTTCTATTTAAAGATAATTCAGGAAAAATATTTTTCATTTCCCCTTAATATTTTAATCTGAATCTCTGGCCTGTAGTTACTACAAATACAGAATAGATTTCATCGATTTTCACATTTGCATATAGTCATAGTTAAATCAATTTATTATCATAATTTCTTCCATAGCTTATGATTTCTCTTTGAGCTTGATAATTGCAGAATGATAGCACCATAGTTTGGTGAAGAAAGGTCTCTAGAAATGGCCAATTCACTTCTCTTAGATGTGGACAATATCCTGAATGTTAAAGAGAAAAATTCTTTATTCTAGTATCTCTCATGGTTTTTGCTCTATTATATGAAATAAAGACTTTCTGAATCTCAAAAATGTAAGATAATGGGATAAATTCTCCAATTTAAGTTCACTCATACTTCTTGAAAGGGTGGAATAACAAAACATGATTTCTGAGAGACAATGTAAAGACTGAGGTAATACACTGGAGAGTGGATTATAAAACTGAAACATTATCTATGGTGGATCATAATTCAAATCTAGAATAGTCCAATCACAATAATAATTTTCATTTAACAGCAGAAGTATTACTCACGGACAGGTAAGGTCTGAAAGATCTCAATTTTGCTATACTCTCCTTGCCCTTTTCCATTTACAGCAGCTACTTTGATTTCATATGTTGTATTTGGTTCCAAATTGCTCAGAACAACCATAGCTAAAGGAAAGAAAAACAAAAATAGAATAAAAATTGATGAAGTAATACATTTATAAAAAGAAAAGTAAGACAATTTCATAATTTGCTTTCTTCACTTGTAAATTAACGAGTCTTGCATTCTGACAGTGCATTGGTTTCAAACTTAGCTTTTTCTGTTGAGTTCTAGTAGTCCCTTTTTTCATCTGCATAAAATAATTGTTGTGACTGAGCAAGTTATGCTTCTGAAGGAACAGTGAAGTCTGTGTGAGAGAAGCCACAGGCAACAATTAAGGACCTTAATGGGGACCAATATTTTATGTTCAGACTGTCAGCACAGAGCATTGGGTTTGCACACCCAGGCTTTGGTAGCAAGGCTGCTACAGGGGTGGCTTCTGTGAGAAGGTGCTTAGAGCTTCTCCCATGTCCTGACAAAGCCAATCCCAGCTGCCTCCAGGATGGACTCACTGCTGGCCAAGTCTGAGCCCATTAGTGATGTGAAAACATATTTAAGAAGGAAAAAGGTTACTGTGCAGATGTATTTGTGGCCAGAGAAGAGCAGGATGAGGATGTGAGAGGAACTGTCCTGCAGACACCCAGGGCAGTGCAGAAAGAGGGGCAGGAGGTGCTCCACGAGCCAGAGCTGAGATTCCCCTGCAGCCCATGGAAGAGGCACAGACCAAAGCAGATGGAGCTGAGAAAGGGCTTTGACCCCGTGGGAAGCCTGTGTTGGAACAGGCTCCTGGCAGGGACCTGCAGACCCATTCCAGGAGCCAGGCTGGAGCAGGTTTCCTGGTAGGACTTGTGACCCTGCAGGGGAACCACACTGAAGCAGTCTGTCCTTGAAGAACTGATCTAGGGGAAGAGTGACCCATGCTGGAGAAGTGTATGGAGAACTGTTGCCCATGAGATGGACTCACTTTGGTGGAGCTCATGGAGAGCTGTCTCCTGTGGGATGGACTCGGTGCTGGAGCAGGGGAAGAATTCCACTGTCTGGGCAGAAGCAGGAAAAACTTGTGATGAACTCCTTTTAAGACCAGGTAACCCACCTGGTGGATGCAGGAAAGGCTGTGGAAGTTGTCTATTTAGATTTCAGCAAGGGCTTTGACACTGTTTCCCACAGCACACTCCTGGAAAAGCTGGCAGCCCACGGCTTGGGCAGGAGCACCCTGTGCTGGTTGAAGAACTGGCTGAATGGCCAGAGAGGGAAAGTGAATGGAGCTGCATCCAGCTGGGGATCAGTCACCTGTGGTGTCCCCTGGGGCCAGTCCTGTTCAGTATCTTCACTGATGATGTGGATGAGAGGATTGAGTCCATCATTAGCAAATTTGCAGATGGGATGCGTGTGTCAATCTGTTGGGAAGTAGGAAGACTCTGCAAAGAGACCTGGAACGGTTGGATGCATGGGCAGAGTCCAATGGGATGAGGTTTAACAAATCCAAGTGCTGAGTCCTGCACTTTGGCGGCTCCAACCCCCTGCAGTGTTACAGGCTGGGGACAGAGTGGCTGGACAGTGGCCAGGCAGAAAGGGGACCTGGGGGTGTTGGTGGATGGCAGGCTGAACATGAGCCAGGGTGTGCCCAGGAGGCCAAGAAGGCCAGTGGCCCCTGGCCTGGATCAGGAATAGTGTGGCCAGCAGCAGCAGGGAGGTCATTCCTCCCCTGTACTCAGCACTGGTGAGGCCACACCCTGAGTGCTGTGTCCAGTTCTGGCCCCTCAGTTTAGGAAGGACATTGAGATGCTCAGATGTGTCCCAGGGAAGGGCAGCAAGGCTGGTGAGGGGCTTGGAGCACAAACCCTGTGAGGAATGTCTGAGGGAGCTGGGGTTGTTCAGCCTGGAGAAGAGGAGGCTCAGGGGTGACCTTATCACTCTCTACAGCTCCCTGAAAGGTGTTTGTAGCCAGGTGGGGATCGGTCTCTTTCTCCAGGCAACAACCAACAGAACAAGAGGGACACAGCCTTAAGCTGTGCCAAAGGAAATTAAGGTTGGATATTAGAAAAAATCTTTTCATGGAAAGAGTGATAAAGTACTGGAATGGTCTGCCTGGGGAGGTGGTGGAGTCACCATCCCTGGAGGTGTTTAAAAAAAGATTGGATATGGCACTCAGTGGGTGCCATGGTTTAGTTGAGGTGTTAGGGCATGGGTTGGACTCGGTGATCTTGAAGATTTCTTCCAGCCTAGTGATTCTGTGATTCTGTGAGCATTATCCCCATTCCTCTCTCCCTGTGGGGGAGGAGGTTAAGCTGGGAAGGAAGGAAAATTTCACAGGTGAGTGATGAGAGTGCCTGTGGTGATCAAGAGGGTGTCCATCCAGGGCCAACCTGTCACACATAGGAAACATGAATCTGACAGAAACATCATGGAATTTTTCCATCCTCCTTGCTGGCAACTGGCACATCATGTGTGTTCCAGCCACCTTCATACAGTTCATAATTTGCCATTTTCCTTCATGGACAGCAGTAGCAACTGTCCTTCATCCACTCTCCAAAATGCAGATACATGCACAGTGATGGTGACTTTCTGGTGCTCTGGTCTGCCAGTTCAACAATGTGTTCAAGACCTAAAATGAAAGGTGCCTATGATGATCAAAGCGAGAGATCTGAGTTACCTGCTGAGGACTTGAAAAAGAATTAGGTAGCTTTGTACATATTTCAGAGGAGGTGTATGGAAATACATAAATTAAATATAATTATAACAAATTATAACAACAACAAAAAATACTTTGGGAACTTAGGACATGAGTTCTGAAATCAAGACTGAACTCCCAACAGTGATCATTCACACAACCTAGCTCTGTGATTCTACCCTAAAGATGCAATCTGAAATGGAAAACATGGGTAAAAGCTTGCCAAAAAGCACGAAGAATACAATGGTAAATCTAGAAGCAGAATCCAGGAAAGCAATGTTAGACTCTGGAAACCTTTATGGGAACATTATAAACTAATATCATAACACTGCATTTACTAAAGAAGCAATACTGAGCATGCACTTGGATGTTTGGATCCATGCAGAGTTCTTGGAGCATTACCCTGCCTTCAGAAGAAATATTCCTTTTATTGTCTCTCCAGCAATTGCCTGCTTGCTGTTTGGCAGCTCTGTGATGAGCTCTCCATATGTCAGATTCACACTGGGGAATGGATGGAAATTAGGTGGACTTGACTAGGAGCACAACAGCATTTGTCTTGCCCAGGAAAGCAGGGGCTGTAATGTTTTACAAGTGGCTGTAGAAATGTAATAACTTAAAAAAAAAGCCAGTAGTATCTTTCACAGTTCCTAGGGAGCCTAATTTTTTCATTATAAAGGAGTATTTTTTTAGTTGCTTTAGGCCTTCTATCCAAGTTATACATTCGATGAAAAAATAATTATTTATGTCCATACTCTGTTATTCTTTTTAGTCAAGATTTATTAGAATTTCTATTTCTTTAGTTTCTACAGCAGTCCGACAAAGTTCCTATTAAATGTGAAGCTAAAGGGATTTAATGAATTTGGAAAAAGAGTAACTTCTACATTTCATGTTCTACTATTGGTATTTTGCATGAATTTGCCATTGAAACATAACTGTTTTCTTGTAAATAGAGCAGTAGAACTGTATGTCTTTCAGCATGTTTTAGCTTTATCATTTTATGAGATGGAAAAATATTTAACTCTGAAGTATAATCATGTCATGAAAAAATAATGTATCATCACGAGAATAAGAATAGAATTAGGAGTTCTGTTAAGATGAAATTTAAAACCTAACTAAGCAGTAGAAGTATTTGACTTGCCTTTCAGCCATGATTACTTTCCAAGGATTAATAATTTCACTGAAAATAACCTTAGGGCATACCAAATATTAGTGCTACTGTAAATTTTTTTTAAAAATTTAAACAACATAAAAACACGACTATGAGTCTACATTGAAGAATGCAAATGGGTTATCTACATGTACCTAAGGATGTGATTTTCTAAACACTCCTGGGACTTATAGAAATGAATAAAATAACTTATATATGCAGTATTTAAAGAATCAGTGTATATTTTAGAATCCCCTGCAGACACAATGACTTTTGCAATTGCATTTGTTAACCCAGATACATGTGTTAACGTAGTATGTCCTCAAAAACTGGACCCACTTAGTGTCAGTGATGGTGTGATGTGCATATATCATATAGGTAGGAAAAGTTATAACCATGGACTTCTGAAAAACAAAGAAAAGAACCATTCTGCTTTAGAATACATGCTCCAGTTGTAAAAGAATACTTGGAGTAATTAAGATAAAGAAGTTATCTCACAGAGTGTAATAAAAGTGTGGGATTGAAGAATAATCTAAGAGAAACGAAAATTTTACTGCTTGCTAGGAGTTGAGGTAGAAGAAAATACTTCATAATAAGGAGAAAAATAGAGAGGAAAATACTTCATAAACTAGTTAAGTTTTTTACAATGTGTGTTGGGTATCTGTTATTTAAGTATAAAATCAGCTTATTTATCTTTCCATATACGAATAAATTTTTCTCACAGGAGAACAGCCCTGGCCACAATGGATATTTTGATTTCTTTCACATTCAGTGCATAAATGTGTCCACTGCATACCATATGTGCACATTATGCCATTGACATATTTATTGATGGCTATAAAGTTCCAGATATACTGAAAGTGAAATCACTTTATTTCAGAGTTCCTTTGGAAATTTTCCATTTTTTTCTAGTTGTTCTATCAGTATATATTTTCTTTCAAATCACAGTATCTGTGAGGTTTAGCTGGAGAATTCAATTTTGTAGATTGATTTTGCTGGGATTATTCACATAGCGATTGGTTAGATTGAGGTAGTAGATTTGGAAGGAATACTCCAAAGAGGGAAAAGCAGAACAATCTCCTGTGAACTCTCCAAATTAAATAAATTATCTAATTTAAGTCAGTTAATTAATAAATTAACATGATGCACAACAGCTCAGAGCTTAGTGTTATCCATTAAGAAGTGAAGCTTTAAGTCTCAAGGTACCCTTGGAGGACATCATGACACAAGAAGTTACCAGGTATATTGGTTTTGGTTTAGTATGCTATATTAAGGCTTATTAATAATTTCTGACAAAGTGTGTAATGAATATTGTTGCTTGTTTGGTTGGGTTTTTAAATTTTGTCAATCAGAAAAAGCCATTCTTTTTACTATACAGATTCTTGTAATTTTCAAGCAAATCTAATGAATTAAAAAAAAATAACACAGTACAGGAAAAAAGAAACCACAGAAATTTGTTAGATAGGAAAAAAAAGCAGAACTTCATACTATTTTAAATATGGCTTGCATGAATTTAATCTAGAAAAGTTCTTTTTATTGTTGCAGAATTTTAACTGCAAGTCAAAATGAACCATGGGAAAGCACAACCTAACACAAGATTTGCTATGAAATAAATTGTACCATAAATCCAAGTCAGTAAACCAAAACAAAATTCCCCAGTTGCTTGTCTGGTCCAGGGTAGGTTGTTTATGTTACTGTATTACAGCAGAGTGAGAGGAAAAATGTCTGGCATATTAAACTGTCTTTTCACTGAAGTAATCTCTCAGAAATCTTCCAAGAATTGTGATATATTGTATAGATCATCACCAAGAAAAAAAGGTTAGGGGAAGAACTAGCAGTACAGTTCCTCTACATTAATCCCAAAGTGTATCTTATATGAGGTTAATTAACAGAAATACCACATTGTTCCATTGTTTCATTGGAGAGGTACCTGCTGCATAGAACAATGTTTTCCAGTTCCAAATTCAATCCCTGGAGGATGTCAGGTCTAACTGAAGATGGATATAGATTTATTTTGAAACAAAGTAGCTGAGACATATTGTTGCTGAAATAATATCTTCACTCCTATAAATCTGAGATTGTGGTGGCAGAGTGAAATTTCTGTCAAAGAAGCTTTATAAATTTGAGGATGGTTTTGCTTTTTTTCTTACTTCCCTCTCTTTAATATGAATCTATATTGCAGAGGATAAATGCAGCCTGACTGCTGTGCATATTAATAAGTGGAGTGTTTTGATTTAACAGCACTTTGCTGCACCTATTACTCACTATTTTACTACTCCCAAGGTAAAACTGAGTCCCTGGGAAATACCTGAATCTCTTCCAGAGGAAAAAAAAAATGAATAGCATTTTTATGAAGCTTAAACAGGTTTCTATTTGTGATGATGATTCATGCTCTTTTAAGGGCAGGAGAAAAAGTCATGGGAAGACAGTAGTGAGCAACTTAAAGAGGAAAAGTAATAAGATTCTGTACGGATGTCTGAGACTCTTGTATGTTACAGAATATGGGGAACTTTGCCCAAAATCTGTCTGCCTGGGATGAGCAACAACTGTTTTATTTATTCTGTGTGTTTGCACAGTAGGAGGAAGAGTATAAAACCTCTTTTTTCTAGCTGAGACTCACAGTTAGCTCACAGAAATATTGACAGAATGAAGTTAGAAATTGCCACAGGGGAGAAATACAGGGGAAAAAATAAAAAAGGGATTTTGCTACACAATAGGCAAAATGTTAATTCATATGCAGAAACAGCCAGGCTGTCTCAGTTCCATCTGTCTGCCTTGCCCAAATAGCAATTAATTTCATAAATACTCATTCAAGCATCTGGCTATAAATGTCAGAATTCAGCTAACACAAATAAATGAACTTTAATAATGAAAATATTTCAAGTTGCACATTCT
This sequence comes from Luscinia megarhynchos, assembly GCA_034336665.1. Lineage (NCBI taxonomy): Eukaryota > Metazoa > Chordata > Aves > Passeriformes > Muscicapidae > Luscinia > Luscinia megarhynchos. The sequence continues at coordinate 12,664,853 of JAPFBE010000013.1, read as the reverse complement.
ATGAAAAAAACGATAATGATAGCAAATCATACTGTCAGTGAAATCACTGGTAAATTGGAGACAATATCTAACTTTAAGTAATTCCCTAAAACACACAAAAAAAGCAACAATTTTAATAATCAGATAAAATGGTTCTGTTGCCAGAATTTCCATAATTCTCTGCACTATAATGTATTATTATTATATTACTTTTGAATAAAACTATTAGTGGTTTATTTAACTGTGAATACAAATAATAGCCCATGAAAAAATATATACAGTGTAGTAGATGAGGTATAATTAATATAATCTAATGTTCATTAGCATGAGTAATTTCTTTACAAAACACCTTTCAGTAGCTGACATGAAAAATACATTCGGCAAAAATGGCTTTAATATTTTTATTAATATTAATATACAATACATTAAAACACAGTTACCATGTTAAGCTTCTTTCTTCCATGTATTTAATTTTTAATTTTATTGGGCTGGATTTAGAGATATCACTTTACAACCTGAATCAAAAGTAGCATCCCAGTTCAGGGACTTCCTTTGATACCTATTTCTACTGAAAGAAATGTAGTCAGAAAAGATTAGGTAATCTATGGGAAATTCTAGTTACATAATGCAAACATGGAAGAGGAAAAGGAGAGGAGAAAGAAAGAATGGATGATCAAAAACTTAAGTACCACTACATATAAATGCCTAGGACTGGCAGTAATCTTGATTCAAACAGTAAGATGGACCAGATAAATACCAGCTATTCCTTTCAACCAAATTTTCTGATCCTATAAATTAAAGGGAAATACTGTCTTGGTTCTTGGAACTCCATTTTGCCCTCTGCTATAAAACTTTTGTATAATTCTTAATGCAAAGATTTTGCTTGGAGGAGCAGCCAGACACTTGAGAAGGATGATACTAAAAAGTTTTTAATGAAACAATAAATGAATACAGTGAAATCAATGGGGATTTGGACTTCTACCAGATATTCCCCCTATGATGTGAAAAGAAAGTATTATTCAAAATCTTTCTAACACATGACTAATGTTCTCAGCAGGGTTCATTGTTAAATATTTATGTCACTATAATTGCTGCAATTTTAGTAGTACAAATTATACTGCTAGATATAAAACCTGATTAAGTTAAACATTTTCATTAATCAAATTTAATTTCTGTAGACATTAGTTTTAAAATTATTCTGTAAGAAAAAATTCGAGGCCATTGGCCACCTAACTTACATTGGCAATATGAACAGAGAAAGCAGAATTAAGACATCTAAGTAAGTAATACTTTATTGATTGAACACAAAATACTACAAAATGTAGTAAAATACTAACTGTTGTATTCTCAATGCAGAAGGGCAATCATTTCCCTTATTAAGATAATTTACACTGTCATTTGTCCTGTTGTTTTTTCTCTTTTTGAATACCCTTCAAGGCTGAAAAGAATGGTTACTGGAAGAAAAGCCAGAAAATAAACAAGATCATTTTTTAGGAGACTACAAAAACATGTTCATTGTTAGCTTGTAGGCAAGGCTACCATGTATTCCTTGATTTATATCAATGTTTGAAAACTGGATTGTTGAAGAAGGAAATGTACTTTGAGGGAGGAGGCAGGAGTTAGTTATGGATGTATACTTTCCTTTTTTCTACTCTTGCTGCAGCTATATCACTTTTTCTCATTCCCCAATTATATAAATCAAACTGGATCCTATCCCACGTGGCAGAAACCAGAATCTCTCCCTCTCTCTCGCTGGGCAGAAAGAACAAATTGTATGTCAGCTTTTCCTCCTCATTTTTTTGCTGCTCCTACAGTGGAGTTCCTGTTGTGACTTCCATCCCATTTGATATTTGCAACACAAAGTTGGAGCTGAAACTGGTATCCTACATTCAAAACTCTACCCATGAATTCTTTGTTACTGAAAGATCCTGAGCAGAAGGTGAGGTGGGCTTCCCCTGAATTCACAGCAGACAAAAGCTGTTTCTTCTAATCATGAGGTGCACCTGGAATTCATCCTGTTGAATGTGCACACTAGTTCATGGGGTAGTAAATCCACATAGTTTAGCATCTGAAGATGCTGGTGATTGCTGTTAATATATCAGGGTGAAACTCAGGTCAAAAACAAACAACTTATCCTGAAGTAGTCATTGGTTATTGAGTCCAAGATATTCTGTCTTTATTAAAAAAAATAAAAATAATAAGAATCACTTCAGTTGGAAAAGACCAAGTCCAAGCTCCAGGGATGGTGACTCAATCACCACTTTCTGGGTAGTCCATTCCAATGTTTAACAACCCTTTAAATGAAAAAAATTCTTCCTGACATTCAGTCGTGAACTCCCCCTGCTGCAGCTCAAGACTGTGTCTCCCTGTCCTGCCACCAATTGTTGTGGCCAAAACGCCTTCAAAGTCTGAGAAAATAATGATTTTAACAATTGCACCTTCTTGCTATTGTCAGCAAAGTTCTGCAGAGCTACATTTTCTTTTTCCTATGAGGCTTCACAACATATTTAAGATGTTCTGTGCAACAAAATGCAATTCACTAGTTTTCTTATGGTGTTTCAAAACTGTGCTCTGTTATTATATACAAATTAGAGGTGGCCCTCCTTAACCAGATGGACCTAAATTCCCATTACTACAAATATATCAGTATTCTCACAGTGAAACAAAACAGATGTTGAGAATTCAGAATTTCCTAATGGTAAGCCAAAGGAACACCTAAGAGCACAGGGAATGAATGTTTTAAATACTATGCTCATAGAAGCATATAATTTTTCATAGGTAAATTCATATCTGTTAGCAAGACTTGTCTCTCAATTAAGACTGTTATTTAAAATTCCAACGTTTTCAATTTCACAATAATTCTGCTTCCTAACAGTAATTAACAGAATATGTAAAAACTGCATGATTTTTCTCACTTAAGCTGCTGCAGCCTTGGAGCTGCCTAAGAAGCAGGTTTTGACACAGGGGTTCTGTCTTTTACCCCTCTAAGCCATGCACTTTTCAACAGTGGAGCATGAAAAGTGTGAGGAAAAGAAAGTCTACTTGTTCTGTTACCCAGTTCAGGAGCTGGCAGAAACCTAACCCGACACCCCTGAAATAAGAATAAAGCAGCTCCTGATTTCTGCTATTTCCTTAGAGGCCATTTTCAAGATCCCAAATGTGTTCTTCCTAACATTCTCAACTCTGTAAACAGAAAAACCTCAAGGCTGACATGAATGATGATTTCAAGAGCTGTTCTTTTGCTTCTTATATGCAAAGATAATTTTCCTTCATAACTTTCTTCCTCATCCCCATCCTACTCCTGTATACTATAATTTATTTCTTACCGCTGAAGAAAGAAATGGGGAGACAGACAAAAGGTCATAAAAAAGAGATTAATTTAAAGATACTGTGAAATGTAATACAGATAAGGCCATGCTATTGTTCTGTTGCTCGTTCTTGTATGGGGCTGAAGGAGAGGTTTATTCATAACCACTCTGTCATTCAGTGACCTTGAAAATACTTAAAGAATACTCTCTCATCCTGGAGCACTTTTCTGTTTTGTATTACAAAGTGCAGAGAAAGTTTATATACACATAAATATTCCATAAATGTACTTTATCTTTTTCTAAGTAGACAAGCAATGTACAATAAATGTGGATGAATACAATACACACTTGAAAGGCAAAGTTTGCAGCTGCACCATGTGTCTCATTTATCAGTTATTCATACCCAATACTGCACTGCATCACTCTTTGCTTAATAAGATTTACCTTTACCAGCCACGTCAGCAAGACCTTTACAGCAGATCAGCTGTTCACCATAAATTTTAGTTATGAAAAGCCTGAAAGGTCTAAATAGGAAATAGACCAGAGTTACCACAATAGCATCAGGTGTAATGCATTTGGAATGACTGATTCTCCATTTAATTTCTTATCAAAATATTTACTACAAACTCTTGCAACCAAAGTATCTTCCATTTTGTTCCTACAGGTTTTCAAGTCTGTGTCTTAAGAAAACCATAAATCATATTTTGCACTGAGCTTTGACTGGTTGACTAAATGCAATTACAAACACGGAATTACAAGGGAAAAATGAGTAATCTCAGATAGTGGCTATATCTGCATAACTCAGTTGTTTTTAGTTCTGAACTCATGCTGTGCAGTAAATTGTCTGGGTTCTCTTCACTTCTCGTGACATTTTATTCACCTTTAAATGTGAAGAGTACATCTCTTTCTCCTGATGTTTCAGGTCTGTATAAAAACCTGAAATATTTTAACATAGATTTCTCTTTACACTTCTCACTTTCAGTCTCTCTAATCCATCCATGTAATTTAGTTTAAGACATTTATTAACAGTTCAACCTTTTCAACCACAAAAGACTTTTACAGCAAAGATTTGGATGGAGGCCAAAATTAGTATAGAGACAGAATTAAAGGATTGAATAGTTTTCTCACAAACAGGTATATACACAAAATAAATTGGATACAACGTGGTCTTTGTCTTCACATTTAATTGTAACCTATAGTTGTTATGAAACTGCGTGAATTCTTTCACTTTTTTTTTTTTTAATGGCAATTTGCAATGGAAAGTTTTATTTGCAAATTGCATAATGCCATCTTATCCAGACAATTAGGGTTTTTTAACAAAACAAGATTTTTTTATTCATATTATTTGTATCAGGTCTTACATTATAGCATAATATTTTTTGTGTTTATATATATATATATATATATATATGCAATTCCTGCCTTCTTGTAATTTCAAAGATGGTTTTAAGTTGAGAAAACTATATTGAATCAAGCAAAATACTCAGTTTATTTTGGAAAAAAAAATTAGTTTAGGCTTATCAATAGTATCATTGGTATATTAACTGATGAGGAGGGACCCACACATTTTTTGAAAATATTACCAATTATTGCTTACTGCAAATGGACAATTTCTGAAACGAAAACACTAATTTTAGTCAATCAGACAACGTGACAATAAATGTGAGAAAACAAAAAAAGTTGGGTATAAAGCAGCAATGTACTTTTGGGGTCTAGCTTTATAGGGGTTCTTCATCCATGATTTTGTTGTTCTTAAACTGCCTGCCTAACAGGCATTCTGATAAATGAAGAACCATATCCTAAAGCTCAATTCATGACACAGAAATGTTTTCTGAATGGCTAATGCCATCATTTAACAATTACAAAAACCTCTGGGTCATCAGGTAATTCTAGATTTGTGGAGTACATACACAGTATTCTAGAAAGGCATAAACTCTCCTCAGGAACAGTAACTGTTATTGTTGAACTGAATGTGCTCACAATTCATGGCATAGAGAGTCAAATCTGACAGATATGCCAAGGAATTAAATGTCTCAAGATGTATTTTTCCCTCTGGGACAGGCTGTTGAATGCATTTTTACCTTCTGCTTTTGCAGCTTGCAGTAGAAATTAATGAATTCTGCCTTGAAGATTTTCAACTCTGAAAGTAATTTTGAGTGCTGACTTAGCCTACCAAACTATTTGCAATTTATTTCTGTTTGATTTACAAATTATACAGATATATTCTTCTTATCATTAAACTCGTTAAGAAAATTATTTAATTACATGGGATTTGAATCTCTCAGGAATCTATTTGAAAGCCTTCCTGGTTTAATGTCAAGTATTACAGTAAGAAACTGTTTTAATAATCAGTGAGGTGCATACTTTCATGCTTCAATATAAAAAGCAGTAAAGTCTCCACAAAAACCTGCAACCTAAGAGGTAATTAAAGAGAATTCTTACTAATCCATCTATTAGATTTCCTCTCAATTTCAATAGTAAGAGATAGTAATTGCTTTGTTTTAGAAAAGGAAAGAATATCTTTTTCCATCCAGCCTGGCCTTGAACATTTCCAGGAATGGAGCTCTGAGCAACCTGGTCTAGTGGAAGGGATTTGGAATGAGATGAGCTTTAAGGTCCCTTCCAACCCAAACCACTCTATAATTCTATGATTCAATAAACTTTTGAAGTCTTCTGAAATATGTCCACTAAAATGTTCTGCTTAAGGTCGGAAAATTAATTTAATAGTTTTATCCAAAAAATATGGTCTGCACAGACAAAAACAAAAACTCCACCACTCTCCCAAAGAAATCAAAACACACCACACCATTTCAGAGTTTGGAATGGTGTGTATATATATATATATATACACACACACACATATATATATATATATACATATATACATATATATACATATACATACATATACATACATATATAATAAAAAGTAAAATAGCAAAGTGAATGAACTTATTTTAAATTTACTGGTTTATGTTTTTCTGTTATTAAGAACATTTATTATGAGTTGTCTACATCATGGATACCTTGTAATTGGTATAGGCAATTCAACACTAAATAGCACAATACAGAGGGTAGAGGACCTCAAGTTTTGATTACCTCATCAACACAGGTGTGTACATAACTTCCTCTAACTTTAGGGACAAGTGTAACAAAAGGAGCAGCAGTACCATGCAGAACAGACAGCACAGCAATTTAAGAACATATCTTGAGTAACAAAAAACACCTATCTTCTATAATGCCCCTTAAAACCCAGGTAAGTGCATGTGAATAAAATAGCAGAGACAGGACCTGGTTTGGAAAAAAACACTCATTCACAACCAACTCCAAAATATGGAATTTCCATCCAGAGAGACATTTAGAACTCAGGGCAAAGTCCTAGCAAAACTTGGAATTTGGCCCTGCTGAAACCCAAGACAGTTGGAGCTGATGATGACAAGGCTCCTTTTTGGACCTCTAGGAATTTAGGAACCTAAATTATTCCAGGATTCCATGAATAAATGAAACTTAGTATACTCAGATGAAAAAGGAAATAAACAGAACCCGCTGAGATTTGAATGTGAAATTACAAAGAATTAGTTATTTCAGATTTGAGCTATAAGTTGGTAAAATCCAGAGGAAAAAAAAACTAATGTTATGTTGAAAGCAAATATTTGCATTAGTGCTTGTAACTGGATAACTCCTTACTAGCTGAAACTGAAATATTACATATCTTGTATTTTTTAATTTGCATATAATTAGGATGCTGTACAGGCTCAGATTTTTTTTCCTTAGGATATGTTTATTTTTCAGGTAAGTAATATAATGCAACTTTTTTGTTCACCTGTTGAGGGTTTTCTTTTCTTCCAGAAAGAACAAGGATTTCAACATTTCTTAGACAGCAATATTTTTCATCCTTTCATTTTGCCTTATAATGAAAAACTGTAAAAACATTTATATTTCACTTCTTCTTGCCCATAGTATCTATCATAATGCTTCAAAAATTATTGTCGCCTTTAGCAAAATATTCACTAAAGAAATACAAACATATGTTGATAAATTATCTTTGGTATATTTTGATATTTCTGTATGAAATATATTTACAAGTAGCATTTTTACTATTGAATAATATGATACTTTGAGACATTATTTGTAAAGTTTCTGCTTTCTGCCATCCAAAGAGTAATCTTTTATATCAAAATGAGAAAACATTATTGGCCCTTTGAATACAAAACACATAAATAGATTTTAAAAAGCATCTCATGTAACATGGTATTCTTAAGATTTTCTATACCTTTATTTTTTATACCCCACAGTTTGGAAATGTTTGTATAACTTTAGGTTATATAATTTGTCTGCAGTAGAAATTATTTTATGTTAGTATCCTACAAGAGCTAAATTATAATTCCAGGGATAATTTCACTAAAAGGGTTGAAACTCAACAGAATATGTCCTGAAAAAAACCAGCTAGACCTAGAGATGTCAGTGAAGAGACTTTGAGTTGGTGAGGTTTTTGGGTTGGTGGGTTGGTTGGTTTGCTTTGCATTTTTTAGGGGTTCTGTGGTTGGTTGGTTGATTTGGTTTGGAGGTTTTTCTGTTGTTTCTATTTCATTTCTTGTTTTCCAGAAAAATAAACATGATGAGACATTTTTGAGTTTTAAAGTCATCACTTCATGCTAGAAATTGTTCCTGATACAAGAAATTCTAAATTATCTAGGCTTTAATACATCAACAATTTCCCAAGAAACTCAGGAAGTCCAAAAGTTTTCTCAAATGTCTCTAAACTCAATAAATGAGAATAATTGCTTTAAGAAGTCTTCCAAATTTATTAAGGTTTTCTATAAAACATTAATAGTTTAATTTTAAGAATTAAAAATGAATTAATTTAAATTAAAAGAAATTATGAGATCAATACTTAGAAACAGGACCCCTGATCTGAAATCTGAGAATTTCCAAACACAAGTAGTTTAGATGAAGCAAAGGTGGGGGTGTGTGTGGATGTGTGGGGCTGTGTGCATTGGTTCCACAAATACCCAAATGTGTATCTTTCATCTCTGAGAGAGTGCCAGCCATCCACCTTTGTCATAGGTGAATTTCCACAGTAATCTGGATATGGGACTGTCTATTGTATTCCTCATGTTGTTCTATCACCAGCAAACTGAGTAGCAGTAGAAAGAGAAATCTATTTCTTTGTATTCCACTCACAGAAATATATAATGCTCTGGAAAAAAAAAATCTTCATCTGTCTACCTGTAAATTGAGGAACAAAGGAAATAAAGGGTTTTGTTTTCCTGTTGAAGCCATTCAAATGTTTTCAGAGACTGGCACACTTTTCAGGTTTCACATTTCCACTGTGGTTTGGATTTGTGTAACAGCAAATTCTTTACAAATGCATTATTTGCTGCCTGTAAACCACAATTACTAATGTCTATAATGCTATTAAGACAAAACGAGACCTTGATGGCTTCTCTATTACAGTTTATACCAGTGGAGCTTTCTGAGGGATTGAATATGAAGAACTGAATTTCAGAGATTCTATCTTGCTTCTTCCTTGGAAAAGTCAGTATTGAATGAAATGGAAAAAATAAAGGAGCCTTTTTCTTATGAAGTCTTTATGGATTAGACAGAAACAGATCAGTTGATGTCCTTTCTTTAAAAACAAAATTGCTCAGGGGATTGTGGTAAGGTGATTTTTCCCAGCACAGGTGTCTTGCACCTTGTCACTGGTTGCTTTGTGCCTACAGAAGGAAGCCTGGCAAATGCTCTTCCCCTGTGGTTATCCTCTTATTGATGGTGCATGGGCACCTCCCACACTCAGGGATTTACACCCTGTCTGGGTGGAAGGATGCAAACTCTCCTTGGAGAATTTATCTTGTCACTGCTATCTGCATTTCTGGTACTTCAAGATTAGTGGGTTTCCTTTCACTTTTGAAAGAATCATAAATGTCTGGGCTCTGAGGGGAGTGTTTCCTGCTCAACCATCTCCCCTTGGGACCCTGGTCCACAGAGAGCTCCAATGTAAAGTTGGATTTGCTGGTAGCCTGCAACAAAACTATTTTCATATTCAGAGAAGCACCTAAAAAGTACAGAAAAATCTCACTGCCAATTGCTCCCTGATCTCTTGCTGAACTAGGAGAGTGTTGATTATGATTTTAAATCCCTTAATAGACTGAAATTGGTGTATCAGATGATTGCTTCACTTTCTGTGTTCTGCTTCAATAGCTGCAATCAGCACAGACTTTCAAATGAAATCTTCTTCATTATAAAAGACAAAGGGGAGAGAACAGGGAAATAGATATTCCTGGTTACAGCTCCAAGACTAGAATTTTCTCCTTACCTGAAAACAGTTCAAACTGGTAAAGTTTGAGACAAAAGTCACCTTTAGAGGGATTCTTTGAAGAGAACAGCAAATGAAGAGATTTGTACAGAATCCACTTCATACTGCTTAATCTTCCTGATTAAACTTATTTGTATTTACTGGAGGATTGATTAGAGAAGAATACCTAATAATATTGATAAGCAACTATTGTGGTTTTCATATAAATAAAACCATTATAATCTTAGTTGAAAAAGTTTTCATACATAGCTATTGGATCATAAACAGATGAAAGTTAATGACTTGCTAGCATTAGGAGCAGCTCTTCTCAAAAAGTTTTTGAAACACCTATCAAACACCTCTTACTGCTTTATTCATAAACTTCTGTAGCCACATTTCTGTGAGGTTTGTTTTATTTTAAAAAGCATTTTTCCTTGATTTTATCACTTTATGGTTGTTCTTTTCTACTGTGTGAAGACAACTACACTATTCCTTGAGGTCACAGTAGAGAGGGAGCCGAAGATTCAGTTTAGCCTTGAATATATTGGAATTCTAACAGTCTTCCAGGTACAATATTTTCCTACATGTAGGTTTTTCTGTCTCTTTCCCTTGAAAGATGTTTTTGAAATTTACACATTTTGTACATTGTGGCAAGAAAGGTCTGCAGTTTTACCACTCCTGAGTTGAATCAGACTGATAAATAACCAGCCTGTACAATTTCAGAATATTTTGTCACTTACTGCTGGGAAAAAATCATGGCCCATGCATTATGTATGCACCATCACTTGAGATGTACAAGCAGTTATCTGTCCCTATGTAAACAGCATTTATATCTGAATCTTAGTCATAAACCATCCCTAAAATGTGAACAGATGGAAAAAGTGGTTTTGTTTCCATTAAGGAATATTGACTGAGTGTGGAAATTATGATGATGCAACTACAAAGAGTAATACAGAAAACTGACTGCATTGTAAACATCCTCCTCACTTAGCTGAGATGATGTTGAGCCATGGTAGGAAAGTGGTTCTGCATTACTTAAGCACAATCAGAAACTGTCTCAAAAATATGCATTTGTTATTACCCTTTAATAGACTACAAAGTATCCTAAGTGTCTCAAAAAGCTGAAAGAAAAGAATAAAAGTTTTCTCACTAATAAAACTCTCTTTGAAAAATCTTTCAGGAAGTAAAAATAGGGATTTTGGAGAGGGCATCTCAAGATTATCTTAACATGACATTGCAAATAGGGCAAAATATAAATGGAGAGAAGTTTAAATGGATGCTTTAGAAAAATTGCTGAAGCTCTCTGAATGCCCAGGAAACATATAAAGGCTCAATATTCCAGAAAAATTCCAGATTCATTTAGAAGAATTTAATTTTTAAAAAAGAACACTATTTTTTTTTTTTTGACATTTCCATTTGCAAAAGCTTTTTCTGTTTTGGATTCTTATGTCATTTACTTGGTAACATGTTTTTGTTTTCTGGCTTAGCCCTGTAGTACTTCACAAATAGAACAAATTTCCAACTTATTATAGAATATCTACAGGAACTTATGATAAATGTAACCAGGTTGCTTTTGATTTCCCTATAAAACTACATAACAGCTTCAATAAGATTTATGAAAACAAGATGTCTTCTGTTTAGTAAATATTTGACAATCAGAAATAGTTTTTGATTTCTAAGATAGTTCAGAGAGCAATTCAGAGAAATAAAGGATATACAGTATCAATCTTTCTGTACAGGGGTATATCAATAGAGATTTCAGAAAACATACTGAATTAATTATGAATAAAGCATAAATTTTTAATATTTCCCACTGTCCTTTTAATATTTATGTAGTTACTACATCACTCTTTGTAGACCAAGATGTCTTTTCAGGTTGTTTTCATATTTACTAGTTTTTGTCATCACTTGGAGTAATTTTTGCTAAATATGCTATTAAGAAGTATCTTTAATATGTCCAAAATTGTAAGTGTGACCTATTTTGTTTTCTAAGCAAAACCTTTCAGCCTACAGTTAGGAGACAATGAAATTAAGAGGAAAACATATGCTTGAAAGACAGTACACCCCCTGAAATCATCCATGTAGAAAAGGAGAGTAAAATGTACAAAGGAGGGTGTGGGAAAATATTTTGACAGAATGCAGGAAGCAATACAGCTTTCTGCCAAAGAAACGTCTATTATAAGTAGGAATGGCAGCAGAGATCATAAATACTCACAATCTGCTTTGTGGTAGCAACATCTGCATAAGGACTGCAGGTATTTACACCTATCACCCTACTCCAATTTTAGAATCATAGAATTCAAACAAATTGGACACAAATGATTCCAAGATCAATTCATGTTATACAGAAATCTCCAAAATGAGCAACAACATAAAACACTCAATGTTGGAAGAATGTTTCAAAAGGAAATTGAATTTTTGTAGAAGGCAGCTCCAGTCAACTCTAGTAACAAGGGTCTATCAAATTACACCTTTCCTACTGTAATCAATTAGTATTTTAAAAAAAATTCACATCAACAGAAATAACAGGAAATAAAGTTTTATGGGGTGTAAGGTGGATATATTTTTGTTAAGCTAACAAAAGAACAGGTTTCTGTTCTGGCTTCACAATGAAATTAATAATCTGTGTGATTGACTGATTGACTCTGTAGTCCCTGGGTTTTTACTCATTTGAATACCTTGCACCCTACTACACAGACTGGTCATTTCAGGTTTAGTGTTCATATCAGAAAAAAAATATTGTAAATTCATTGAAGGAAATAGCTGTGAGAATAAAAGTCTCTAACTTGACCTGTAACATTGCACGAAAAGAAAGGAAGAAATACACCAATATATATTAATATGCTTGCCCTGCAAATAGAAGAAACTCAATGTCTTCTTTAGATCTTCTAGTATTGAACTAAATTCAAGCTATACTGGAATAAAATGAATGTTACTATGTTTTACATTATTACATTTATACACACAGTCAATGTGTTGAACTAAGGAAAAAAATATAAGGAGTTATAAACCTGTTAATGGAATACATGTTAACTGCATGTTCATTATATGTTTCTTTGAACTAATTCTGTAATTTTGAACATGTTCAGTTGAGTGCAGAATTTTTGTATCATTACAGGATGTAAAAGGGAAAGAGAGAACACACATTAGATTTGCTGTATTTTTGTCTCCTGTGACTCTGCTGATCACTGCAAAAGCATTTATCTCCTGAAGTATTAATCAGAAGACTGCTGAGGCTGCCTTAACTTGCACTAAAAATACCAAAAGGCAGATTTGGATACAAGAGTTAACATTACACTCCATGACCTCCTCAACTCATCAGAGCCCTAAAGAACTCGTCTGTTTGTGGAGGCTTATGCTCTTTTCTGCTAAGAGACATGCAAGTAAGCACCCTAATGGAGGGCATTTAATACTTCTTGAACAAACATCACATGCTTTTTAAACAGATGTCTTGAATATTAACAGAGATTTAGAAAGTTAATAAGTAGTTCAAAATCAGTAATTAGTGCCCAGGATTCAATATTATATAGCAGCTTACTTAAAGTTTTAAATTTAGCTACAGACATACAGACATTCTCAAACACAATGTAATTTCTATTGTCTTTGAAATGTATAGCTTCACAAGCTGGCTTTTGTCTGGACATGAAACATGGACAACAACTGTAAAGTTTTTTTAAACTAAAAGGGAACAGTTGACTTTTACTAAGTTCCAGGACTATTTCTAACTGGTGTAGAGAGGTCTGCACTCATACAGAGAAGCAGGTATTGGACTAAGACAAAGAAAGAAACACTTAAGGTATACTTACAGCATTTTCCTTGGACATTCTTCCAAGTCAAAACACTTCCATTTATTATTTGCATACTTACTTTGAACTCCATGGGAGCGAACTATTTTCCAGGTTTCTGAGGCTACCTCTTTCACATCCACTTGGTAGTGGTGGATGGGCACACCTCCATGTGAGTCTGGCTTGTTGAACGACACCTTGGCCGTGGTTTGGGACAGCTCCACAACTCGCACTCCGTACGGATTGGACGGCACGTCTGAAAAAGTGCAAACACAGTTTGAAAATCAGCAGCAGCTAGACAGACCTAGGCAGCTGATAATCTACCCATAAAGCTCTCCTTAGAGTCCTCAAGGAAAAAAAAAAATATATTTAATATGTTGCAGTAATATTTTTGTTAGATAAACAACTTAAGCTTTTGACTACAGAACTGTAAGGAAACCATATTCCTTGTATGCTAAATTACTACAAAAACATTTTCCATTTTTGCCTTTCTTTTATAAAATGATCTTTTTTAATAGGTAATTTCATCCTAGAAAAATGTAAGAGATCAGTTTGTTTGCTGTATAATTATGGAAAAGAGAATAACAAACTTTATATCAAATTTAACAAAAGAAACAGTTGAAGCTAATTAGATCATTCAGAGTCTAAATTCTTTTAAATAAGCTTATGACAAAGAACCTTATAAATAATTTGGCCATTTTATGGAATTCTGAAGGACAGCTGAAAACACAAATCACGTTTTCTTTTTTTGAAGACAGATTTCAAGCTACTAAGAAAATATGTTAATGGAAGGTTTCTTATCCTCTGCTCAGCTTAAGAACTAATTTGCAAATTAGGTTGAAAGAAACATTTTTTCTCTGAAATCAAAAGCAAGAGTAGATCTTTCAAAGTAGAAAAGATCTGTGAAAATTAAGCAGGTCTTTGTAAGTATTGAAATGCTACCTATGAAACAAAAGCAAAAAATAGCATTGGAGTCAGTACATCTTTAAAAAGAGAAATATTACATTATTTTAACAATTTGTGATCAAACACATAGAAGTCAAAAGACTAGCTTTTCTAATTGTCCTACATTTTAAAGAGTTATTATTATAAAAAGAAATATTGGAAATGATAGGAAGAATTCTGATTCTGTGGGCAGAACATCAGGGTTTTGAAACATCATTAAAAATTTTTTTTCTGATCCATCTGAAAATGATTTACATACCTTCTTCCAGATTTGACATTGCTTTTGTCTCCACATTATAAAAGATACTTTTGTAAGAACATGCCAGAATTTGAGCCTAAGCCTGTAATTTGGTTAGTGGGTAATGAACCATTTACATAAAATATTGTCAGCATTCAAAGGCTGTCAGACAGTTGTGAATAAAAAGAAATCAGAGTTTCACCCAGCATTGATACTTGAATGAAAATGAGACAAAAATTTCTACAAAATATTAAAGGACAGATTTAATGGCATATTCAGCCACAAATTCTCAGGAAAAGGATACTGCCAAATCTGGTCTAAAGGGGATGATTTGTACAACCTCTTAATTATCAGAAACTTAAATTTTTTTCAGAAGAACATCTCTGAGAGTTATCAGACTTGAGTGTTTTAATGCAAATATCATACCTCTTACAGCTGGCATTTCTGATTCCAGGTCTTCTGAAATCTCCAATACTTGGTGTTCATTGGGTTAAAACCAACATAGATTTTATTTATATGGATAAGAAAGTTGTAATGTCTTTTACTTAAAGACACAACTATGTGAACCCATGATATCACATATTTTTGTAGAATTGAAGTCTCAGCTTGGGGGATTCAAATCTCTTCCTATTTCAGACAACAATCATCCAGATATGGGATTTTGCAAGAAATTTTCATGTTTCTTAGAAAGAGATTGAAGATTTGTGATCAGATAGATCATGAACAAATGTAACCAATCTGCTATGAATCCATGAAAACATAGACCTGGCTTTTGGATCTCTTTCTAAATAGACCAAAAAGTTTGGGGTCTTTAGAAAAAAGGAATTATGTTCAAAAACCATACAGACTGTTATTTTTTTGACCGCATAGAAAAAGAATGAATTATATGAGTTGTTAAGTCAATATTCAACTCAAAATTAAAAGAAGATGAGGATTTAAACCAGCTTGTGACCTATCCCTTTCCTTCAGATTCTCCTTAGAGCTGAGAGAAATACTTATTTTATTTTTTTTCCCCAACATAGTCATTAAGTACATAAACACCATTCTGTGCACAGATGTCTTCTCTCCTGAGCTCAAATGGCAATTCTGAGAAGAGTGGGAAAAACACAGTGTGAGAATCCCAGCAAAGCAATCCAGGACAGCCATACCTATGCAGAATAGCACTGTATGAGTCATGTGGATACCATCACTTGGGAAAATGAATATCAATACTCAGTACTAAAGATGAATGCTCTTTGGATTCAATTGCAACCTAAAAGCTGCTGTGGATACCTACAGTATTAAAAACAGTTTCTAAACTCCTGAAAATTCTTTTTCTCCTGTTAAAAGTGCTCAAAAATAAAACACACAGGAACAGGGATGAATGAATATCTAATTTCATTCAGACTATGTTTATGCTAGTTTTTGGATTATATTTATTAATAATGCAATTCCCTGGTGTTTCTGCATGAAAACAATTACTTGGTTTATGGTATGAAACAAGAATGTGCTATTTACATACCCACTCTGTTCTTGACTTTCCAAATGTCAAGGAGGCCCCTCTTCCTATTGTTAATGCCTGTGTGTGGTTAAGTATAATAACATGGCACAAGGAGGATGAAATCCTACAGTAAGAACCTTATGTTCGCTACTGCAGATTCAAGTATAATTTCTGTCAGAGGAAGATATGATTCCAGTTGATAATAAGCATGAAATGAAGCTCCTTTGAAAACATAGTACGATCTTTTGTGTAACTAGCACAATGCAATATGTTTAGAACTCACTGAAGTGTAAAATACATCCACAATGTATTAAATATGCATCTCACATTCAAAGCCACCCACACATGCAGGTAAGTTTTATGCAGTTTTCAAAGTTGAACTATAGCAGTTCCAAGGAAGAGAGTGAATCACCTGAAGAAAATATGGCAGGAGAAAACCAAAACCAAATACTAGCAATCCCATGAAGATATAATAAAATACCTACTATCTATTTCCAGCTAGGCAGATCTATAACTTTTTTCCCCAAAGAAGATCAATAACAGCATAATGAACTGAATCCAATTTTGTAGTTCTCTAATGAGTATGAATTTGATCATGCAAGGTATACAGCCTTCTGGTCCTGATCCAGCTAAACATTCCTGCATTTGAGCTGTCCCCTGTCAGCTCCAATTACTTGGAGCATTGCTGTGGTTTTGCTAGAATTGCAAGGCTTTTGGATCAATGTTTAGCAGGAGTGAAGAATAATTTGTAGTGTTGTGTACTCTGAAATCTGTGCCTGGAAGGATAGAGTTGTGGATTTTTCTTGTTCTTTTTTCTTCCAAAACCAACCAACAAAATGAATCTTAGAGGAAGTTTGCTACAGGCAGTGATCACTAATTCATATACTATTGTAGATATAAGTTGAAAGACTAAGTCGCAGAAAAAAGAAGGGATTTATTTTCTATGATTTAAAGATCGCTTAGTGATAGTAAAAATTCCAGAATATTTCCTTAGAAGTTCCACTGCTATCTTTTTTTATCATTATACTGCTGTCAAGAGATAATCATCATGAATTCAGCCTTTAAAGACATAAAAACGTTCAAACAATAGTCAGGCATTTTGTCAACTTCATCTTCTTTCCCCAGCATCTGTTTCTCTGTTCAATATGTGACTATATTCATGTATGATGCTAAAGAATAGTGAGGAGCCAATTTAGTTTTGATTTCAGTCTTGATACTGGCTGTCAGAGGCAGGTAGGGGAGAGGGTGCACATGTTCCACTTGCCAGAGGCAACTAGAAGATGGGTGAAAAGCCTTGTCTCTGGGGAGACTTTGCCTGGTCATCATTTCACACCTCACATGGGACAGCAGTCAGCAGGAGACCACCAAGGACACTGGAGTCTCCAGAGAGGTTTCTCCTATCAGGTGGTGAAAGGTCTCCAGCAAGGGACTGCAGTGGAAGGTTGGACTGAGCCAATGGTCCCCTGTCAGTGGGCAGACTTTGGGAGGAGCCAGGGGTTATAAAAGTAACTGCACAACAGCTGCTGGGGTTTTTTTGAGACTCGTCATTTGGCTGGGGGCTTTTTGTCTTTGAGCTTGGTGACTAGGGCTTTTTATGTCTTGTTTTTTTGGGATTTTTGAGTCTGATGGCCTTTTGGGTCTTATTTTTGCTTTGGCTCCAGTCTGCTGAGGTCTGCTTCTTGCCCTGGCCCCAGCCTGGCTCTTGGCTCTCCTGCCCTCACTGGTCCTTGCTCGCCCTTGTCTGTCCTGCCTCCCTGTGTCCCCGACCAGCACCTTCTGCTTCAACCCAGCATTCCTGCCTCTGGTGCTAATGCCTGCTGTGTGGCTCTGTCTCCCCTCTCTCTCTCTTCTCCCTCCCTCCCCTCCATCCTTTTTCCATTTTCCTTCCTCCTGTCTTTTCTAGCCCTCCTTAATCGGGGCATCCTTTTTTTGTTTGTTTGTCGTTACCAATAAACGGTTCTCAGGTACAATGATGTCTTGGTTGACTTAATTTCATTCTAGACCATCTATTTTTAAAAGAATTCCTCACAGTTCCCCACAGTGGAACACAACCAGAATGAAATAAAATCAAAGAGTATCCCCAAACAATAGGTGTAAAATTGCACATCCTCTATTTTGTACTCAGCCCATAACACAGGTTTGTACAAATGGACTTTGTGATATAATGACCTAAGTGGAATTGGTTTGGTTCCAGAAACAGCATCACAGCTGATAGAGAAGTGCACAAAGAATTATGAGCTCATATCTGTCTCCACTGATGTGTAAAGTCTCCTACAATTATGACCAAACTTGTTCAATAAATGACCACTTTTTATCAACTGGGGGTTTTTTCAAGCTGTTTTTGGATAGCTTTATGGAAGAAAATAACTCCCTTTCAGAGTTTTGCAGTCCTGGTTTTAAACAGAGAAAAGGAAGTGGCTCTGTGAGAGTGGGTAGTGGGTTCTGGGACTGATCTTCCAGTCAGCTTTTGTCTCCTGTCTCCTGTCATTATGTTCCTACTGCAGTTATCCAGCTTTTCCTCTCTCTGTACATCTGGCATATATATTGGCTGAAAATAACTGTCTAAATGCTGAATCTAAATAGGACCTTGGCAAGGAAAGAGATGAGGCTAGGGACTAGACTTCTGGAGACAAAAATCTCTATGAAATAGCTTGTGCTTGTATTAAATATTGTATTAATATATCCTGGAATGGAAAAAACCCTCAATATTAGGTCTACACATATTTCTTTTGAGAAATCTCTGAGAGTTCTGAAAAAATAAGCATTCACTTAGTAACAATACCCCAGCTAGCAAATAAATACATAAAAAATAAATTAAAATAAGACACATGCACACAAAGCAAACCATTTCTGCCATGTTGATAGATCCATACCTATGCTAATTAAAAATATGTCACTGTTTGGTTAATTTTTTTAATAAAAATCCTTTAGCTGATGCTACTATCATGTGAATGGCAAGTTTTAGAACTGCAAGCTAGATTTTAGGTCTGCCCATATTTTTGTGGAGACAAATAGGCTTTTGGTAGAATATGATTTTCTTTTTCATTATACTCTTCTCCAGGGAAAATTAAGTCCTATTACTTTGATTTTCCTTTACATGCATGGAAATGCAAATACTTGATGAAAAAAGGAACATCCATTAACTAGCATCAAAATGCCAGCATCAAAACTACAGAATAATTTCTAAATTTGATTTTGTAGTCCTTGTCAGTTGTCAATCAGCCTTTTCATATTTTGAGCATGGCTTTATTCCATAAAAGAGGTTACAGGGTGCATTTTCTGGGAAGCTCAATTATGGAATTTCTCATGTCTTCATTTGCTTTTGTTGTCATTATTTCCCATCTTCACTGACTTTGTGTATGCACAGGATACTTAAAGAATATCTAATTAAATTACATGGTATTAGAGTTATGAATATCTAATGCCATTATTGACTTTTTGTTTTTTAATTCCCTGTAATATTCCTGTAGAAAGGAAAAAGAAAAATCCTATAGCTGTAGCAAATGTAGCATCTTTCATTTGCTCAGAGAAGCTGTGGATTCCCCATTACTGGAAGTGCTCAAGACCAAGTTGAGCACCCTGGTCCAGTGTAAAATATTCCTGCCCACAGAAGAACTTTTAAACCCTATGCCATCCCAGAATACAAGGAAGAAGGGGAAAGGAAAGTCTAGAAGAGTAAGGCTATGAGAACCTTAGAGGTAAATCACAGTTGAGTTTCTAGAGTTCTAAATTCAGCCCAGCTATGTAGAAAATCTACATTAATATTTTTTAAATAGAGAAATCTTCAAAATTCTTGTTTAGCTCTGTGTCACAACCTTAAAATTTACCATTTTAAGATATAAAATTACCTGTTCCAGTAACATAGTCCTAAATTACTGATGGCCATGTGACTTTGTATCTACATACAGAAAATATTTGAAATAATTACACTCAACAAAAAATAATGCTTTTCTAGTTCATACTGGCTCCCTGCATAGTGATATTTCACATAAACTATGCATAAACTAGATTTGGATAAATCTAGGATTATCTGTGCCCATCTCAGGCTCTGAGAGCCATTGGGGCAACCTGACAAGATGACCTGGCTGGCCAAAATTTAAGCCTGACTTAGATTAAAACCAGGGTGTAAGTAAAGTTCTAAAATATAAATTGTGGCTGTTGTGCTGACATGAAGTAACTAATTTGCAGTGGCAACAAGTGACTATGGTTCTTTTCACATTCTATATGTTACTCACATAATATTTTAAAAGCTCAGGTAATGAAAGCAGGCTGCATTGAAATGCATGAAATGATTTTATAGGCTTTGATATGGAAAATATCAATCATTAGGACTTCCTAATCAACCAGAGGGAAGCAACCAAGGTAATAAAACTAGGGAGAAAACTTCATTTGACAACTTACACCTGTAATTATTATAGTGGTTTTATCCTCTGTATCCCTGATCATTTTCCATTTCTAGCTGATGCCAGTTTAAGTGCAAAACTTATAACAGTGAATTACACTTTTGAGATTTTATTCCAAAACTAAGGTCTAGTTAGGGGCAAATGCTAAAAATATCAATCTTTCAGGATACTGAATATTATATGTTACACTACTGTAAGTAGTGCATAGCAGGTAGTGCATAGCAGTACACAGTGACACCCCAAATCCAGTTTTTCCAGCCCTGCTCCTTATCACTACTAAAAACCTGCTTTTGCTTTTTTTTTGTATTTATATTTTCTACATTTAATATCATTATATGGGATATCCCCATATAGCTCATGCTTTACATGATCCCTTCCCATAACTCTATTTATCCTCATTCCTTTTTTTATAAGTCCAATATGTATTTATAAGTGTTCATAGAGTTTTCTGAAAAACTGCCTAAAAAAAACCCAACAAAACATTGATGAAGTAGAGAATATTAATCTGTTTAAAAACCTGGTATTGGTAACATTTCTGATATAGTTGTATTGAAAGGCAAAAAAAAAAAAGTATTATAGCTTATTATTTGTTTTTCCTTGCATTTCCGGGGTGCTCATGTGTGAATTTCCTGAAATAAAATGACAAAATATCATGTGCTTTTTCAATTAAGTTTTCAATGCTAATATTCTTTATTAAAATTGATTAATTAATTAACTATAAAGGCAGGGGATATATACATAGCTAAAATAATCATCATGTGGAATCACGAGTTGCGATGAGATGTTCTGCAAATCTAAGGAAAAAAAAAAAAACATTCTGGAGAATATCTGTTGAACTGCTCTCCCAAGTGTATATACTTTTATGGAAAAGCAGCACACAGTGGCAACCACAACATTTTCTCAACATATCTCCTGAGAGGTAAGCCACTAGAAGGATGCAAGTGGGGATTTTCCTTCCTTTCCTATTATTTTTGTTCATGGCTTCAAGAAAAGCTTTCTTTCTCGGTAGTCAAAAGTAGCTGTCAAAGGTAAGATCACACCACAGCTAAACCCCCCCAAAAATGCAAAATGAAAGGTAATGGATCTTCTAAATGATGTAAAATTATGAGTCCTAGAAATTTGAACCCCACATTTTCCTATTTTAGGAAGCTCAGCACTTTTCACGGTTCTTCAAAAGCAAAAGATGTATTAAAGTAGGAATGTGTGCTAGTATCCTGCAGAGGTGATGGGAAAAACTTTCAAAACTGTGTACAAAGCCTAAGACTATTAATAAATAATGGAGTTTTATAACTCCTGAGACACCAAAAGAAAATAATTGCTCTATGAAGGAAAAATACTCAAATGATAACAGCAGTCCAGGTCGGAGAGCTTCCCTGAGACTGCATGTGTATGCTTCAGCAGCCCCCTAAAAGTTTTCCTGGTAGAAGTTGAAAGTGTTTTTTTTTCTTATTTAAAAAAAAAAAAAAAAAAAAAAAAAAAAAAAGAACTAGGCCAAAACTTGCAACTAAAGCATTCAGAATCACTTGGAATAGGTGTCCTAATGAAAAAAAAAAGTATTTATTTATATATAGCTTTAGACCATTCTATAACAAAATATAATTAAAAGCCTTGCTAAGAAACTCTCATTTGGTCTCAGTTAATAGCTATTTCTGTCAAAGAATAAACATACAGTCAGATTTTTCTATTTTCCTAAACAACAATAGTAGGACATAAGAATATTCAGACATTCTGTAACAATAGGGTGTAGAATATCTCAGAGCTTAAATTATTTCAATCTAAAACTCCAGTCAAATTTTACTTTTAAATAACTAAAAGTGCAAATAGAGATAGAAATTCTTTGTTAAAGTATTTCAGTCTTTTGTCATTGTTGCTTTATCAAGAAAATATGACGGGGAAAAGGAAAAAAAAAATTTTCTAATTCCTTCTTACTTTTACTGCCTGCAAACCATATGTCTCTCTGCTGAAGTAATAAAAATACATTGTTATAAATGTAGGATATAGTAAGAGCAAAGGAAAAAAGGTTAGACTATTTTTTTTTCAAGTTTCAGAAGGCCTTAAAATTAAATCAAAAGAAGATTCATATTCTGAGGGAGCTGGTTTATTTTACTTCATATTGCAGCTCAGCTCTTAGACAATGAAATTATCTCCAAACAGTCCACGGAATAAAATAAGCAGAGGACAGTGTGTCTGAATTTAATGTTGATTAAAGTAGGAAAAAATATTTAAAGAAAAGGAAACAAAATTTTAACTTACCAGCTTGACCAAGTGTATACTCCTGATATCTTGTTCCTATTCTGTTTGTGGCTGTACAGTTATACCGTCCAAAATCACTGTCAGATGTGGGAGCAATCTTTAAAATGAATACACTTTGTAAATATCAGTTGCTAATTAAATGCAATTTAAAAAAATCAGAAATTCCAGTATGTTCTACTTGACCAATATGCAGATGGGTCCTTACTTCAATATATCTAATATATTCTCCAAATATAGACCTAAATATACACTTTTTCATGTTTGACTTCCCCTTCTCAACTTCAAATGAGGAAATTTGATAATGGAAAATAGTGACATTGTTCATCTTTATAATTTCACCTTTAAACAATGATTAAAACAAACAAAAAACAAACAAACAAAAAACCCCCAAAAAACAAAAAAAAAAATCTAATAAACTTTTTTTAGATACCAAGTACCTACCCAGCAGTTACTTTAATTTTCAGTCTTAGCTTGATAGTTTAGTTTTATATCTATTTATGGACTCTTTTACTTCCAAGAAATGCAAATTATATTTCTGTTGGGTGCAGTTGGAAAACTGAGCATAAGCCATTCAAATAAGGTTTCTTTTCTAATTACTCATAAGAAATGTATAGATAGATCAGTTCATATATGGTTATTTGCTGTTTTGTTCCTTTTTTAGGTGTGTTAATATATTGTAGCCTTAAGTACACTCTACAGTACTTGCAGTGCTGCCAAACTAAGGACAAAATTATGTTCTGCCATCACACTGATTTCCATTTGAAGTCTTACCTCTAAAATCAACTTTCTTCCTGTACTGTAGGTCTTCAAGTGAGTTGTATTTTTTACTGGTAAAACTAATTTTCCTCTTCTCCACTGGACTGAGGCAGATGGATTTGCTAGCACTTCACAGGTTATATTGATGGGATTGCCTTCCCAAGAGTAATACATGGTTTGATTTGACACAAAGGTTGGAGCATCTGGAGAAAGGAGTAAAGCACAAGTTTATTAGCAGGCTTAGTAAAACAAGGTGTATATCCATATCCAAGCTTTCTGTTCACTGAGAAATTTCAATTGATTGTTATGTCAGTTTACTGTGGAACATGGAAGTATCAGTATTCAACCTTGGGTTTGTTGGCTTTTTATCTTGGTAAGTTTCTCCTCTCCTAAATGGTTCCAGCTAACTTCTTGGAAAAGAGAATACCTAATAAATATATTTAAAATTAGGCAATCACAGGCCCTTGAAAGACACTCTTAGAAATAAGGAGGAGTTTTTCCTCTTGAGGATGATACTCTTTGGCCAGATCCTTATAAGACAAGGGGAGGTGACCTAAAAACATATATGGTCTGTTCATGTGCTGATTTTACAGTCTCTTCTTTTGCTATGGAGAAATTACATTTGCTCCTCAAATGTTCTTGTGCTATGGCTTCACCCCTTTTTGACTATAACTTTATTATGCTTTATGAAACCTTTCCAAAGAGAGATGTTTATTTGTGGAAATAAAACTTTTAAAAAGTAGCAAAAGAATATGAAAAATGTATCCTACCTACTGCAAAAATACATTGTGAGGACAATATTTATTCAGTTTCTTACGACATCATCAAGCTACAGCCAAGGAAAATGATGATTGATTGTCTTTACAAACCTGGCTGGTTTGTAAGAACTAGCTGAATTAAAAATATATCAAACATTGAGTCTGAGACAGAGGAAATTGCTGGTTTGCAAACTGTGATCTTCAGACCACAGTGTCATTAAATAACAAGACTTATCTCTTCTACTCCACGTTTCTCTGGTGAGCAGGAAGTTTAGTGATCTCTATAAAATGAGGAAGTAGTCTTTTCCCTCTTCTTCTCATGTCTTGAGTGAATAGTGCTTTTTTTTTTTTCTATCAAATATTGATTTGTGTTATTTCCTAATTTCATTGTTATTATCTTTTAACACTATTAAAAAGAATCCTTTATTTAAGGAAACTTCTTTAGTGCAAAATTATCAGTTACAGCTGTTGCAATGGTATCTTTTTTAATACCTAAGATGCATATATATATATATATATATGTGTATATATGTTCTTATGTAATAGATATAATTGTATTAAAATACATATTTTATACATATATATATAAAATATATGTGTGCATATATATATATAAATTTGTTTTGATAAATAGCTCCTAAATGTTTCCATATGAGTCTCTGGAAAATCTATTCTAGTTGTCTCTCATATAGTTTAGTTTTAGGTAAGAAAATTCCATTTAGATCTATCAGAGACCACAACTGAGCATCTTTAGTATGAAGTAAAATTTTGCTTCAGGAATGGTTAAAAAGAACTTATTGTTTTCTTCTTCTTTTTTTTTTTTTTTTTTAAATGAAGTGCACATTTTCAACTTCCTGTTTGCCTTTGTCAAAAAGCATAACTTTTTGATGACATATGCTGCTACTGCATGCAGGCATGCAGGCTTTGAGCAAAAAGAACTGTTATCAATAGAAGTTTGAAAGCACAAATCAAAACTACTACATTGCTCAAGGCCAGCAGCATCTCCTTTAGTAACTGTTCAGCCCTTATTTTTGTAGAAAAACAAGCATTTTCATCTAAATAAGTAAAGCCTGCCTGGCTAAGGAATTTATTTATGAGACACAGTAGTTCATCTTTCTGCTCCAAGAGTTTTAATAAGCAATTCTAGTGATCTTGATTTTCACAGACCTTTTAATACCCCATATTTCAGCAGCTAAACAGTTTAATGCAAAGAACAGACTATCAAAGAGTCTTCAGAGTGTGACGTCTCACACCAGTGGAGAATATGAAGAAAAAAGCAAACTGCAAAGTTTGTTTTATGGTCTGCTGTGGCCAAGACTCTCAGAACACCAAGGCTCAGAGCCTGGGCTTTTCCTCCAGAAATGAAGTTTGTGGTGGGAGTCACTTGTAGGAAAACTGTAAGAACTTGTTTCTGCATGTTCAACAAATAGGTTGGAAATCTCACTAGAGTCTTTGTGAGATTCCAAATGTGGTTATTTCACAAATTTTATGTTTTCCAGTGTGCAATTTCTCACAGTAAGTTCACTCCATTTATGAACACTGGCATGAATGTTGAAGATTAAAAGATGCTCTGATGTGGTTTGATGCTCAATATATATATATGGCAAACTCATATTCTATTTTAAGACTTACATGTGAAAAGCAGTGTA
The DNA here is from genome assembly GCA_034336665.1 of Luscinia megarhynchos. NCBI lineage: Eukaryota > Metazoa > Chordata > Aves > Passeriformes > Muscicapidae > Luscinia > Luscinia megarhynchos. The sequence continues at coordinate 12,639,004 of JAPFBE010000013.1, read as the reverse complement.
CATTTCTATACTGTAGATAAAAGCATTTAAGAGAATAGGAACTACCATTTCACACTTCTCTCTCTTCTAAATGTAGATTTTGGATGTTCATAGTATCTATTTGTTGGGGTTTTAAAAGAACATATAAGTCATGGATTGCCATTTGTACAAAACTAGAGGTATTAACAGTCATAAACACAATAAACCACAAATAGGAATAAAAGTTGGTCAAATAGAGATATACCCCAAAATAAACAACTGACAATTGTAAAGCATCCCCTCAAAAAAGAGCTTTATAATTTCCCTCTCAAAAAGCCTGTGTATAAAGAGTTTGCAGCCATTTCCTCAGCAGTCAAGAGGTCTAACATACATAAAAAAGACTGTGGTAATGACATCATTCCAAAAATTTATCATAAAACAGATGATTTATTATTTCCTGGTCAGGAATAGACTGATGCCTGGACTGATATTTTACAAAAATAATTTAATTCTGAAATTAATTTTCTTTTTACAGTAGAAATTAAAAATAATTTACATTTCTTATGAAACTAAAAAAAAAAATTTGGAAGTGAATAATTTGTTTACAAAGAAAACTTGTTTTTCTTGTATGCTCCTCATCACTAACTGCTATTTAGTATGCTTAAACGATTACAGAATTAGTATTTATCAAATATAAACATGCATTATATTTAAAATAAAATAATTACAAAGAATAACAAACTTTAAAGCCAAGCCTCTGAAAACATAAATCTGACTGTTCATACAGCTACAAAACCTGATCCCACCAGTTTTATAAAACAAATAACAAACAAATTGCATTAATAATATTTATCAAAAAGTTCTATGAATTGAAAATGAAGCAGAAATGAGGTTCTCCTATGAAAGGATCGTTAAATGAAATATATGTATTGTTAAAAAAATACTCAATGGAAATCAGTTACAAAATTAGAACCATTAAAAAATAATATGCTCTGCTTTGCTTCTGTGTAACTGAGAATTAATTTACACCTGACAAAATTCAATGCAGGGTGCAAATGAACTGTTCCTTTTAAGCTTTTCTACATAAAGTTAAAAGTTAGGATGACATACTAGAGTTCTAAATGGATAAGTAGAAGTAGGAGCTTGAATACACTCCATTAAAAACAAAAACAAAACAACAACAAAAAGAAAAACAAAAAAAAGATGGTATTTCATATATCTGAGCTTTTACCACTTTACTGAAAACAAAAAAAACCTCCTAACAACTGCAAAAAAAATAAAATTTACTTTATATTATTTTAATATTATTTAATAGATATACAAAATAGATCACAGAATAGCTCAGGTTAGAAAGAACCTTAAAGATCACCATGTTCCAATTCCCTGACATGGACAGGGACACTTCCACTAGACCAGGTTGCTCAGAGCCCCATCCAGCCTGGCCTTGAACACCTCTGGGGATGGGGCAGCCACAGCTTCTCTGGGCTACCTGTGCCAAGGTCTCACAGCTAAATAAAAAGTCTCTTCCTAAAATCTGATTTCTAATATCTCTCTTTCAGTTTAAAACCATTACCCTTACGTTGTCACTACAGACAAAAAGTCTTTTTTACATGCCTGCTTTGCATGTGGAAAGGCTGCAAAGTTTCCTTGGAGCCTTCTCTTCTCCAGGCTCATCAGCATCCACTCTCTCAGGCTGCTCCAGCACTCTGATCCCTTCCTGGCCTCACCTGCACCTGCTCCAGCCAGCCCGTGTCTTTTTGTATTTGGTGTCCCAGAGCTGGATGCAGCACTGCAGGTGGGGATCTCACAAAATGTGGGCAAAGAGGTAGAATCACTTCTCTCAACCTGCTGGCCACAGGGCTTTGGATGCAGCCCAGGATGTGATAAAGTTCAACTTTCGATAAAAAGTGATAAAGTTCAAACTTGAACAAAGTTCAGGTTCAACTGTGAAAGATAGAATATTATTTTGGAGAGGTGAGGCAATCCAAATGAAAAAGATGCCTTGAAGGAACAAAAGATTATATCACAAAGATATAAAACTAAACCAAACTATTCTATGGGTGTAGGAATCTGTAAGAAATCATAAATTTAGAATGGCATTTTAGAGTAGTTAATGTTATGGTACCAGCATCAGCTAAACTCAAGCTGATCATTTTCCCAAGCAAGAGAGAAACAGACAGGTTGGCACTCCAGTTAGAATGAGCTCTGGATAACCTGTGTAAGAAGATTATTTAAGAGAAGGAAATTCTGACCTGAAAGCTGTCTCTAGCATTTAGATATCCTTGTTAGCTATAATGTCCAGGAACAGCAATTCAACAACAGACTAATACATCACCTGCCTTGTCCAGAGAGCAATTAAATTATGGATGACAAAGATCCAGCTCTGCTGTATGTTTGGTGTCATACACAAAATTAGATACAGCAAATTACCTGATTCAGTACATGTGTCCAGACAACAGTAATGGAAAACTGGTGTGCAGAATCAGATTTGCACTTCTTAATTTAAGAACATAGGTTTTCAAACTTTTGGCTATTTGTTCCCCTGGAACATACAATAAAAATATGTGACAGATTGTCAGGTCTAAGACTCTGGGACATTTCCTAAAGTATTAATGGAGCCTAGCTCTAAAATGATTAATGTTGGCATAAGTTTCCCATCATCAAGGACTTTAATAAACCACATCCTCTGGCAAACCTAGTACTGTCCTTGCCATCCATTCTGTAAAAGGGCCTCAATTTTTTGTAACTCTGCCACAATTTAGTTAACAGACATCTATCTTTCTCTTGCATTTTCTCCCTGATACCTTTTTTAATAGTTAATATTTTAAAATGAATAGTTCTTTGGATAAAAAATAGAAGAACCTCCACAGACAAATACAATAACTGTCACATATTCATTTGCAAGAAGAAATAATATTAGGAAGACTTCCAAAATGTGGTTAGCTGACTCTATTTTAATCTATAATCATTCTTAAAAGGAAGACAGGAATTGGATAAATTCAGGACTAACTTTCACTGTACTGCTACTATCACTATCGTGGCTGTAAGGAAAAACATCCAAGACCCACATAGGAAGTTTCCAAACAGGAGAGCAAACAAAACTCATCATATATTGATTTCAAATTTCCATGGTTACTAGCTATAACCAGAGGGGTCTTTTATTCTGGAATCTAACCCATGATTTCAAAAGTTTTGAGAGGTACATGTCCCTTTCAAATCAAGTGCAGAGAACACCACACTTTCTGTAAGACTTCCTTTCCCCTGTCTCATTCTCTTGGTTCCTCTCAAAATTCATTTCAATATGGCATTGATATTCAATGATGCACTATTGACTGATTCTACCTTTATGAAAAGTAAGAGCCCTCTCCTACTGTCAAGCAGTACTAGTTCCTGGAAAGCCTGACAAGGATATTATTTTTAATATTCAAACACTATACCAATTGTTCCATTTCCATAAGATACTTTTTGCTAGATCAAAGCACATTGATAATTGCACGTTAAATAATGGTGGGCAATGAATGCATGTACAGCTCAGGTGCTTGGTGCTGCCAGAGGTGCAGAAATTCAATGTATGTATTTTTCTTTTAATTTCACTTGACATTAAAGAACTCCAAGAAACTTTAATTTCATAGAAACGTCTGCTTTGAATTGACACATCTCTCTAAAATTCCCTCAACTACTTTAAATTAGGAGAAATTATAAAGAAACATAGCTAGGTATAATAAGCAAAGTCTGCCACTAGTGATATATAAAATAAACTGTTTGCATATGCCTATTAATCATTTTCTATGCCTGTTAATCACCAACAGGGGCCATCAGGTCTAGGGCAGGAAGACTCCCCCTACAGCTCTATCACACTAGCAGCAATTTTCATTTCAGTAATAAAATTATCAGGTGTTGTCAATTGTTAACACATTATTCTCAAATGGTGCCAATTTGTACTAAATTTTCAATTGTTATATGTATTCCAGGATAGAATTATTGGAATAATTTAGAACAGAAAAAAACAAAACCAGAACTTTCCAAAGGATGTAGACTGACTTCTCCATCAAATATTATTGTACATAATTGTCTTAAAAGGCATAAGTGAAAAACTGCAATGTTTTTTCTCAAACCAAGATCCTAACCCCATCTTTCTTCCTGTCCTACGTGTCACATTTTCAGAACAAATCCAGTCTTTACCTTCCATATTTTCCTACCTGTCACCCTTACCTCCACAGCATGACTCCTATTAGATATCATCCCTCCATTCCCTAAGGTCTGTCTCTCTCAGACATTCCTAAATCATAATAGTTGCTGTATACTCTTAGCCTGTTCATCTCTTAATTTTTACATGCAGTGTTGTCCAGAAAGCAACAAATAAAATCTCTAAAAATTTGTTTTGTTCAAGTTTCAAAATTCAGCACCACAGTTATCATATCACCTGATTATTTCCTTCATTGTACTCAGATGCTTTGATTCTGCTTTGTTGGTTCTGTCTTGGAGGTATAAAAAGGGAAAAGGCTACAATGAATTTTTTTCATTGAAATATATGTGTAATATAAATTCCATTTTATATAGTTTGAAAACATTTGTGAAATCATTTAAAATTTATCACATTAATTATCAATGCAAATATTTAATTTTTTTGGCCTGTGAGAGCAACTCGCAATGTAGGACTCACAATGTAGAAAATTCTTCCTTTCTTCCTTGTTTTTTTCTTTTTTTTTCTACCTTTACTTTTCATAATCGTGTATGTGAAAAATTATGACAGTAAGAAAATAAGTTGAGGCATATATATCCATTAATAACTAAATTATTAGAAGCAAAACAAAAAAACCCCAAAATATTCTATTCTTTCAAAATTGTATTCTTTTATTAAGAGAAAAATAGCTAAAATGTTATTAAAAATCTACTTTAAATGATGACAAATTGTTTGCAAGGTTAACCAAAACACATAGTAGAGAGTTCTGTTTGGTAAAAAATTTATGAGTAATTTCCCATAATATCTCATAATATCTCATTAATATTATGTTTAACAAGTTATTAACATATAGAAAAACGTTTTTAGGCTGGAATTTTTTGTTTAAAATATTTTTACAGCCTCTGGAGGTTAAAAAATAGGTAGATTTATTATCTAGATTAATAATTTCTCCATTTTGCCGCACTATTGTAACATCAGAAAAAGACAATGGATGCATTCAACTCTGCTTCACCGTGGGAAGTTTGGTGAAATGGTTTTGGAAAGTGACTTTATGTGAAAAAACTCATCTTTTGCACAGAATTCAAGCTTCTTATCCCCTTGAAGTCACTGCAATGGCACAGTGCACAAGTGCAAAGAAGGAAAATAGAAAATATTACAGCTGACATTCATAATATGTCAAAATTATCACACATGTCGTGATGTTAAAGATTGACCTTTTCCATTTTTGCTTTCTCATTTTAACCTATAAATTTGACAGGAAAAAATGTAACCAAACCCCCCAGTATTTTATTAGAAAAAGATTGATTTTTTTTCTATACTATTTCAATATTTTGTTTCTCCTGATTGTTTTTCTGTAATTTGTTTCTTTCCTGGGCCATATGAATGTATTTATTAGTGTTGTTTTCTGGCTGTGAGGACAGAATAGAGCTGGGTCCTCATGACTAATGGATGAAGGGAAGGTGTAAAGAATACAAAGTCAGGATTTTTAGTGGTGTCCAGTGACAAGAATGAGGCAATGCCTTCCAATTTCACCCATTCTGTGATTCTGTGAGTAGTGATGGGATGTTGCTGCACTGATTTCTTTTAACAGAAACCAAATCCAAATTATGAACTGTTTGAATTTTTCACGATTTATGATGTGAGTAGGCAGCTGGAACTTTTGTGACATTTATCACAACATCAAGGTTTCCCAGAGAAGTTGTGGATGATCCATCCAAGGAAGTGGTCAAGTTTGGGGGGGCTCTGGGCACCTGGTTTAGTGCAACCTGTCCTTGCCCATGGCAGGGAGTTGGAACTGGGTGAGCCTTAAGATCACTTCCAAACCAAAACATTCTATAATTCTATGATAAACTTTGTGATGTCTTCTACACAGTAGCAGCATTTTCACCAATTGAAAACCTTTCTTCCTTGAAGGTAAATACAATTTGTAGCTCAATCTGTTGAATCCACTTTTAAGTAATGTTGTATATTTTTTGCGAAAGTATAAAATTAAATTGCATGAATCCAAAGCCTCCCCCTCAAATGCAGAGCAATACAGCTAACACAAAACAAAGGAAAAGAATAATCAGTTCACAAAATAATCAGTTCAATATTGCAAGAGTAATGAGGCTGGTTTCAAATTGTGGCAGGGAAAAAACAAACACAAAGGAAAAGACTTATTAAGCAATACAATAGTATAGCAAATACTGAACAGTTTTCTTTACAGGTAAAGACTATACTGCACATGCTGCATGATTATTTTTGGTTTTACCACTCAAAGCTGGTACTTAACTAATAAGGAATATAACTCCAAAAATCATGTTTGGGTGAAAAGAAAAACTTTATATTCCTAGTAGAAACTATATGGAATTTATTTTTTTTTAGAAATTGCTTTCTAAGGAACCATTTTTATTAACTATTCACATGGCTGATCTCATACAAAAATGTACTACATTACTCAGTGTATTATATTTATCTCAGATGATTCTATCTCAAAACATTACTCTTTGAGTACAGTGAGCAAATAGGCATTTTTGGACCACCCAGCATATCTAATAGCTGCAGTTTCAGCACTGAATTTGAGAAGTTTAGCTAAAATAGTGATGTGACAATTGGTAATTCCAGCCAAAAAGGTCTCTTAGTCAGGATGCTTCCTGGATAGTGTGTGGGAAAACAGAATTTTCCAAAGGACATATCTCAATGCCTTTTCTTCAGTAAAAGGAGTAGTGTCCACAGGAATTTGCACCTGGTGATGCAGAGCAGTCAGAAACAATAGCATCGTACATAATGTGTGCACCTGGGAGGACAAAATGGAGTGAGGGCTGTGAAAACTTCCTACAAGTTAATGGCAGTTTGAACACAACAAAGGGAAAGCTGTAAGGGCACAGAGAGAGCCTTTAAAAGATCATAAATATTGTTCCTTACTGGCTTGTTTGCAGCTTTTCCAAACTTAGTAATGATGTCAGGGCACCCTGACTACGAATAACACTGTGGTGAAAGATAATCCACACACTGGATATGAAAAAATTAAGAATTTTCTTCAGTGTTAATTTTGCAGTGAAAAAAATTGTAAAATCCAAGACATAATGTATTCTCTCATCATAATTTTATTTTAGTCAGGTTTGTATTATGCTTTTAATGACAAAAAAACCCCACATAGATATGTAAACATTTGTATAGGAGAACTAACTTCGAGACACCTGATAGTGTATGTAAAATCAAGTTATAATTCACTATGGTTTATATATTTAAATCCCTCAGGCTGTGTTGAAAACCTCATCTTAGCATATGGCCTGCTTTATCTTTTTTATGTATTTCCCTAATACTTTTCATTTTAAAAATATATGTTTCTTTATGATAAATATGCAGATAATGTAGATACATCTTAATACCCAATATAGCTAACACATTCCACCATGTAGGAATTTTTAAATTGATTAATTATTATTACTCTCATCCAACACACACTAAGCTTCATATTTAAAACCAAATGTTGCAGTTAATTAAATCATTAATAAATAATATTTTTAAATGGCATTTTATTTTGATGTAATTTTGATCTACCTTTCATACTATATATCAGGAAGATGAAACATAACTAAACACAAAAATCACTTTGTAGGAAGAAATCCTTAAAAATGCCCCCTGGTTCCCTGCAATTCATGTCTGCCCAGCATTTCCTTCAGATAAAAGTCAGGGTTAACTGTGCCCAGTTGGTATCAAACCTGATAATCTCTTTCTGTCCTGGAGAACTGCTCTTATCACCAGGAGCAACCCCAACAGAGAGCAAGGATAAAGCACAGAAATAATGTGGAATCCTACTGTCAGTTTAAATCTCTGATAAGGGTCAGTGAGTAAAAGGGTGGGATGTGACACCAGAGCACTCTGTGCCCTCATTAGGGTTGTTTGGCTGAGGTGGCATTTAAGGATTTGATGGAAGCAGATTCTTCTCCTGACAACACCAACTGTCAAATACAATAAAACATTAAAAAAAAGCTGTAGTTTTGTTAATAACTCACAGAAAGGCATAGATGCATTGTTTACTTCCATCTAGAAACAAAAGAACAATATCATTAATTAAGTCCTGCTTATCTATTTATATTTTATTTTTAAAATAGCTATTGAGGGTTTAAATGAGAATATTATTAAAGATAATTAAACTTTTTAAATGGCTTAACTGCAAGAGTGAGCCATACCTGAATAAAGTCTTCTCTGGAGGAGAACAAGACCATACTAATGGAAGAGAAAAATTAAAATATTTTGTAGGGTTTAATGAAATTTTTAAAATGACAATTTGGAGGGAAAGAAGTAAAATCCCTGATAGCACTGTTTGTAGCTGCAATTAGTATGCAGAAAAAATGCCAGTTGGAAAATATGACAAGGAGAATAAAGTCTATTCAGTACCCACTTCACAGAATCCCCCTACAAAAATACAAAATATTTGTCATTTTTTGAATCCAAATTTCTTGCTGAAATTTCCTAGCCTGCAACTTCTGAAGTCCCATGGACTGTCATGGAATGACAGATAACCATGACACTGCTTCATACACGAAGATATTGGGGAAAGGGCTGTCAGAGCTTAGGAGAACCCAGCATTGGATGGAAATGGGGGCAAGGAAAGACTCTTTGAAGGGGCTGTTCTGTTAAAGAATTTTATGGCAGAGACCAGACTGATGGGAGATGGGGCTGGAAAGAGGCACTTCCTCCTGGAGACATTCTCTTAAATTCTTTAATTCTTTACTATTAAACAAGTGTTTTCTTTCCTGAGCAAGACAAGTAAGTTATAGTTGAAGCTCATATACCAATGCAAAGTTATTGCAAAGGAAAGCAAAAAATTTCTCTGACTCATTAATCAGAATATGAGACAGACCTATACTGCATCACCCTAGAAATACTTGCTTTGCATAATAGAACTACTTAATTTAAAGGAATTGAGGAAAGTGGTATTTCTGTTAGTCAAACAACACTTGTGCTACAAAAAAAAGGTATATTTGAGTTAAAACTCAAAATGAGCTGAGTATTTAAAACTTGAAACTCCTGTTTTAGAAATATCGTAATAAGAATCTTCTGTAATACATTAAAAGTAATCATTATAATGTGTGATTTCTCTGAGGGTAGAATAATATTTCTGTATTCTTCATCAAATGTGTTTCCTGAGAGGATTTTAGAACTGTAGAATATTTTATGCTGTATGAAAAATTGTGTCTACCAAGGCATAAATTCAGACTTTAAGTTATTCCATTTTCTCATATACTGTATTTGATTGTTCCCACACATATTCAAAGCTAATTCTGCCATACCATAAAAAAGACTGTGCTACTTTTAAGTTCTTTTCACCTTTTCTAAACCTTCCACCCTGAAAGGTGTCTTAGTTTATAATAATGTATTGTATCAATGCAGAGGTTTTATTGTGCCCCCTGGTATGAATTCTGTATTGCTAATAAATTCTTAAATTTCAATTGTCCATGTTTTGTAACATATGGTGCAACATATCTCTCTCTTCTGAATACAAAATATATTACTAAATACAAAATACAAAATATATTGCTATTTAATGTTAAAGCATAGTGGCAACACAACCATAATCAAACCATGTATTTCATGTTATTATGTGGAGAGCTGGCAGGATTTTAAAGAAAATTCACTTAATTTGCATTTTTATCTAGGTTTCCCCCTCCCCCCTTTGAAATACATATAAAAAGTTATCATTTCATGCTTCAAAGAAAAAATATACAGAAAAATAGGAATATTTCTTAGGTCTTCTGGCTTGGCATATCTCTCCATTCTTAACACCTAAAAATTCTTTTCATCATTCCTCATTTTTCTTTCAGATTTATATTCTATGCCACAATTCAATGCTTCCCTGCCAAAAAAAGAACACACAACTGTATAGTGAAAGCACTTTCAGAACTCCTCAGGAAATCACTCCATGGTCTGTAATCATTACTTTTATTTCTGTGCCACAGAATCCTATTCCAGCTTTTATCTTCCCACTGGAAGAATTTTTCTTTTCAAAGACCCATTTCAAACAGGCTCATGCAAACTCTACTGGAGATGTAAAGTAATTGTATCTAGAAATTTCTAGATAAATGGAGCAACAATGAAATAAAAAGGAAGAAATTTCTTGCTTGTTTTCATTTTTTAAGACCTTTGCTCATGAATTTGAAGAACAATTTGAAGAAGCAATTACCCAATGACTTTTTTTTATATATATATACTTTGATTCTCAAGCATCAGCTTCTTCTAAATAAAAATAATCTCTTTTTCTCCTGATAAAGTGCAAGAGCTTGGAATAAAGACAATCTCTAAAAGAGACTGTCACAAACATGATAACTCCAGGAGGAGTTATAACAGTGGTTGGAGACCTTTTAGGGATTAGTAAATCAGAGGACTCAGAAACAGAAAAGAATTTTTGTTGGATCTTAGAAGGTAAAGCTCAAGACTTAGCTGGTGCTCAAACCAGTCCTTACTTTTATCCTGCTGAATACTTTTCATTCCCAGCAGTCTCAGCTAGCCCAGAGATTTGAAGTTATTAAGTAATAATAAAGTTAAGTTAATGGATAATAACACTGGAATATAATTTCAGAAGCAATCCTGAAGAAACCAACACACCAACAAGGGTTTTTTTCAGAACTTCAGAAAAGACAGGATTCTTCCAGAGTAATGAACTACAGGACATGCTCTCTTCATTTATGCAAGTTTAATCATGAATTACCATGAAAAAAAAATGACCTTCCATTAAGAATGTACTTTTTTTTTCTTTTAAAACAAGTGGAAAAGAGAAAACAAAATATTAGAACTTACATTCAATATCAAGGTACATGCTCTTTTGGTGCCCACCAATTCTACTTGCCGCTTCACAGTCATATCTCCCTGAATCTGACAACTTCACATCTTTAATATGCAGTGACGACCTTCCATGCTGCCCTTTGACTTCTATACGGCCATCTGGGCTCTGTTTACATTGATTCAGGAAAAAAGAAGGTTTCACATATTTATATCTGTATACCAATGTAGAATTTATATATTAAACACTACTGATAAGAATGGCTGAAAGCATCTCTTCACCCATGGTGAAGTTATTACTGACAGCTAAGCAATTTCTAAATTTTCCAAATAAATTAAAAAATATAGAAAAACATGTTCTCTTTCTAGGCAGTATAATCAAAGGAATAAGTACATGCTTAAAGGAACATTGTCAAGGGAAACCACAAAACTTATCAAATTATGACAGCCATAGTGAACTGCATATTCAAAACTTCTTTATGATCTCACTCACTGTGTTATGAGGCTGATAAGAAATATGCTTAGATATAACACTACATTTTAGATTACACACAGCATTATCTCTGGTCCTTTCAACTGCAGCTGAGAAACAATAGAAGTAATGGCTCAGACAATGAGCAAATCCCAGAATCTCAAAACTATTAAAAAAAACTCGAACTGTACATGAAACTAGAATTTCTGGATTGCAGCTCCTTTTCATTCACTGGAAAAGGTGAGGGAGAAAAATTAATGCTGCCTTTCAATTTTCTAAACATAAATCTTATGAAAATCCTTATCCATAATTACTCTCCTTTCCCCTCCCTGTCCCTCCCCACAAAATTATTTGAATTCAAAATATATACAAATATTAAGTAAAACTAAATAAAATAAAGTCGTCTTCTTGATGCTTCAAACTTCACAAAGTATTATGCCTGAGGAAAAAGAAGTTATTTTCTTCTGCTCTTTACTTATAGAATCATAGAATATTTTGGGTTGGAAGGGACTTCAAAGCTCATCTTATCCCAATCCCCTGCCTGGGCTGGGACACCTTCCACGAGAACAGGTTGCTCAGAGTCCCATCCAGCCAGATGTCCCATCCAGGGATGGAACAGCCACAGCTTCTCTGGGCAACCTTTGGTAAATTTGTTGCACTTTGTCCACTCACTTTTTTTTTGTTTAAGGGAAAAAAAAACCCTCCAAATGTGATTAAAGATACTGGTATTTACCTGCCTTCCTTATAGTAAGGTGGACAAGGGAAGAAAACCCAGTAACTATATCAATGCATGACATTAAACTTGAGGCAGATTTTTATGTTCAATTCTACAATACACACACTCAAGTTTACTGCATATTACACTCTATCTCACCAAGAGGCAGCTGATGTTTAAGTTCCCTGAGTCTATTCTGCAGCTGGATTGGTGTACAAACCCATCATTCATTTCTTTTACAAATATGGTGCAATACATGATTAAAAATATACTCATAGGCTGGCATTCCTGAAGAAAGAAACACAGAGTGTAAATACAGACCAAGAAAATTCCATTATCAAATGAAGAAGTAACTAATTCAATGAACAAATAAATGAAAGGAAATGTTTTGATGCACGTGTCTCTATCTGTGACACGAGTGAGTGTGCTGAAGTTTCAGAAGGACCTCAAAAACACTGGTGTGGCTGTATTATATTTATTTATGGTATAAATCAGACAAGAGAGATTTGATTAAATGATTCAAGGACATGTTCTGATGGCACAAAAAAGCACAATAACAGTGCAGTTGAATGTGACAAACTGTGGAACACTTCACCAGCCCAGTAATCCTTAGGAGAAATCCCCCCAGGAAGAAAACTTTGGAGCTGCCAATGGGCCAAAGCAAAAATATAGAAATAATCTCCATAAATTAACAATATCAGAAACTCTCAAACCTTCCCGAAACAATAATGGATACCTACTAAATTGGGACATTCTTTTTTTTTCCCCTTTCAAATGTTATAGAATGAGAGATGTAGAATCTCTATTTTATTTTATTGCTTCATAATAACGAAGAGCATAAAAGGTACAGAACAAACTCCTAGAATAGTATCTGTGGCCCAACACTCATGATTTATGCTCATTCACTAAATTATTCAGTATCTCCTCCCACCATAGAGAATGAACAGTCACTGAGGTCTCAAAAACATGAGGCTAAAACAGTTCCATACAGATTTACACATTCTTTGGAAAGAACAATTATGTTAACAGACCCTTACACTCTTAGACATTGGTAGAATGATGAAGTTTTCAGAAGTTACATTTTCACAGCATTTTGGAAATCATAATAAAATCTTAATAAATAAATATTTTTTCATGAATAATTTTCATTGGATAATTTCACAGAAATCATAAATAAAAATGGGGTTTTTGAGGCTTTGGTGATGTTTTTTTTGCCCCCCATAACTTCATAATCAGCATAAAACTAAAATACCAGTGAAAAATCTTCAGTAGAGACTTTTGAAAAATGTTTTACTTAGGTAAAGTCACTTTGTGATTTTATTCACAGAAAAAGCACATTCCCTAAATGTAGGAAACAGGAAAGTCCTTTTATTTTGAATGTTGACAGCAATCTAGCTCTCTGCTGTTGTTAAAAAAACACTCTTCTATACAAGTTTGCAAGTAAAACTATCCAAAATGAAACCATATAAAAAGTACCATCTCGGGAAAAAAATTAAAAATATGAAAATGTTCTGCATTTGCAATACTCTTACTTATAACATGTTGTTAAACACAAATGATTCCTATGCTAATTTAAAAGTGAGAGGTATTGCATAATTTGAGATTAGTGCTGCAGGTTCTGTAAAAGTAAATATATATTTTTGGTTTTGATAAAATTCTTTATCATGCTACGCATGTTATTCTACTCCTTGAGTTGTGTCATGCTCTTGCTTCCAGAATATCTTGCATAATTTGCAGTTCCTCATGTGGATATTCCCAAAGGCCTGACCAGCTGATGCTGACCTGACTGGTCTATGCACAGCCCCAAAATCAAGAACCAGAGCTCCCAAGGCAGCATCAGAACAATGACAACTCTGAATTTCAGGAATTCCACTCCTGGAGAGGGTGGGGATGAGATGAGCCAACAAATCCACATGGAGACAAGGATGGCTTCTGGAACAGAATAAATTATTCAGGTACCATGGAGTTTTCAATCTCCAAAATTCCACTGCCATTTTAGCAAAATCAGTGCAATTTTTCAGGTGGAGAGGTGGAGGTGGTGATTATGATGCTCAGAAATTGTTGTTTTGCTAACTGTAGGAAGCTGCACTTGGGCAGAGGAGATGGTGTGCTTAAAGAATGAGCTTGATTTGTCAGTCATTGCTCCAACTCCCACTGAGGAAAAGTAGAACCAAATGAGGTGAAGTCGTAGGGCTGCCAAAATTTGCATTTTGAGTTGGCTGAAAACAGAAATGGAAGGTAAGAACAGTTGCAGAAATTGGTGATTCTTTCGTAGCTGGATTTCAGTAATATTGCTTGGATGGTTAGAGTAGCTGACTTTCCTCCTAGAGTTTATCACTTGGCTGTCAAAGTACTGCTTCTACTCCCGAAGTCCAAGTGCAAGACTGCAAGCAAAACAATCCCTTCATTTAAAATCCAGACAAGTTGAAATACCTTTATTTGCCTTTTCTTCTAATGCTTAAAGCTTATTCATGAGCAAAGTGCCATCACTGTCCATAGTTAAAATGCTACAGGTCAGTTTTTCCTGTCACATTTACCAAATATATCATCTGATACCTTGTGTACTTTAGTATTACCTTGGACGTGCACTGCATATATTAACCACAGAAAACTGAAGAGGTAGTGGCTTAGAATTGAGACTGTTTTTTCTTTTGCAGAACATGGAGCAATATACTAAAGAATAGTCACTGTAAGAACATGTAACTTGAGTGAAAGTGCTGGTATTTTAAATTTCCTGCAAAGGTTCTGCTGCAGATGCACATGGTCGAAGATCCTCATACTGCAGGGGGAGGATTAAAAAAAATCATAGTTTTTCCTTCTTTGGATCAAATGGCTAAAATTGCCAACTCATTTTGTTGTCCTGGTCATGTTTTCAGCACACATCTCGGAATTTTCAAGGAAAAAAACAAATATTGATAAACAGAATCATCTTTGGAGTTTCACAAATAACAATTTTTTAGGAAGTTTGCTGATTTCAGGTTGTGTTCACATCCACATGAGGGGTAACTTGAGGTCATATACTTCAGGCTTTTGCTTCTTATAAGTGAGATTTAAGCAGATCTTAATTGCCCATGAAAATGTTTCTTGAAGCAGCATGTAAGATAAGAACCTCTGCAACCTGCCATGCTGATACTAAATGATGATAAAACTCCAGAAGTCTATTAAATGTACGTGACCAGCAATTCCTAGTCTGAAAATCTACCTTTGATGATGAGAGAAAGGGCTGTTAGTCACAACAGCCATCATCGTGTAGAAGCTGATGGAAGCTCCCTTCTGGATTATGGATGGTATATTCACAATATTTCCCATTCTCTTCAGGTAAATGTATTCTATCCATGCACCTGTTGGAGACAGCAGAAAATTCCAGAGTATTGCTATGTGCATATGCCTTAATGTCCAGTGAATCAGAATAATGCTACAGCAGTGTCTTGGACTTCAGTGATTTTTATAGGAGACCTTGTGATATTTTAAAACTTCATCTTGTTAATTATACATGTCAGCATGCTGCAAATTCATGAATTTCTAGGGATTTGTTTTTCCACAAAGAAGAAATTATTGAAGCATCTATTGTTTGTAGATCTATATTGTAGCACCAGGGAGTCACAACAAAACCTAATGATGAAGAAAGAAATACTGTTGTTTTGATTTTCTGTTCAGCTGCAGACACACCAGTAACTTTTATAGAATTCAGATTGTAAATGGCAGCACGTTCTATGCAGGTTGCTAGCAGCATGTACAGTCTCAGGAAAAAATGTGCTCTTGAATGCTTCATACAACTTTTTGAAATTATAGACTGATATTTCATTGATTCATGCTGGCATTTCTTTCAGACTTAAGTCATTATGCAAAGACATGACACATTAAATTCTGCCACCAAACACTTTCTAAGACATGAAATGGAAAACTTAATTTCTTTCCTTCATTGATTTTTACTCAACAATGAATGTGTAAGAAAAGTACTTAAGAGAGAAAAAATTATGAGCATCCATTCAAGATTACTTCTGCTAAAGATGCAAATCCTAGATTTATTAATGATGCAAATGACAAGAAAGAAATGGTTGATGATTCTTAATGGCAAAAATGCTAGCATCATATCAAATAAACTTGTAGAGTGGAACAAGCATTAGTGTTGGCCATGATAAAGAACAATGGTAACCACAATCAGTGTTTATAAGTATATCAGAAATGCTACAACTCTAATAATTGCATATGCACTTTGCAATTAGAAATCCTGTTTCACTCACAAATAGTGTATTAATGGCTTTATTCCTAAGAATTCTGCTGATCTGTATCTACTCCAACACTGCTGTGATGCCATTAAAATAGGTGACTCAAATTGAGGCCAGCAAAATCCTCAGGGAGAAGACCTTTAAGCATAATGTTCTTATTCAATACAAACCTCACATAAAACAGCCACCAAAAATAATGGTTTTACTGTACAATTGCATCTTAGTTTAGACAATGGAATGTTATTGTAACTTGGGACTGGAGGTGTTTGTTCTGTAATTTTAGTGACCAACAAATAAAAATGTGGGAAAAACTTAAAAAGGAGAGAAATCAAAGAAACCTGTGGTTGGGCACACATAAAGACTAATCACGTCAACTTACTGCATTACAAAATGGACAACAATAACTTGAAGCTAACCCAAAGCAGGGTGATGAATTTTCAATCTTTTTCTACTCTTTTCTTTACTTTTTTTTTCTTTTTTTTTTTTTTTTTTTTCTTTCAAGGAAAACAAGCACTGCCTGCCTCTGGTTCCTAGGTGATTAAAACAGGAAAGGAAAACTGGGAAGCTTTTGTATAACAATTTTAACTGCAGTGTCATTCCCCCCCGCTTTATTACTTAGATAATTTGAATTAAAATACTTAACATATTATAACTGAACTAAGAATATTTACTTGGTTTATTTTGTTTAAACTGATATTATTTGGACTGATAAAAAATTCCTAGATGTATACAGGTGGTATACATCCTGCCCACAATCTTTACTGTAATATATGACAGCCTTTAAAATTACTACTATTACAATAATATTACTACACAATTTTTATGACTAGGAAGCAGATAGGAAATATTTCTGGAAACTGGGCTGAGGAAGAGACCTGCAGGGGCATTTGTAAGCAACAAGGCTCTCTTAGGGGAAGGAAAGCCATGGAAGGACAGAAAGCTTGAGTCACAAGGAGAAGGAAATCGTCAGCAGGACAGACCCTAACCTCACACATCACAAACTCTTTGCTCACATACCCTGATAATTCTGGAGGGCTTTTTTTCATCTGAAGAAACAGAGAGAAATTACTGCAGTAGCAAGCAAAATGAAGAAAGTGAGGTAACCTGGGCATAACTGAAAGAGCATGTGTTTTCAAGCAATTTTATTTAATTGATGCCCTCAGTTCTGAGTTTCTCTATTTACATGTCTATATTGATAAATATGGATATAAATAAAAGCTTATGCTAGATATATGAGCCAAATTGTATGTTTGCTATTACAGAAAAAATGTCATGCTACTGGAGTTTGAAATAAGTTAGGAAACAGAGATTGCAACGTGGTAGTACAAGCACCCATATGTCATTTGCCTGGGGAAAAGTCTCATTGAGAAACAAAACCTTTAAACAAGTCTATTTCTTATTTTCAGTCAGCTTGTAGGATTTCTGACTCAGCTGTACACATTAGGAAACTGAATATATTCTAAAATTATCAGAAGTTCTGTATTAGTACATAACTGAAGAAACAGATCTGTAACAACACATTAACTGATGAGACTGTGGATAAATTAATGACAGCTGAAATATTAGTCACAGCTCTAGAATTCTGGGAACTGGAGGAAAGTAATCATTTGCTATGTGAGGAAGAAAAGGAGAAGTGAGTAAAAAAGTCTGACAAAGCCCTTTAACCAAGTTATATTTGGAGGATATACATTAAAATCCTGAGGATTTTTATGTATACGCTACCTATAGGAAATATTAAAGCATGTTAGATGATCACCTTGCAGTAATGATTTCCACGTGCTACTAAAACATTTAATTTTGTCATAAACATTACAACTTCATTTGCACAAGCAGGAATTTATAGAAAGGAAAAAATAATTTTATTGCTAATGACATTATTCATGCAACACTTAGAAATTTTAATAATGCAGGTTGAACCTATGCATAGATGGAAGTTCTTTTGACCATGAATCAAAACTCAGACCTATTTCCCATTTATGAAGTCCTAAGAACTATTGTTTGCTGAATTTTATAAGCTGTCAGTAAGGGGTGGTGCAAAGAGTCTTCACTTTTCCCAATGTACAGAAACATGACTTTTGCATTATGCTTTAGATGAAATTTCAAAGCTTCCTAACTAGCAAGACATTCACTGGTACATCATCATTGTCCTCTTAAAGTATCATAATTTCACTATGTTTGAAATCTGAGAACTGGTATTAGTAGGAAAAATAGTTTGTGAGTAGATACACATGGAGAGATTGCACAGTGAGAATGTGACAGGAAAATATGGTGTTTTTATAAGCATACTATGAATATTAATAAATTATCAAGAAATAATTATTATGCAGAGATTAGATAAAAAAGCAAACAAGGGATTGAAAAATTGAGTACAGGCCTTTGCTTTCATCCTGGCTTTGCCAAAAGTTCTGAAGACTTAAATTCTCCTAATTTATACAGGTACTCAAACTGCCTCTCAGTTCAGGAAAACTGCAGACATTTTAATAGCATAAACCACATTTTTCCCAGCTTTGCAGTTCTGATTGTGCCACTGACTGTGCTCGCTCCCAAAGGCAGAATGCAGAAAATGCAATATTTAAGTGTCTTGAGAAGGTCCTGTAGCACATCAGGGAGCAATGACTCCAGCTGACTCCAGTCTCTAGAGCATGGAGGTGTCACCTAGTGAATCATCAGGTACAGATTCTCCATTTCACCAGACAAGCTACAGCTACTGGGAAGTTTTTAAATCATTAGAAAATACAAGTGATACTTAGGTTGAAGCTCATGAAACAACAGTTTGTGTTGTGGAAGAAATGAGTGAATATTCTAATCCAAGACGCGCTGGTATTGTAGAAAATGTTAGTCCATGAAAAGTTCCCTGATAATTTCATGTGTAACAGACCCAGTATCGTCAATTGTAACTAAATGGCAAAAACTAGTATTGGATGGAAAAATAAATGTCTTTTCCAAGCCTTTAGGGCTTTATTTCAGCCAGGAAGTGCAGCACTGCAACCTAAAGAAAGTATCCAAAAATATCTATTTGGTACATAGGTAGTAGAGAACCAAATGGATTAAATGGAAAATGGATTTAAATATAAATTAGGTGGGAAAAAGAGTATCAATTTACAGAACAGATAACAAGTTTGGACTTAATCTAAGATATCCCATTAAAGAACTGTTTACATTAGTCATGCTCTTAAATTAATGCTTTTCCCTAGGTTGTTTAAGCTTTTAATACTGAAGAGTTAATAAATTTTACATTTTCTTTCACTTTTGTCTTCTTTAAATAATCAAAAAACTTTGTCACTGCTTACTTAATTCTTTCCCAGTAGGAAGTGACAATAAAGTTTTACTGAATGGAAAAATATATAGAAATGAGAGAATTCTGAGCTAGTGTAATACCAGCACAGACAGCCATCCACACAACACAAATACATCTGTCTGGGTGTGTACAGGCATTTGGGTCTGCTCTGAGTAACAGGTAATTTCCTTTCTACCCAAAAAGGGGAACAAATCTGAAGGATTTGGTTGTGTGGCTAATATTTAGCACTGAGTTGTCAATACAACAAATATCACAAAATAATTACTAGCTTAACTTTTTATTTCATTTACACATCAGTGCAGATAATGTTATCTAAAGGAGTGTCTGGAGCTCAGACAACTGATTGACACCTTGGAAATACCCACATTGGCTCACAGCTTTCCTGCTTCCTCAGGTCACCCAGGAAAGCTGCTCTTTCTTTCTAACTGGATATAAGCCTACTCCTGCAAAATCAATCTTCTTGCTCAAATACTGACACCTCACAAAACTAGTGATAGATGAAGGAAAATCAAAATGTATTCATATTTCCCTGGATCAGATGACTCTTGAAATTCTACTATTCAGTGCTCATATATGGCCCTTTATTTGCCTATGTCACTGGGTATAAACCTCTATATTCTCAACAGCACTAATTACTTAACATATAAATGACCCTGTTGGTCAAGTTCACTTATTTACCTTCTTCCAGTCACAATGTTCTTGCTCTCTAACTTCATAGTCTTAATATGGGAAGCCCACTAAAATTCATTTGGGGCTTAAAAACAAAATAGAAGAGAAAATTTTGATGTCTGATTGAATTGTTTGCAGAGCATTTCAGTTGCATAATCAAATACAATTGTGGCTGGCTACATAAATTGTTCTGGTTTGCAAGCCTTGTGCCAATATTGCAACAACAAAAACATGCTATGATATTGTAAGTAGGAGCTTTTCACACAATATGTAGGTGAAACAAGTTAAAACTATTTTCTCCAAAAGGGCGAAGAGATTTGCCATGTATATTTCCCAACTATTCAAAGGAGAATTATTCACAAAGAGTAGGATTTAGATAGATCAGAAAAATTAAGATATTTCCTGGAATCAATTAAAATACCCTACATACATCTCTGTTTTCTGTGATTCATTTCAAATAAAGACCTGATCCTTGATGAGCAAGAATTTAACACAGCTCACATTTCAAAAAGGTCAACATATTTCACTGATACTGCAAGACTGCTTTTTTTTTGTGCAGGGAAAACCAAGATAAAAAAGGAGTAAAAAAAAAATCTGATTCTTTTCATTAACATTTGTAATAGCTGAAGTGAAGTTAATAGGTGAAAAAAATAGACTTGACCTTTCAAAGAAAAAGATTGCCTTTCCCTATTGCCCAATCATGAAAACTATGAAAAACTCTACATGCTCCAAATATTTATGATTCGTATGCCAATACCAAGGGAATTCAAACTTATAAAATAACTTAATTATTAGTCTGAAGTCTGCAATATTTAGAAACAATGTCACCGGAGATTTCACAGGGAGAACCAGGTTCTATTGCAGAAGAAAGCAGAATTCAAACTGTTTCAGCAGTGTTCATTATAAAATTAAAAATCACAGCTTGGGGTTTCTTTGGAGGTGAAAGGAGAATAGCATAAGGTATTTACGTGACATTGAGTGAATCTGTATAGAGTACAAAGTACAGTAAAAAATAGAGTATAAAATTCTATCTTAAATCCAACACACAAGTTGCTGCTGGGATCTCTCTCATTGGCTCCTTTCATTCATTTTATGTGTTTAAATCATAAATTCCTCAGGGTATGCAGCATATGCCTCTTTGGACACATTCTGCATACAGTGGAGCCACTGTCTCTTATCCAGCCCCATCTGTTATTGTGGTTTGTATTCCAAATCAGGGCTTGAAATGGTAATTACAAATAACGTTGATCAGCATCCATATTTCTGCTAGAATTAGACACTATGAAAGTGGGGCATTCAACTCTGCCCTCACACTTCTGCAGCATACACAGGAGTCAGTGACAATTCTGTGGCAGCGAGCAGGATGTGCTGTCCTTCAGGGACACGTGTGGAGATGTACGTGCACGTCCAAAATCCATTTCATAACTGATCATGCCAAATCGACTCCAATCGCTGTCTTTCCTTCCGTTCTAAAAAAAGCACCCCTTCTCCTGCCTCCCCCTTTTCCTGGGAAAAGGGCCAGCCTGCTGGATGCACAGTGGTCTGTGGGAATGTGCCTTTTCTAATCCCAGCTGAAAGGGGCACGGCCAGGTTGGCACATCAGCGCAAGGACAGTGCTGGGAGCTGGGGACTGGAAGGGCAGAGGCAGAGTATGTGCACCAAGCTGAGAGCTTTGGCTTCACACTGAAACAGCAGATAAAGCTGTGGCCTTGGGCTCAGCCTCCATCTCCATTTTTACACCTTTAATGGTGGGACAAACGCCTTCCAGCACACACTGCCATTCATTTATTCAACCTTACCCACCCCCTGTGTATTTATGGGCTATACAGCCACAGAAGGATTACAGAGGTCATCCAAAGTGACCTCCTGGAAAACTTTTGATTTAACTTTCAAGAGAAGTCAGAGGAAAGGGAAAGACCCCTTTATTTCAAATTCTTAATGAAAGAGAGACCACACACTGTGTGGTAGATTGTTCTAAGAGCTCAGTGATAAAAGAAGAGAGGAAAAGGCTTCTTTGCTTCTGGTTTGAACTCACTTGGCTTCAACTTTAAAATACACACTTCTGAGGTACTGAAAATCCTTTATCAAAGCTGTATTTTCCAAAGAGATAATTATAGAGCTCATACTCATTAATATTATCCTCCTTAAGCCCAGCTGGGTTACTTCTTTGATCAATGACTTTGCTGCATATTTTCCACTCTTTTTTGGATACAATAAATTCAAAACTCAGGAAAGTCTATGTCCCAGTTTTAAGACCTATCACTGGATAGAAAACATTCTGAATCCATGCAGGCTCAGAATGATGTCACATTCAGCAGTCTTCCCTATCCACATGAGTTATGTTTACATTTTAGGAAAGTAATAACCATATGATTGAGGAGCTACCTACTAAGGTTAAAAAAAAATCAAATTAAAAAAATAAGAACAGTACTTCATGTGTTCTTTTAGTGATCATCATGTTAACATTATTGCTTGAGCAGTTTTTCCATCTTCTGTGGAAAAAAAAATCTCCTACAGATACTCTTAATTCAACAGAAATTATAAATAAGATGCAGTTTATACCAAGAAAAAACTGGCCCAAAAATTCAAAATAATAATCCCTTGAATAAATATAATCATTTTTATGTTTATGAATAATTTATGCTGCTGCATGATGTGATATTACTTTAAAAGTTGCCACATATAAGTAATAGTTTCAATATCAGACTATATTCTATGTTGCTCCCCCTTGATTTCTTCAGTTCACCTTTTCTCTCTCTTTCTGTATGCAAAACACTGCTGTATTATTTAACAGCTATTCAATAATTTAATCACTGCCAGTTTTGTTCCCTATTCACCTAATTTGGTAGGAAAGCACAAGCCAAGCTTTTGGCAACCCAGAGCAGGAGGACCACGGGGCAAATGTAGCAGCATATTTTATAGGTCAAGGACATATTCAGTATTTCAGAACATTTATTCAAGATTCAGCAAAAACTCTCCCATGAGCAATACACAGAGTTCTTTCCTTGGCAAGAACAAAGGAAACCACATAGCTGCATTTATTCTCATTCCTTTTATCTTCCACACAGAGTCTGTCAGCACACCAGTAGGAAGTGAATATAGATTTCCTTTTGGTTGTCACTATTACTGAGCTGAACCACAGTTCAGAAAATACTCCAGCAACACGTCAGTTTAACCACCTGCAGCTGGAATTAAGAATGCAAGACTGTCTTATTCCAGCACTGGATAAATTTCAGGTTTCAACTGCACCAACATTTTTGAGCTTCTTTCTGCTGTTTTCTCTCGTTTTCAATATGCTTTATAGAAAGTTATTTTGGGAACATTTCAAACATAAGTGAGAGGCTAACATTTGTAACCTTTGAACAAAGCATAGTCTTTGCAAGTCAGAAAGATGACCTTTAACTTGAAATATTTAAGGAAGAGAGAAACTGCTTTATCTTAATGCAAAACTATTAGAAAAAATAATCTATAAATACTGCTATATTGCTCCAAAGTGGAAATCACAGAACAGGCAAATGGTAGACAGAGTCTCACATAAACTGCCTCAATTCCAGGAAAGGTCAAGCCAGAGACTAGACCAGACCAGACCTTCTCCTTTAAAACATAAATAATGAAAGTATATAATTCTTAATATTCAGCAATTCCCTATAAACTGACTTACTACTATCTAATTCCTTTGTGGCATGATTGCTATCTAGCTTTTCACCTGTGTGTGTTTTTTAAGTAACAGCTATGAATATGCAAGAAGAAGATATTTTGCTACATAATTTTCTAGAGTAAAAAAAATTATGAGTTAGTTATTCAGAAAGATAGTATCTCTTACTTCAACCACTAAAGAGAAATTCTGTCAGGAAATGAAGAAGAAAATGCTAAAAATAATTATTATTAAATATTAAAAAAGGAAAAAGAACTCTGTAGAAACACAGCTTGCTATAAGCATGGTCAGGAATTGCATTGCACCATTCCCTTCTCATTTCACCATTCCATCTAATTACAGCTCTTTTTCCCACACTGACTTTGTCCATTGTCATACTTCAATCTTTATCTACTCAACTTACTTTTGTAATAAAATATTAAAATGGGGAGACAAAATGGGAAAATAGGCTCAGTTTGTCCTCTGTGACAGTAAAAAATAGAAAGAAAAAAGAAGTGGGAAATAAAGAACTATGAAGTATTTTAATTTTTTTTAAATTAAATATCTTTAAGCTCCACTGTATTTTGAGGATTACTGGACAGAATCTAAATATTCTGAAGAAAGGCTATGTGTAGCCATTATGTTCAAGACGAAATTTAAACCATTAAGGATTATATATGGCAATTTAAGCTACAGAGATGAATTGTCTTTCAGCATTTAATTGCTTTTTCATTTTTTCTTTGTTTTTTTAATTTAAAATTTAGAATTTCCATGTCTCTCTTACTGCCTTAGAAAATAGCAATTGCTTCTAATTCCACAGGAATCTAGAATTAATCTTATAAATTAATTTTCTGATTACAAGAAAAAGAAGATTAGGCAGACAATACATATTTAGATATTTTATACATTAGAGGTAGATTTACCTTGTCACCTTCAGAGAAAGTCTTTCCATCAATGGCCCTTTTCCATGTAATCTCTGGGACAGGTTCTCCTTCTGCTTCACAGATGAGGGTTGCTTTCCCATTCTCAAATGTGGTTTCATTTTTAAGTTGTATTATTTGAGGCTGCACTGTTAAAAATACAAATTGCATGACTGATTGTGCACAAAAAATGTCATATCAAGATTTTCTTTAAAGCCACCTTTTTTTTACTCTCTCTGACTCTGGACTGGATGGTCTCCAGAGGTGCTTTCCTATCTCAGGCATTCTTTGATTCTATAATAACCCATGTTCGTCTTCAAATGCATAGTATTCAGAAAAAAAATAAAATAGGTATTATCATTCTTTGACTTTGATCTTTATCAATGTTTCACTGCCTTACATAAATTACAGAATTGAACAAAATCCCCCAGCAACAAACACGTTTCACTGGTATTAACACTATGGAGCACTGAAGAGTTTTCTGATATGAAGGTATTCATCCTTACTTACTAAGTACTTATTAAGATACATTTTAAAAAATTCAGGTATTGTTTGCATTCTTCAAATCATTCCACTTTGGAGCCTCAATTACATAGCAGCAGGATCTTTCAATCCATACTGTACTTTACCAGGTTATTTATACATACAATACAATTTCTGGTTACATGAGAATACTTTTCCATCAAGGATTTATCTGTACAATATCACACAAGAACTCTGTATTAGTACTGAACATAGAATATTACTCTCTTCCATGGCATTCAAGTATCTTCATTAAAAAATTTTTTGGTCATACATATAACATCATATATAATGATTAATAAGTTTCTCTGAACCAACTCTCTTTATACCTTGAAGAAGACACTCATCCCAACATGCAAACCTGTAATAAGAATATTATTCAATACTTTTACTCCTAAAAACAGTGAATAAAATTTACATGAGTGAGTCAAAATTGGGCAGCTCTTATGATGGACTTCATCAACTTTAAGTACATTTGTTGAAAGCAAGGTGTTTTCCAAGTAGTATTTCTGAGCTTCACTTTTGAGGAAGCACTACTGTATTGTACTCCTCATGAAACAGAAAACAAAGAGATGTAATCTGTTTTCTAGTGGGGTTACTAAAGTGTGTGCTATGCAGAGAGTAACATTGACTTATGTTGGATCAAAATGGGAAAGATAATTATCCAGATTGGAATGGGCACCAGGGGAGCTTCCTGACCTACCCCCTCATCAGCATCCACAGACCCTGCTCAGGTCAGATTGCTCAGGGATCTATCAAGCACTATCTTGCAAAATGTAAAGAACAGAGACTAGACAACCTCTCAGCAGCCTGTTGCTGAGCCTGGCTGTCCTGGTGAGAGGTTTTTTCCTTATGTCCAGTCTCCTGTTTCATTTTATGACTCATTTATAAGCATTGTCTCACAGATGCTACATTCAGCATCACCAAGAAGAATAATAAAAACAGGCTCAAATTTGTTATCTGTAGGCACATCACATACCTTTATCCATTCCCTCCACATTATCCTTGGTCTCACTTCTCATTTCTTTTCTCCATATCCCTTCTGCTGCTTCTCTACTGTCTGTTCACCTTGACTACTATGAATAAATTATTGTGTGTTTACTGCACAGAGATGAGAAATAAGTAGCATTTTACCTAAGAAAGCACTGAACTAATACCCTGCTTCATTAATATATAATCTATCATGAACGAGATCATGTGAAGAAAGAAAACACCCTCAGTGATCAGGAATCACCTGAAAAGAAAACACCCTCAGGAATTCTTGAAATGTCAACTGTATCCAGGTTTACTGGATGCAGTAGAAGGCAGCAAGCAAATCATTACATCAGGACATCAATTTGGCCAAGAAAATACAAAACTCCTCTATGGTACAAAAAGGGATGTCAGTGGGAAGACCTAAAAATCCCACCAGAATTAAAGATAAAAGGTAATTATGATAAACTTTAAAATAACTTCAATTATTACTCTCATTTTCAGGATCATTCAGATGCCTATGAAATATTTCACCTTGGCACTCAGATGCTCTATTTCTATAGCCATATCACCTGGCTACAAGGTGATTTATCCCTTCATTCCTTTGATATATCATCATCCCTGGAAAAAAGGAAAGAGCTACAGCAGACATAAAACTTTTTCCTTTCTTTTTTTTTTTTTTTTTTTTTTGAGAAGGATCATACATAGTGTTTCATGCCAAAAATTCTCAAAATATATAATTATTTCCATCAAAATGGATTCCCCATCTGGACAACACAAAAAACAATGTTATTTGCTGAAGATGACGCATATTCCAAAACACAAAAATAATTATTAATTATTAACCTTAGACTTATTCTGAACTCCTTTAAGACTTTCTTAAATGGATCACTACAAGACAAAAAGTTTTAGCTTGACATTTTAGACAAGTGTACCTGACATTTAAAGGAATAAGTACTGATTAATCATCAAATACATCTAGCTGACAGTTATTACTTGGAAGAAGAGAGCTTATATGGGGGATATTATTTAATTAATTCATTTCTGTAGGTCACAAGTCATAACTTACTATTGACTAGAAGTTTTTTACACTGTTTGAATACTTTTCGATGACATTTTGGACATTGGAAAATATTAAAATACATTTGCGTACACGTAAATAAAAGTATGAAAATGCCAAGACTAGTATTGACAGAAATACTGAAACAGTCATTTCCCCTACCCTCCCAGCTCCACTTTTTTAACTGTTCTTTCAAAATTGATAAGGTCATTGTCAATTTGAATTTGCTTTTTTTATTCTAGAAAATATGAAGCAAATAAAAATACAGAGCCTTGGAATGCAAATTCAGGAAGCCTTCAGGGTTATGCTGCTTTCTTCAGTCCAAAGTATTGAAATATAGATATTGTGACGTAGTTGAAACATTTGTAAGCTAAATGACCTGGCTCAAATGAAGAAATGCTTGAATATAGAAAGGAGCTAAACTTCATTAAAATTATTTTTGGTAAGGGACTCTTGTTACTAGACATGCATTGTTAAATATGAACAGAGTGATGATGCCAAGTAAAGAAACAATATTTACTGGTTGGAAAGTTTGTTTTCTGAGTCAAGAAGGCTGATTTTAAATTTTCTAATAGTTCCTCAGTAAACAAGTTTCAGATTCCTTCCTTGGATTGTTCTGGATTTGTCTCCTTGCTGTGTACATACAGCCTCCCCATAAAGCTTTTGACAAACATGGATAGCAGGCTTTTGCTTATAACCAGTTTCTTGGAAAAGCTACACAATTTATTGAATTCACAGGATTCTACCCATACCTTTACCAAAGAGTTTCATCACACCTGGGAAGCAACACATATATAAAGCATGAGATAGTCCTGCTTATGTCTCATCAAAAGAAATATTTTAAACAGTTTGATATTGACACAAACTTGGTTGTACTGATGAGAGGCCTAGTGTATGTCTGTGTGGCTGCCTGATTAATCTCATGATTAATATATCCCAGGAGGAATCACACCTTCCCTGCTGTTCTCCTGCATTTGAATCAGGTGGCAAAACTGCAACCCCATCCTCCTGGAAACTCCTGGTGCAATTTGAACTTAGAAGGTCAGAAGTTAGAAGTTTGAGCCCAACATAGAAATATCTAAGAAAGAGATTTTAGAAATTTGATTCCTTATATGATAAAGACACACACAGACACACACCAGTATGAAATGCTGACCTGACTTAGTGCACCATGAACTGAGTCTCTCTCTTTGGATGGTATTTTTGAAACATGTTAAAATGTTATTTTACTACTTCACACTCAAAAGAGTTTAAGACTTCTGTCATCACTGTCTTTACAAATTGGATTTTTCTCTAATTTTAAAAAGTAGAAGTATTCCAAAAGTGTGAGGAAGTAATAAGGAGGAAAAAGGAATGCAGAAAATGCACGAACTTTTAACATTACATCTGTAAGTGTTGGGTTGAACTTTGTGAAGCTGCAGCTGGTGAATTTTATAATATTTATTATAATATATTATAATATTATAATATTATAATATTATAATATTTATAATATCAGGGAGGAGCAGGCACAGATAGCTCCATACAGAGATCCATGGATTCTCCTTCTCCAGGCAACAGTGAATTTAAATGAAAAGCTTCCATATTTGCATAGAATAGCACCTCATGATGAACAAAGCAAACCACAAAAAGCATTTCAAAACACACATAAATCTGCTTACTAAGCCCAGAAGAAAATTATTAAGGTGTGTTCCAGGCACTAAAAGAATGCAGCACTACGACTGAAAACAAGGGAAAAATTTAGACAACTCCTCACCTCAATCTCAGAGGCATAATAGAACCTTTTTTGTTAATTTGAATTTAAAATTTTAGCACAAGCTCTAAGCATTAATGTAGATGAGATCTTTTTAGGTAGTAATTGCTAATGATACAGAAAAAAGTCATGGCAGTAAGAGGATGACAGACAGACAATCAAATCATATCAACAAAGACTGAGAAAAGGGTTTTTTTTCTCTCTTTTTAGAACACAGCACTGATACAGATGAACTGGGGAGTGCAGGGTATGTGCCTATAGGTTTCTACACATATACCAGAGCCGTAGAAAAACAGTCAGAGTAAGCATTTTATATCAGAATAAAAAAGGGTTTTCAGCATTGGTACTGAAAAAAACCCCAAAGTTAAACTAAAGAATCTAGGTTAGGCATGGAAACTAAATATGTAGCTGTTGCATGGCACTGAGATGAGCATGTCTATTCAAAAGCCCTGCATCCTGGAAAGTTTATTGCTGAATTCTATAGTGCTACTATTATTTTTATTGCATTATGGTTATATTACTCTTATTATGAGTTTCAACACTGCCAGAGCCATGTTGCAGAAGCAGTAGCCGTTGCCCTAAGGAGTTTGCATTGTAAATTAAAATTAAAGATAGCAGGCATATGAGACAAATAAGGTAATGAAGTGGGAGAGAAAAATGCAATTTAATAGGTCAATTTGACATAAATAGTTGTTTGTGTACTATTTAGCTATAATAACCAGCCATCTGCCTTGCCATTTTCAGACTGCTGCTTTTTTTAATGCATTTAATGGAAAAAAGATAAGTAGTTGTTGGCTGTATATGTGACTGGGGGTTTAATATGTATAAAAGAGACAAAAGTAAAGTTTATTGTAGGATAAATTAAAATCCTGCTTTACTACAAATTAGCTATAACCACTCAGGACAGAGATGTGGGAGACACTCTAGAGAGTTCTCTGGAAACATAAACATAAGAAATTATTTTCCATGTAAGAAAGAAAAGACATAAGAAATTTAGGAGTTTAAGATATGGAAACATTAAGGATGTGTAGGTTTATAATGGATTTAACCAACTCATTCTATCCATTAAAACATTAGGATTTAGATTTCCATGGAGTCCCCAGAAAAGCAGTTGCTAAAAGATAAAAAAATACATACACTCTTAGTCTGGTGTGTTCTTTTCCCCATCCCTTTCATAAAAAAGTTCACTTGCTCTAGGCAAAAACCAATTAAATTCCAGGCTTAAAATTACTTGAATAACACACACAGTTATTTCTGACTGAAGCTTCCCTAAATTCACATCAAAACTAGAAAGTAATTTCTATTCCTTCAACTTACATATTTTTTAAAAAGTTTGGAAATAGAGTAGAATGAAATATTTCAGTTTTCCAAACCAACTGTACTTCTTGAGGCTGAGATAAGATTTAAGATTTTATTTCTTCTTCTTTCCTTTGAAAAGAAATTGAGAATAACTCTCAAGTACCTCAGAACAACAGCCCAATGGTTAGGCAATCCACCTGGAGTGCAGAGCTGGAGACAGCACAGCACAGAGTTTCTCAAAGAGGAGGCAGTGGGATGTTCACCTGGCATCATGGTTTCAGGCTCCCAGATCCCAAATGCCAGCATTATACAATCCAACATCTACCCTCTTCAATGTAAATTATTAGATTAGTCTCTCCCATTAGAATTCTCTCACTCTTATAAATTATTATTAGCTTTAGTTGGGAATTAATGTTAAATGGTAAATATTTAAATTTTAATTTTTTTAAACCGGGAAGTTAATTTCCTCCATCCTAAGAAGGGCATTTAACTGTTCAAACAGAAATTATATTTCTCCATAATACAAGCCATTTTTAATGTAAAAAACCCAAGCACATTCATTTTTGTAGGTTTTTCATAAGTTACAGCCTTTTTTTCTTGCACAGTGGTTCTGAGAGATGTTTTCTACATTCTCAGAAATATCCACTCTCACTGGGTTATATATCAACAAAGCTTCAAATAAATTATCAGTTCTATGTAAAGGAGGCAATCATTAACACAGTTGGAGTGGTGGAGCATAGAAAGAGAAATAAGAGTTTTGAGGTTATTACTTTTATCCTTTGAAACTCAGGGCACACAATATTTTTGTGACTCCATCTGCAATTGTGCACTTAAAAAATAGAGCTGAATAAATTAAAAAAAAATTAAAAACCCAGGAAGATCTCTGCATCACATTGCCTTACTAAAAACCCCCACTACTTAGAAGTCAAAAATAACCAGGTTTTCTCCCTTTCATAATTTTCCCCTTCCTCCTCTTGGTTTTCTTGCAAGCAGTCAACTTCTAAATGAAAACCAGAGTGAATTAACTATTTAACACTCCATTGTACATGTGAATAGCAGAAAAGCAAATGCAGAAGAAAACCTTTTCAAACTGAAATTCAGATGTAAAGGTTGAAGTACAACAGGGAGGAAAGAAGTTGTAAAATCACACAGAAAGCATTTTGCTGCATCAGTAGGCACCTAGCAGAAATACTGAAAATTGTGAATTAAGACCTATTTCCTTACTGTTTACGTTTTAAAAGGAAAGATGGACCATATTGTGCAGTACTTACCAAAAACTTGAAGGAATGTCTGTTTTTTGTCATTTCCTGCTTTGTTTTTAGCATTACAGATATAAGGACCCGCATCGATGTTTTTTATATCTCTTATTGTTAGTTGTGTATTGCTTCCTCTCAGGACATATTTTTCATTTTCTTCAAGAAGTTTACCATTCCTGGAAAAAAAAAAAAAAAAAAGTATAAATCAACCACTATATTCCAGCAACAATGTCCTATGGAAGCATCAATACTCTAAAAATAATATTTGATGGAAGAGACTGCTGTTACTCCAGCCTCAAAAATCAAAATTTGTCAGGTTAAAAATATGTATATGGATTTAAAATATTATAATATCTTTATTCTTACATGTCCAATATTGACCTAATGTAAGAAAAATGATTGTGAAGAGGATTCTTACATATGGCTTACACTCAAGGAAGGGCATAAGGAACTTGGTTATATATTGTATGTGAGAAACTATTAAAAGTGTATTTTTCAAGTCTAACTGCTGAAGTTCACAGTAATAGCAATGTAGCAACTTACAAAAACAATTAAATTACATTCACGTAGAGCCTATTGGCACATCAAGAGCCCATCCAAATTATTTCCTCTCAGTTATTGTTGGCTAGCCACAACGTAGCAAGCAGGCATGTCTCCAGATGTTAGAACGAGTTGTGACCAGATGGTCCAGAAATAATAAAATCTGCAAGCAATTCTGAGGGCTGATTGGTCCATTGGAGCACCTTGGCCTACACACAGCTGCTTTTTCAACAGGGCACTACTCAAACATTCTATTCTATTCAATACGCCTAGTTTAGGGCATTTAATTTTTTTTCAAGATTTGGACAACAATGATTTCCATTTTATTCTTATATAATGATAACTACATGTATTTCATATTTTCCTAAATCATATTCTCTCTAAAAGGAAGGATACTTCTTGTTTCTTGGGAGAATCATAACTGTTAGTAGGAGTCCCCTGATACCTAACCAGTTTGCACTTTAGTAACACTTTTCGTAAATAGATCTAATTGACTTAGTTACCAGCTTCAAGACATTATTATGGTACTTTGTTCATTTCCTTTCCAAAGAAATCACAGAAAGTGTTTTACAGAACAGGAAAGGACTAAATTTCTATATTACAGAGTCTCACAGAAAACCAAACCAAAACAAAAACAGAACAAACAGAAAAAGCCACCCAAACCCACTAAAAAAACAAGAAACAATTAAACAACAAATCTCAAACAACTAAAAGTCCCCTAGTGATTTATTTTAGGAGACAAAAGTCTATATCCAAGCTTAGAAGTAATTTCCAGGTACCTGTTTTCACAGCCATTGATATCTATAGCAGTTTCTCAGCAGAAATGAGATTATGAGCATTTCCCTGGACCCTCTAGTGAACAGAGAGATTCATATTGATGTGATATTGGATAACAGGAAAACATGAATAATATACTTAAAGTGGATTATTTCTTTTGTGAGATAATTCTAAGTCCTGTCAGCAAAGACCAGGAAATTGATCCAGCTAAACTATAGCAGTGTAAATTATCTCCACAGCTATAAACAATGTTTTCAGTAGCACTATTCACACGAGTAAAGATTTCCAGTTCATGACCTTTTGTTACATTACAGTCTTTATCTTTCAGTCCTGGCTAATTTAATTCCATTAGTGCATTGCCTCTCTGAAGGCTATGCTTTACAGTAATGGAATATCAGCCTCAGAGATACCAGTTCAATGGAGAATTAATTAGATTCTCTTAGTCCACAAAATATCAACAAAATATATGCATGTATTAAATAGAGCAGCGTTATTCTTAACAAGGTGTCTCAAAGTGACTAATTTTCACAAGTGCACTAAAAGACCTTTTGAAAAGAATTTCCACATAAGTTCAGATGCATCCATTTGAAATTGATCAAATCTAAATATTATCAGCATCTGGAAATAAAAATGGTCAATTTAAAAAGTTCAAGCTTCACCACATTAGCTACTGCCTTAAAGGGCTAAAAAGCTTGAGACTTGTTTTGACAAGCATCTTGCTTACAGTCAACACACAGAGATATGAGTCCCTTCAATAATAGTGTCACTTGATTTTAAAAATACAGATATTTTTCAGGCCTATCTGAAGTGTATCTGTTAAAATCAGTTCATTGGAAACCAAAAAAGAAACAAAGGTGGTAAAATCAAGATAATTTACTTTTTAATTGACTAAAATATCAGTGGACTGTAAGACTACCTTTGAAAACATAAATCCAGATTTTTCAGGCCTTGATAAAGAAACTTTCAGTAGGCTGAATAAAACAAATAACTGGTGTGAGAGGCCATTTGAAAAGGCAACAAAGACAGAAGAACATGGAAATAAAATAAGTCAAGTCTTCAGTCTTGATGAACCACCTTAACAGGCACAGATATACTTTTTACACCATTAAGTGAAAATCCTGCAGCAGAATGGAGTAAAAAATCATTTCCACCCTTTTTATCAGTACTTTTCCACAGCTCTCCAGGATACTGAATATACTTCAGAATGTTTTGCCATGTGACATCAGGAAGTGCTTCTGTTAGAATATCCAACACCATCTCTCTGAGGCCATTAGCTAAGCATAGCTATTCAGAGAATTCAGAAACCAGGCTTCCATCAAGCCACTTTATTACACCTGTCCATTTTACAAATGGTTAACCTGAGACAAATTAAATAAAATGACTGAACTCACATAGATAAAATCTGACGTTAGGTTTAAAACTGAACACAATTCCCTTAACTTGCTGTGAACAATAATTATAATCCTTCCAAAATCACTATCAAAACTTTATCAAGTTCAAGACATAATTCCACTTGTCTACTAAAATAGAAATACAATAAAAGTCAGGTTAGTATCAACTTATTTTCAACATCAAAAAGCACACTAAACAGGACAAAATAGGGACTAAATTTCCATTAATTCTGATCGACATATTCAATTTGCTTCTCAGTGGATGACAAGCTTTATTAATATTAGATAAATCAGCTTAGATAAACTTCCCTAACACTCACTGACAATGCTTTCTAGATTTTTCCCAAAATCAAGACAAATTATGTTGATCTGCTTTTTCTCTGCTCAGTGTAATTTCTAAAAAAAAAACCCTTCTGAACTATTGTGGGAAACCAAGGCCTTTATCTTGATATATCTTTTAGATAAGACCAAGGATATGAGAAGAGATCAGCTGACCATGAATCCTTTTAATTGACTAAATGAGTGAAAATGGCCCTGAAAATTTCAGGACAGAGCTTTCAGAAATTTGATGCAGAAATTTAGGACTGGAAAAC
Source organism: Luscinia megarhynchos (assembly GCA_034336665.1). Lineage (NCBI taxonomy): Eukaryota > Metazoa > Chordata > Aves > Passeriformes > Muscicapidae > Luscinia > Luscinia megarhynchos. Next base: position 12,603,998 of record JAPFBE010000013.1, on the reverse strand, counting down.
CATTTAGAATTGTTTGCTTCCTCTGAAAACAGAAAGAATTTTCTCCCCTCATATTTTTTTTCCTCCTCTTCACTAAATTTTGAATTCTAAGCCATAGTAAGGAATTAACTTTATATCCTATTTATTTACATCTCCTGGGATTCAAATTGCATGAGAGAAAAATTCAACTTCACAACCGACCTATGGCATAATAAGTTTAAGGCATCAGTCAAAGGAAGAGAAACTTAATCTAACATTGTTCAACTGTTCCAAAGGAGGTGAAGAATTGATGGAAATCGCTTCCATGCCCATTTTGCAAATGGGATGACCTTTTAATCCACTTGAAATGATATAAGTAGATGCAAATTATTCAGGTCTAAAATAGAAATGTGCACTGGTATGAGGTATTGAGGTACTTTATATCCCAGGATTGATGCACACCTTTTTTGAAATAGAAAGAACATACAGTAAATAGATATTTAAATTTTTATAAATGTTATATGGTAAGTGTTCCCAAATGACATAGCTATACTATGCTCGTGTCATTGATATAATGAAAAAACCACACATGAGATTTAAAAGCAATTTCATTTTGAAAGTATTTTGTACTTATAAATTTACATTAAGTTACACTGAAGCTTATTCAATGAAACACTCCTGAGTCCTACAACCATCTAAATTTGTACCTCTTTCTGAATCTCATTGAAATAGAGAGTTAAGAGTAGAATCTATTTTTACGAATGTGGAAAGTGTTCCCTTTTTTTCTTATTAGTATTGCTGACCTATATTGGATATTTATTTATTGCATAAATGTATATCTGTGTATTTATGTGCAAAAGCTGTTGTTAGGTTGCTCTTGTACTGTTTTTGAGGTATGGACTTATTTCTTGTCCACTCACACATGAAGAAATCATGACAATATGGTATTTTTTGTTACTTTTTACATTTACCTCACTTGCTGGCAACCTGAGTGCAATTGAATTTGTCCATCCACACATTAATGCTTAATCCAGCCCAGTTAGAACAGAACTTCAGTAGAGAAATTAGGGTTGCACAGAGCTTAATGGACTGTGGTAGAAAATGGGGACATATTAAAACAATGTGCTCTGCTGTGGAGCCCTCGACTGAACTCACCTGTACCAACTGATCTCAGGTGGAGGTGATCCAGTGGCCCTGCAGTACAAAGTTACTGCCTCTCCTCGATCTGCAGTGGCATTGAAGGATTTCTGTAGCAGAATGATTGCAGGGGGAACTGAAAAATAAAACATTATATGCAATGAATGAAAAATAAAATATTTTAGGTGTTTCTGGAGAAATTTAAAATGCAGGACCCTTTGCTAATTTGGGAACTTTAGGGTGACAATTAAGGATCAAGTTACAATGTGAATCTTTAGTAGTATTTCTTTAATTTTCTTAAATACAAGACTTTTAATTTTATCAGGACATTTATAATTTTTTTTTAATAGAGTAAATTTTTAAAGGTCTTTTTCAGCAGTTCTTCGATTTTCTTACAGCATATTCTAAGATGATTGAAGTTACACTTAACATGTATAAGTTAATATACACATAAGACATAAAACTATGTAATGATGCTAGAAAGTGGTTTTAAAAGAGGGATCAGTATGCAGGAGTCTTGATTATGCATATTTAATCCCTTTTCCTGAGCTCCAGCATAACTCCTGGGCAGGTATATCACCAGCTTCATAAGGGCAAATGTGATGGAACCCAATGGATGCACTCTACTTGTATTTCCAATAATTTAATTTTGTTCTAACAGTGGCAAATGCTTCCTTTTCTGGATGGGATGAAGTTACTATAAAAATTAACATTTATAACATTAATAATAAAAAAAGAATAAAATTGTGTAACTGCTATAAAATCATAACAGTTCGCAAAGAACCTCTACCTGACAGAAAAAATAGCAATAATATTTGAGATGGAAACAACTCACAGGCTGATATTTAACATATCTGTTTATATATCTGCTTCCATTAATTAACAAGCAAAGATGAAGTGTTTAGGGCCAGATTAGATGGAGATCTGAGCATCTACCAGGTGTCCCTGCCCATGGCAGGGGTTTGAAGCTTCACGGTCTTTGAGGTCCCTGCAATCCAAACTAATCTATGATTCTATGAAATATACAAATAAAACCAATCCAAGCAGATTGGATGGAAGTTGATATGTGGAGGATAAGGAGTTTCACATAAGGTGAGAGGAAAGGGAGAAGATTAGAGCTTCAGAAAACAGAGGTCAGCTTACAAGAACATCCTGTGAGATGACAGGGTGACTCAGTTATCCTTTTTATCTTTACTCTTCACTAGTGAAAAGATGAAACAGGCAACCCCAGTGAACTTGCTTTTAGTGTATCATTGCACTCTACCAGACTTTTCTCACCCACTCTTGAAAACCAATGTTGTGGCTTTCTACCAAATATTCCAGAAACCTTTTCACTTCTGAATCTTAAATATAGCATAGTAATATAAATTCATATACCATAATTATCAATGATCAGTAATTGTGTGTTGTTATGTACTTTTCACACATTTTAATGGTGTGTCTTAGAGTGTTTCACAGTTCAGTTCTTTCCTATTTGAAATTGCATGGGCCATTACTCAGCATACAAAACCCTTCTGCTGTGCAGCAGGAATTTATCCATCTCCAATTAAAAAAACCTTCAATGCTACTTAGAAATCTTTTAATGCATTTTAATTATTTTGCAGTGCATTCTAATGTCCAGACCTCAAAATATAGCTGGGAATATGAGGAGATAATTCCTTGCTGGAAGTAGCAGGTTCTTCACTGTTCACCACTAAGAATTAAAGGACTGTGACTGCTTCAGTGCATTATTTAAGTGCTTCAATCTTCCAAGAGATACTGCAATGAAAATTAATGCAATACTATTTTCTCTTTTCAAAAGTAAAATTTTATTTCGCCCATCATTTTTCAAGGAATAAATCTGTTTTTCTTTTTATGCTTGTATCTACATAGGTTGGATCTACAGTGTAAAGCTATAAAGAGGAAAAGAGAAATGAAGATATGCTGCTAAGTCTCTCACATTTTATACATAAAGCAGAGTGGCAAAACTTAGTTCCATTTAACTGTGTAAACAGTTCTCTTCCATTAATTTCATTGAGATCAGGATGACTATTTAATTTATGGAACTTGTCAGAGAGTAAAATATAAATCTTAGTACATTAAGGGAAAATAATTTTTATAAAAGAAAAAAAGAGTAGGAAAAAATAAAGACAGACAAAAGAACAGTAAAGGAAATTTTTGTTCACAGGAGGACTTGAATTCTTTCATTATCTTCTATGTTAACCATTTGTAACCACAGAAAATCCTGACATTTAGATTCCATTGTAAATACCACTGGAAAAGAAACACTACAAAAATTTTAGTGTTGCAAGTAGAAAAGAAACAGAAAACAAGATTTATAAGAGATAGTCCGGCTGTCAATTTCTTACCCATTATAATTGTCCAAAGACTTCCATACATTAGAAATTACCCTGATATCAAACTTTGTTCCAAGATTTACTTTTAATTATTTTTGAGAAAATTTGAGAAGTGTTCATATGCAAACTTCAATTAAAAAACCAACTATTATAATTAACATGATGTGCCAGCTTTCATAAAGTACCCTGAAATTTCTTTGTTACAGTTTTTCCTGCTTTGGAGACCTCACATACTCCTATCCTGGTTTAGCTGAAACCAGGACAACTTTTTCATTGGACTTGATGCTCCTTGTGGGTCCCTTCCAATCCATCTTACTCTGTGATTCTTATTACAGAAACACAGTTAGTATAGCTCTCGTGTATTCCTATAGATTCTACAGTGGCTATTACAAGATGAGTAAATAAACAGTAAAGCTCTAAATTGGAATAACTTTTACATACAAATACCTTCATGATAATCTTTTTATCACAAGCTTAGATCATCCTGCAAAACAGTATTATTTCTTATTTCTCTTTTGGAAAAGGAGATGCAGTAAAATACAGCCATGTAGCTTTTGGCAGCCTATAGACTAATCCTTCTTTCTTTTTTTTTTTTTTTTTTTTCTTTTTTGAGTTCAGTTCATTTATAGGCTTTCCATTTCACCCAAAACCACTACAACTTTTCTTTTTTCCTGAATTTTAATATTACTCTAAAAGCTATTTTGGATCAAGTTCTTTCCATTCAACTTTATGCAGGCAAACTTATCTATTACTCTAAATGAAGAAGGAAATAGCTCTTAATTGATGTTTCCCTACATGACCAACCATGTCATAATCACTTATTTGGCAGCTCCTTCTCCTCCCAAGACTGAAGTTTAGAGATGAGTGTTAACATTCTTGCCCAGAGTCATAATAAATATACGAAGGACAAATTTTGTTTTTATAATTCACCAATAAATGATGTGAAGTCAGACCATGATTTGCAATCCAATGTTAAATACAGACTCTCAGCTCAACTGCATATAAATACCAGATAGAAGTGAAAGGTAATCAGAAGGTGGATTCATAACCCTCTACATAAATAGCAGCAGAAGAAAATCTTATTTGGGATTTTAAATGCTACCAGATGCACTGTTGGAATAGCACATAAGGAGGAGTCGTGGTAATGCAGCATCAGAATGTTCCACCTGCAACAATCCCGAGAATTCTGCCTCAGATGTTGCTGCCTGACAACGTGGACTAAGAAATACCTGTGGCAGAATCTGCTCTTCCTGCTGAAACCAGCTGTGAATTCACCTTACATAATGACTTATGCAAACTGGGGTTTGCTGAGAAGGACCAGCCAAGGACAAAGCACTTAAAGCTCCAAACCTAAGACACACTGTGGAAGAATTTCACTGAAAAGCTGACATTAAATAGAGTGCAGAGATAAAAAGTGCCCTTTATGAACAGTGTCCTTTCCAGGCAATATATGAAGAGATAGTTATCTTTCAACAGGTCAAGGCTGAGTTTAAGACATTGGGTTAAATGCTCCATCTTGTCTCAATTCATTGATTTTCCTTCTTAGGGGTTTATTATAAACTAATAAAATGTATCATGCAAATTTTCAGGGAACTCCTCACATATTTTATTCCCCATAAAAATAAAATTTGAAAAAATCTGTAACCGAGACTGTTAACAAAACGTATCTGCGACTTTTGGGAGAGCTCATAAAGTACATTAACACAGGGAAGGTGAATAATTATAAAAAATCAAGTCTGTTTTTTAAGAGTAAATGACAAAACACTGAAAAATAGACTGAACTGAACTCCTATAATCTGAAATTCAAGTCTTGAAATAATTATTGTTCTGTAAATGATGAATAATAATGATCCATGCTTTGCATATTTATATTTACTGATATAATGAAAGGTAATGAATTCTATTTACTTAGTATAGTAGATTTTTTTCAATATTAAGCAATTGCATTTATAGGAAACCAATACTAAAGATACATGGCAATTATATTAACCAATTTAATAAGGATTTTTTAGAAGTTGATATATGTTAAAATGGGCTATAACAATCAAATAAAGCAAGAAGTCAACTAATCAACTTTACTCCTTACCATTCACAATAACAATTATGTCCCGAAAGTCAATTTCTCCTCTTGCTTCCACTCTTCCTTCACACCTGTATACTCCTTCATCACTTTTGTTGATGTTAAGAATTTGGAGATTGTTGTTTGCTAATACAGCAAATCGATCTAGAAAGGAAAATAAGAGATCAAGTGGCATAAATCAAGTAAATCAAGACAACATGAGGATTACTAACTTAAATTAATAATATTTAAGTACTTTCTCTGCACAATCTGAATGCTTATTGACAAAACATTTGTACATTTAAAAGGAAAATGTAGGCTGATAGATGTAGGGTTTCTTCTTTCCAAAACACATTAAAATTCCTAGAATTCAATCTGGATTTTCCATCCATAGTTTCCTACTCACTCCAAGCAGTAGTCTATTGTAAGTTAAATTACAATTTATTGCAAAATGAGTGGAAAACTCATGATCATTTACACAGAATAACAAAAAAATTAAATGGAAAAAAAAAGATTAAAAAACTAAATTAAGCAATTTAAATAAAATAAGCAACAAAATGCTGTTTCCCTCTCTGTCTGGGCTGTTTTTGTGCCCATTGTACAGCCAATTCTAATGATTTTCAGCTTGCTTGCCCTCCTTCCCTCCTCCTGTTCCTTTTTTCATTCACTCTTGGTCAATGATATATTTCACCATCCTCTAACACTTCACAGAAATAGGTACAAAGACATAACCCAAAAAAAGAAAGCACTCTATCTTCTGCAAAGGCCAGTAAACTGAAATTCAATAGATATTCTGAGGAGCTGAAGGACACTGTAAAATCAGGCTCTGAGAGCCATGCACACACTTTCCTGCATGTGCAGCAGCATAAATTATAATCTGCAGGAGTAAACTGGGCCTGAATTTAATTTTTCCTCTCCCTTCTCTCTGAACTAGTCTGTTGGGTTCATGTGTTGATGTGCTGGCCTCAAGAAGGAGCATGTTGGATCAGATATCCCTTTGCAATCCATGCTGCAGCAAATTCTCCCTGAGCAGCAGCAACCCAGAGAAAGGATCCACACTGGAACAGTTACAGACTGACCACAGGCTCCATTCCCCAATCTCTCTGCATTCCTTGGGGTGGGCAAGGCAGAGGAGTCAGCAACGAAAGAGTAAAGTTGGGTCTTGGAAAATGGAGAGGGGAGATATTGCTTTAATTCTGTCTTTCTGTTTCACCATTCAACATTATTTAACTGAAATAAATTCAATTAATTTTCCCCTCTGTCAACTCCATTTTGCTAATGCTGGTGAGTGTTCTCCCTGTCTTAATCTCAACATACTTTTTGTCTCATTTTCTCCCACAATCTTGTTGTATTTTGGGTTTTTTTCCCCAAGATTTTGGTATTAAGGGGGTACAGAAGTGGCTTCTTTGAGAAGATTCTAGAAGTTTCACTTATGATCTTTGAGGCAGTTCTACTTTTTAAAGCCCTATCATTCTCAAAAGACTTTTTCCTAGATTGCCAATTCTTGTTTTATTAACAGCCTTCTTATTTTTGAAAAAATATTTATATATATAAATAAATTTCAACTATTTTTTTCTAAGTGTAATAGTTTGCTATTTCTTTTTAGCTTCTGTGTCTAGATGACAGAAGAAATAGAATATACTAAATAAGTAAGGAGTTTAATCAAAACTTTATTTTCCAATGGAGAAGAACCTGAGTCCAGAAATATCAACTAAGCTTTTTTTTCCCCTAACAACTGTTCCATATTTGCTTGACTTCATAAAGCCCCCAATTACTTTTCATTTTGAAATAAAAATGACAATTAATTTTGAAAGAATAAGAATTTTTGATGCATACTGCTACCCTGAGTTTCATTACATGCAGAGAGAAAAGCCCTTTTTTGTCCTGTTTTTGCAAAGATGACTACTGAGACAGCAGTGAAAAAAATGATTCAAAGTTTTTGCAGAGGTAAGTAAAAGAATTCTATTTTCCCAATTATTTGCCTCTCTAGAGGTTTAGAACTTGCATGTGGGGAAGGTGAGGTTTACCTTAATCCGGGTTTTATCAGTCCAGCCTCAGCAGATTACTAATATCCCAGTTACTTGTAGCTCAGAGGGTAATTTACCTTATACAAGCAAACTCTCACAATAATGCAAAATGCCTCTCCACCTGGAATTCACTGGGCAAGTATCCCAAAGTCAATGCTGTGTAGGCTCAGTATCACAGCTTGGTGTGCAGTGAAGTTCATCTCTTAATGTTTTAAATGTGTTCAACTCCTACAGACAAGGCACACCAGGAAAATCCTGTGAGGCAGCTCCCAGTGATCTTTTGGGGGTTTGGACACTCATGTTTTACCAGGCAAAATTCCCAAATTGGAAAAAAGACACATAGGGAAAACCATTGTATATGGATCCTCTACAGATCACAGAACCTGGTTAGATTACATTTAAGCTGATGGGCTAATCAAAGCCTCTCACTAAAATGTGATTAATCCTTTTTCTACAAGAATGTTTTAATATTAATTGGAATGTATAACTTCAAGAGTTACCAAAATACTAACTGTCAGCAGTAGCTGTGACTTCCTCATTGCGATACAGCCAGCTGACAACGGGAGCAGGGGAACTCGTAACACGGCAAACAACTTCTGCATCTTCTCCCTGCCTGAACTCTTGTGGAGACACTATGTCCCGGAAAGTGAGCTTTTCTGGAAAGGAAAAACAAAAAACAAAAAGAAAACAGAATACTGTAAGAGTCTTACACTTAGCATTAAAATTATATACAACAAGAAATAAGATAAATACCGCTATTAAATCTTTTTATTGTAATACAGAATTATTTCCATAATACAATTTTCCCACATAAGACTCAAATGGTCCTGAACATATACTCTGCCTGTAAAAATTACCTTATAAACTTTTTGTATCATGCACAATTTTGTTTATTTGTATACATCCTGCGGGTTTTATAAACATTTTTTCATTGTTTTCAATGTTCCAAAACACAGTTTTTAAACTCTAGGTCTCAAAAGTTTTTATATTCATGTTGATAGTTTATTTGCTCTCCTGTGGGTTTTATTCTTCATTATTCCATTACTGAATAAAAACCTCATTTTTTTATTCCATCACAACTTCCATAAAAAACATAAAAATTTGGAAATTTCTCACTAGAAAAGTAGAACTTTTGTCTCACTGAGAAAAAAAGCAGCTGAGTAAAATACAACATTAAAAAGTCAGTGACAAACTATTAGGTCCATTATGACTAATAGGTCATAAGAAATTATAGTATTATTTTTAGGAACTAACAAGATTGGTTTAGGTCTGCTGAGGCTTTTAATTTTTCCAAGCTCAAATAACCAAATGATATTTGATTTTCCACATGTGTCGAATAAATTCAGTATTTTTAGAAATCCTTGATTACATTAATCCATGATCTCATATAATATCTAATATAGAAGAATAAAACTTAAAAAAAAAAAAAAAAGGAAGATTTTCCTGCACACAGAATAAATAAACCAACCTATGTTCTCTCAAATCAAGGATGGTCAATATATTTCAGAGTAAACTTTGGGGAGCTTAAGCCAGAGATGCAGCTTCACCTCTGTTTTTTTGATATGAGTGCAGGCTCAAATAATCCACACATTTCCCACAGCAGAGGTAGCACAGTTTTGTTGTTGCAACTCTCATTTTTTTTTGTATGAATTCAGAAAAAAACCTCTCATAGACATCTGAGAGTCCCAAGAACCAGGCCCGAAAACTATTGAAAAATTATCCTAATTTTTTCTTACATCACAAATATGAATAAGAAAATTTTACGTGTCTGTTCCCACCTTGACATTTCTTGCTTTTCAGGTTTGTCTGAGCTCAGAATTATTAAAATTAACATATGCAAATGCTTCTAAAGACTTCTACTTTCCTCAGCACCTTGCTAGTGGACTAACTGACAGTTTTATGCATATAAATGGATTCCTGAAATATTGAAATCCTTTAATTCGAGAGGTTTCAAGCCATCATGTAATCTCTTCAAACTGCTACCACCCTTTTATTGGTTGTTTTATCAGAAGATATTTTTTAAAATTGTATGTCTTTTGTTATCTGAGTTACCCATCCCTCTCAGAAGCAGTGCTTTACCATTCCACTCTGTATTTTCTGTCTCATTGTAATTCCTTCACATTTAAAAAACCTGTTCTCCAGTGAAATTATATTGTAACTCGGCTGAAGGACTGCTGGCATATGTCCCATTCTTTTACCAACAAAGACCTTGCCTTACATATTCACTGTGCTTGTTTAATGTACAGCTTTTAGGAGTTTTTGATTGAGCCAAAAAAATGCAATACAGCGTAGTTATTCAACACTGAGAAAAGAAACTACTCAAATCTCTTGAAGAATCTCATACTACAATAGAATGCATTTATTTTAAAATATACTCCTCAAAAAGTTGCTTGTAATTGAAATACATTTTGGTTACTTATCACACTAAGCTTCAATGCTTTATGCCAAAACTCTTTTGTAAGGCCAGTAGCAAAAGACAGAGATTACAATCACAATTCAGTAAAAACTCCACTCTTAAAATATCATATATTGCACTTCCAGCACTTTTGTTTATGCACATATTTGTAATACTGTGTAATTTCTAAACTGTACACACACTTGTAATATGAATTATGCTGATCTATTTTTACGTCCTCTTTTCTCATTTCCTTGAGAGGCATACAGTGCATCCTCATAAGATACCATTCTAAAATACAAGAGAAAAGCAATCTACAATACTTATAAGTGGCCCTCCATTTAATTCAAATCTTTGCCACAACGTCTACTTACTAAACTGCAGGAGATGCAATAATTTGGAAGGTGAAGTTCAGAGCTCGGGATGATATTTTGAGAGGCTTTACTTCCTCAGTGCCAGTGGCTTTTAGAGCATGGCCTGTTTTTGTGAACTGACAGCATTTTACTTACGATAAATCTCCAAGACTACAGTAGCTTCTTGGGTTTGGCCCTTGCTGTCTGTGGCCTGGCACCGGTATATTCCAGCATCCTCCACGTTGGCGTTGTAGATGGTGAGACGGGACCGGACGCCCTCCTTCTGAACAACCACCCTCTGGCTCGAAACAATCTTCTCGCCTTGAGGGTTGTACCAGTCTATGTTCTCAGGCTCACCTATGGCTACAAACAAAACCAAAACCCATCCAGAGTTAGGTGTTTAGGAGGACATCATGCAATGCTGTGCCTACCCAATGCACAGTCTATGCAGGGTCAGAAATTTAAGCAGAAATTTGGAATATCTTTTTCTTCCTGAATGGAAAGGGTTATCAAGCACTGGCTGCCTAGGGAGATGGTGGAATCACCCTGGAGGTGTTCAAGGGACTCAGTGCCATGCTCTAGTTGACAAGGTGGTGATCAGTCAAAACTTGGACTTGACAGTCTTGGAGGCCTATTCCACTTAAGTGATTCTAAAATGTCAGCTGATTGCTAAATTATGCAAGTTGTAAGAAAGACAAGCAGGACAAAACTGAATGCAGATGTACAATTGTTGAGACAGCAGCTCAAGGATCTCAAGAGGGAAAAAAAAAACCACAAAAAAGTATAAAGTCTTATAGGAAAGAAATAGTCTGTCCAGCAGTGACTGGATTGACAGGTCAAGTCATCAGGAAATTGCACTGTCAGTGTCGTCAGGTCATGTGTCACTGTCAATGGAAGATCTCAATTCAGCAACATCAAGGATCCATATCAATAAGCTGCAAATGCAAATTCTTGTCCTCCTGACTGATTACTGCCTGACTAGAAAAAATCTCCTTGGCTGTCTCATTAGGTTGGAGAGGATTTAATTCCTTAGTTTAAATAAGTGACAATATTTTAAGTACAAAAGCATCCTAATGGATATGAACTATCTGGACTGATACAGAGAATTCAAATGGATTCAGTGTCGTGAAATGAAGAGATCCTAGACTGAAAATGTGAAACCAGTGAAGTTCTAGTATTTGCCACAGTTCTCACAAGTCAATGTGAATATAAAACAATGTGAATATGTTAATTTAATATTATGAAACAACTACTTCAGTTACAAATACATAAGAAGTTCAAAATTTAACAAAAATTATATGTCTACAAATAAAATTAATACATACCTGTGCATGTGAAGAACTTTGATTCACCCACACTGAGCTCAACTTTGCTAAGGGAAATTGTTACTTGAAGTAAAGCTGAAAAATATAAAGCAGATTGAAAATTAATTTGGGAATTTATCAATTTAAATACCATATTGTTAGATTTTGTATTGTTTTCATTCTATACATAGAACATGTTTACAAGCATGAAATTTCAACTAAACATTGCTATGTTTAGAACTGAAATACATATAGAGATAGAGAAAACAATCTAAATAAGGATGTTACATGACAATGACAGCCTTTTGTCCAAAACCTGAGGACAAAATTAAAGAAGGAAAGGGAAATGAAAAAAGAAAACGTGATAGAAATATACATAAAACTAGAAATTCAATGCAAAAAGGGTAATTTGTAACACATGGACTGACCAAGGGTAAATCGTGCCTGACCAACTCAAACATCTTCTAGGATAAAATTATTAGTTTTGTGCACAAGAGAAGAACAGTGGGTGGCAATTATCCCGAAAAGTCAGGCTTTTGGCATTCCCTCCCACAACATTCAAGTGTGTGGGATATAAAAAGCCAGGTTTTGTTGGTAGGGCTGGTTGCAGGGGAGGGAGTTCAGAGGTTGTGCTGTGACAGATACAGGCAGTTCTATCTGGGTCATGATGGACACACTGCAGGACACAGCTGAGAGGGCTGAAGGAGTTTGTAGCACCTCTTAGGAGGTGAGAGAGAGAGAGACAAGAAGGCCAAAGTGATAAGAGGTGCTCCATGGCACAATTGAGTAACACTCCAGGACTCTGGCCAACACATCCTGAAAGGACTGTGGATAACCCACAATAGAACAGAGGAAATGAGTTAGGCAGAAGGAGCAGTGGAAGAAAAGAGTGATAAAGAGGGAATGACAGAAAGAAACCACTATGTCCTCACCCCAGCCTCCTGCATTATCCATCACCTCACTGAATGGACTGTTACCTCCATGGGTGGTGATGATAAGGGGAGTGAAGGCCAGGAATGGGAAGGAATGGTATCTGGAATCTCAGAAAGAGGCTGAAAGGTGTTTTCCTTAAGTTTCTAAGTCTTTCGGTTTTTGGGGGTTTTTTTAATGTGACAAAATTTACCCATTGATTATAACTTCAAAACTTGCTAAAATGCATAATTATTCAGTTATGCTGATAGTAAAAGTTCAAGAAAAGCTAAGCACAGGAAAAACTATCAGCAAAGTACTATCCATAAATAATAACATGAGAACTATTACAATTAAAAGCACAATTAAATAGACTTGCTATTAACTTTCATGTAATTAGTCTAATAAGCAAGAATTAGACAATATGTGGATTTTTTGTTCTAATAGACATATCAAAAGCTACAACAAAAAAGGCAAAGAAAACTGAAGATTGCTTCAATATCAGTCTGCCAACCTAAATTTAACAGAACTGGGTATTTTCCACAGAAATTCCCAACAAACTAACAAACAAAATCAAACATCAAATATCTGTACAGCACACAACATTCTTAATGAGATTTCCTGAATTGTGAATGTTTTTCCTAAGAAGTTCAGCAGAACTGATTTGATTTTTTATTTTTTTTTTAGTATAAATATCTTATACCCTGTCCCTATAAGAAAGCAGCTAAGAATAAAAACCACAAAAAGCCACAAAGAATGTATTCTGCCTCAGGCAAAAAAGTAAATATCTGTGTGCCCTCTGCTAAAATCCAAAAGTCCTCAGTCCATAAAGACAACCAGGAAGGTGGCAGGAGTGCCTAGAGTGCAGAAAGAAGCTGAAGGGGACTGTAAAAATGTTGAATCCAGTGCTAGAGAGGAGGGAGCAGTGGCATTTCCAGTGCAACAGTGAGGAGCTCTGTGAAGGCTCCTTTAGGACACACAGAGCAGAGGAAGAGTCTGGTTGTTCTCATCTCTGGTCCCTACACCCATGGCACCAGTAGCAAAAGCCAACCTTCTATGTAAGAAAGGAAGTGAGTTGAACACAAAATTTTCCTTTATGCTGTAATAAGTATCAAGGAGTAATAAACCACCCAGGAGGCTACTCCAAGCCTCATTTAGTTATTTACCTGTCAGGTAAAGCTTTACTACAGCCTCAAGACCTATGACTGCTGGTAGGAACCAAGATGCTAATACAGCAATGAGTTAACTCAAAGAGCTTGGATGTTTATTTTATGTCACAGACTCATTTTTTAGGTCCTATGCTACCATTTTTCTGGCACCATATTCTTTTAAAGAGCAGTCTTGTAGATTTGCTTTAGAAATATATAGTTAGCATTTCAGCAGTGTTGCTTCAAGGATAATTGCATTGTTTAATTCCAATAACTGATGGCAAACTATATAAATGCAATAGATTAGGTTATATATGTAATGTAGAATATAAGAGGTGGCATGATGAGAGGTTAAAAAGTAAGACAATATTTTCTCTTCATAAATTAAATAGATATTTGAGATTGTAACAGAACTTTGGCAAAGGGCTAAAATCCAATTATATTTCCTAGCATAAGTGTATCCATATAAATTCTGTGTAGACATGCTAGCTATGTCTCAGAAACCAAAAGGAAATATTTTTTTAGGTATGGTACTATATTTTTAGATATGGTACTTTAATATTCACAAAATGGAAAAATATAAGACCATCTGTCCCATTTTCCCAGCCTCACCATTTTCCTAGCTCTGCTTGAAGCAAATAAAAAAATATTGCTTCATACAACCTAGAAGAAAAAATATTGCCCAAGTTACTATTCTAGAAATCTTTGCTTCTTAGTAGTCAGGCAAGTATTCAAGTTTGAAGCTAGGAGAATACTCACTTGTTACTTACTGAAAGCAAAGTGTGCAAAGAGACAAGACATTCCGAAAATTTCACCATAATTCCAAATCATTCTCAAGAACTACAGATAGTATAAACTCTGATGAAGATGGCAGAAATGTACTCACAACTGAAATTATTACTGTACACTACCTAATGGATTAATAAACAAATGAGTTCTTTGCAACAGGTTGCTGTGAATCTCTTTGAATACACAGGCAAATGCTTATTTTATCTGATCAGTGGAAAATTTAATAGAGGTGCTACCTATGTTAAACTAAGCCCAGAAATAAATAGCACCTTCTTGATAGATCTGATAAAGTATTTCTTTCCCATGTTTCCAAGAATACCACCTAACTACTTATTCAGAAAAAAAGAAACATGGAATAAGGCAAGATGTAAAAGAGCTATTAGAGTAGAAGTCTGGGACGTGTAATGCTACTGTAGTACAGCTGTTCTGGGAAAAAGTAAATTCATTTGGGGCTTCCCTCAGTCTTTGGTACATGTCCAATTTCAGAGCAAAATAAAAGAGCACTACTAGAACTAGGTGATACAACCAATCCCTTCCCTTTTGATCAGAGTCATTATAAAGGAATTATTATCAACTGTAATACACTAAGAGGATTCCTGCTGAATTATTCCTTAATGGGTTTAAAAATCACTAAGGAAGATAAGTAAGAACAGTAATGAGAGGTCCATTTGTACTGTTAAATATGGAGACAGATGACTGCATTCATAAGGACTAATATTTAGTAGACTAATTGATTTCAGTCCCATTAGCAGCAGAATCCTTCAAGTTTCAGAACTACCATCACAAATCTGCCATAGGTCTCTGCAGAGATGATCACCTGATGCAACAGAAGTGAGGTGCCAACAGTGAGAGGTTACAAAAATTGTAGCAGAAAGCCACTCACACGTGTACTTCTACTGCCCATTAGCAATATACTAAAACACGTTCAAAATGTATACTATTTAAATGCACACTTAAATATATATATAAAAGATATACAAGGTACTAAAAAAGGTAAAGGAGATGATATTTTAATAAAATCTGAAAAGAAATACTGAGTAAACTCTGCTTCAACTAATAAATCCACCCAACATCTTCTTGCTAACTCCATTTCTTAAGCAAAAAAGTCCTACCAAATCACTGATAAAACTTGAAAAAAACTTCCTTTTGTCCGTATTGGAAAGACACCAGTAATAAAACATATTATATTCTGCTCTAGTTTCCACAATATAAATTCTGTTCAACATAGTTGAACAGCTTTATGCTACACCAATTCATCTGAATAACTTTTTGAATTTACTTTTGAACCATTGGACATCACTCAGCTGTGGAGGGATCTTTCTAAATCTATTTATATCTGCAAATAATCTGAAGTGCAGAGGTTAATGGGAAGGCAGTAAAAAGGAAAGGATGCAGGTATGAAGACAAAGCAAGGCATAACTTGGGACCAGCATGGAGCTAAGGAAAGCAGCTACAGACACTCATTAGGATAGCTTTGGCACTGGCACCTGAGAAAAACAAGTGGACTGCAAGATTTAGCTGAGAGGACTGTTTTCTTTGGGAAAGTCCTAATTCTATTCAGTTAAGTTCTCTGACAAAAACTACACCCGTGGCTATTGGTGTTCTTTGACTTCATTTAGTGATCAAGCTTACTTGGGTGATGTAGTTTTCTTTCCAGTAAAAGAACTAAGAGCAAATAGAATTAACGTTTATTTAATACAGGCTAAGAAAATTAGGCTTCATTATCCTTGAGCATGAAGAAATTAGTATGTTTTAAACAGGTATCAAATTCAATTCCAGAGCAACAACACACACAGTTAATCTTTCTACAATTTATTATGCAGAATTCCAAGAATATTATGTTTAAGTGCACTGATGCCCAGATAAAAGTGAATGGGCCTTGAATGAAAATTACACAACCCTTGAAGAAATTTATTCTCCCCTAAAATTCTAATAATTTATAATTTAAATATATTTTAAAACACCATTGAAAAAACACAGGGTGGGGTTCTTTTTAATACCCTATTTTAGAACCATTTGGACCTCTAAGCTGAAATGAGGAAACATAAATCAGTAAATATACAACAAACTTCTTAAGTATCAGACAGTTCAAGGGAATTTATTTTAGAGTAAATGTTTGAGATATTTTTAAAAATCTGAATAGGTTAAACTTTCTCAAATACTAATTCAGCAAAATAAGAAATACAAATCCAAAAAGTCATTAAACAAGCCATGAAGTTACATTGCCATTAGCAAAAGTCTGATCTAAGCCATTTGTGTGACTAATCAAAAAACTGGGAGCAGTATACCTCTGCCCTGAAGAACTCCATTAAAAAACAATATAAAATAAGGCTGAATTAAAGTCTGTTAAACGTTGTTTGCCCTTGAGAGGTGAAATGACTCACTGGAAACCATGTTTGGAGATATCTTAATCACCTAAGGTACTATTGTTTTTTCTCACAAACAAATAACACTCCAACACTTTAGATCTTTGAAGGGGGAACAGCATGTGGTCAAACACTACACAAGAGATGACCAGTATAGATAATGATGTAGTTATTAAAATTATTATCATTAAACAATGAATCTTAGGGGAAAAATAAGGATTTTACCACATACTGAGACATCTCTCTTATATCCAAGTGAACTATGTATGGGGAAAAAATCTTATCATCATATCCTGAAAAGAAGATGATGTTCTTGTTGAGTTTGTAAAGTCTGTGAGACTTGTAATGTTATCACCACCTAATGCATTTTTAATCCCTTAGGAACAAAGAGAATGCTAAAGAATAATCTTTTTTCTATGTGTGTGAGAACCCATAGTAAAAAATTAATCCAAAAAGACTATTCAAATGCAATTCATTTAATGTTTTCTTATTTAAATGTACTTTTTTTTGGCTTTTTCTCCATTTTTAGGAGTTTAATAAACTACAAAAAATTTACTATTAATCCTTTCCTAATATCCTAATAATCTGTAAGTAATGTAGTCCTAGACTTTTTCTTATGAATTGAGGTATATTAAATGGACTAATGATATCCTCCTTCCATTCAATGGCCTTGAGTGCTTCTCAGCAAATTTTGTAAAAACACTTAAAATACAAATGCCATCTGCAAAGACAATAAATAAAAATTTAAACCTTAAAGAGTTGGGCTATTTTCAATTTTCTAGTGGGCTGACTACTAATAAATCATAAAGCATCACTTCTCCATGATATGACAATATTGAGAGATCTCACATTTACAATTGCTTGGCAGAATGATTCACAATAAATTAAACAGTTCAGTATAAATGAACTTTCCATTTCATCACATTAGCCTTAAGTTGGATTTTTCAGTAGAGAACACATTTCTGACTTAAAGTTCTAAAACTTTATTTGAATTATTATGAATTCCTTCTTCAATTTCTGTCTTATAGATTACAGAGTGTTTTATTTTTAGTTAGACAAAACAGTCTTTGTGTCATCATGAATTCATTTCCTACATCTGTTGAAATGTCATTTTCCCTGATGAGAGGAGCTGGAAGTCACACAAAGTTCAAACTGCCTTCTGGGCCAGAACAGATGTTAGAGGGGTGAAATACACAATCAAAGAGCACCAACACAATCCAGTTTTGTGCAACAAATACTGAACCATAATCAGAAAATCCTCTGTGAAACATTCTTTTCTATGACACTTGCAACAGAAACAGTGAAATAGATAAGCCATTAATATCTGAGCAGAGACAGTAAACAAGTATAAACCAGTCTGCTTGCTATAATTACATTCACAAGACTAATCTCAAACAGAAGTTTCTCACTACTGTTCCCCCAAAATTCAAGCAAACTACAGTCTAGAAAAAAACACAAAAATATTGTAAGGGCTATTGAAATTTTCAGGTAGGTTGATAATTGGAGCTCAGTTCTTCAAAACTAAATAGATGGGATAATGGGTAAACTTTCATTTATAGATTTACAAGCCCAAAAATATTTAGATATTTGAAAGAATACCTAAAGAATATTTATGCATATTTAACATATCTAGTCATGGCTTTGAAGCTTATAAAAAATCAAGATTAATAGATCAACAAAATGAAAAAACAATCAATATGATTTACTCACTTATAATCTGTGTAAGTGAAAGGCATGATGAACAGTAGGAGTTTAGCTATAAAGTGTCAGGAATGACATAATGCATATCTTTAATTCTATTTTAAGTTATTCTAGTTAAATTCAGTAGAGCTTCCTATTATGCATGGGAAGAACAGTGAAGTTTAAAATTCATTTATTAACAGAATATTTAGATATATTAACTGTAGAAGAACACCCTGGGGAACCTTTATCTTGTAGTGGTATCACACACATATAGATACATATGTGGAGAAAAAAACAGTATAGAAGAGGATGGTCAAAGTACTATAGAATGCTACCTATCAAAGATGAACATCACCTTAACAAATCTGCTCAACCTGACTTTTTTTTGTTTTTTTCAGTAATAAACAGAAAGAAAAAATATTTGACAGGCCTATGAATATGAAAGAACACGGTTCCCAAACTGAAAATTACTAAGTTGGGGAATTCCTAATTTCATAATATCTCCTGCACACAAGGTAAATCTCAAAATCAAGAAGTAGCTCAATAAAAGTACACCTGAAAAACAGAGACCTTAATCTTCAAAATAACAGTTTTTTAGTTAGTAATAGCAACTTAGAGGTGTAAAATAAGTGGGAGGATGGGTATGTGGATTGTGGGTAGGGTTTATTTTTTAACATTAAATTTCTTCTCCCAAACAAAAGGCGACAGGACAAGAAGTTGCACCATGGAAGGTTTTGATTAGACATTAACAAAAATTTCTTCACTGAAAGCATTATTGAGCATAGGAAAACAATGCCCAGAGAAATGGTGGAGTCATCAACCCTGGAGGGTACTTAAAAGATGTGGAGATGCAAAGATTAGGGACATGGCTTAGTGCTGGGCTTGGCAGTGCTGACTTAAAATGGTTGGACTCGATGATATTACAGATCTTTTCCTAAATGCTTCTGTGGAGTTTTGGTTTGGGTGGGGTTTTTTTCTATTTCTTTCTCATTTGTTTTGTTTTCTTTTTTAATTTAGTTTAAGATGGATTTAATATAATTTCCAAAAGACAAGTAGTAATGTGCACTAAGTAAAATACAAGAATCTCTTTTTAAATGTAATAAACCACTTCTTAACTCAGTGGTCAAGCACTGGAACTGGTTTCCTAGAGAGGCTGTTGATTTTCCATCCTTTGAGATTCTAAAAACCTGACTGGGCACAGCCCTGAGCTATCTGTTGGTGACCCCTAAACAATCTGAGCAGGGAGTTGTAGTAGGAGTTTTCTCCTGCATTCCTGCCTCTCCCTGGTCTGTGTGTGTCTCTGTGATCTTTCTAACATGAAAATCTAACTTGCTTCTCCTTGCTTCCACTGGGCAGCCTTTCATTATAGAACTGTAAATCAGACACAATACAGAGAAGAAAAAAAAAGTACCTAAGGGCCACATTTGTCAAAACCTGCAAACTTGTTGGTAAAGCCACAAACCTTAGAAATGTTTCTGAAAAGAAGCAGTCATGCCAAGAGTGCCTCATATTTCTTCATTATATTCCATTTTGGTTTTTATCAGGAAGAAATTTTTTAAAATAGCATTTCTTCATTTTTGGTAGTCAGTACCAGTTTGAGAATGTGCCAAGACAGTAAGTGAACATGGAAAGTACATACAGACTGCCTGGGGTCGAGCAGCAGAAAACATGATACTGAGAAAGAAAAATAAAGCCAAGCTAAATCACTGCTAAAATTCTTCCTTCAAAACCAGCTAGCAGCCCAAGTGGTCCTTCAAATTGCAGAGAGGTATTGGATTGAGCCAGCATTCTTCCAGCTTCTTGGCATTTATAACCTAAATCCAAAGAACATGCTTCTCAAACTTCAGGCCAAAAGCTGTCTGCAAAGTTTCTGTTGAATGCTAAACACATTAACCCCCCAAATATAACTAATACATCAATAACTAATAGAAGTAATACAACATAAACATGTGTCTTAGACGAAGCCAAGAGCCTGCCCATTCTTAATGCATTCTCACAAAAATTCTGCTTCAAGCACATTCTGCAAAGGAGATGTGCAATATTTCTTTCTAATGTGATGTACACATTAAGGAATTTTGGGAGGGAAAAAATGTAGTTTCTTAAAGATAGTACTGTAATAAAGGCAGGGCAAGAAACCAGATCATATAATTATGGAATCAGCACATCCTGACTGATTTAAAACCAATAGATCTTTGCAACAAAAGTTGTAATGAATCCTTTTCCCTCTGTTCTCACTAGAAAAAGGCTACCATTAGCCTTAGAGTTCAGGAGTTATTAGCTGAGATTGAAAAGAACAACAAGAAGTTGGCCTGGTACAGAAGCCATTGCAATTGCACGACAACTGTTGTTAAAAATACAGTGGTCTCTATGAAATGCACATGTGGGTAACAAATAAGTTAAAGCAGAACAATGTGTGAGCTAAAGTCAGCTGCAGAAAGAGCAGTATTTAGGTCATGGCATCTTGAATAAAACACATTGACTAATTAATGTCACTGAAGCTAAAAAGAAAGGATTTTAACCCCTATTGAAAGAATCTCAAAATAAACAATTGTATTGGCCTTCCTGGGAGGTTTGTCCTTTTTGTTGTAAAAAAAAGATGATACATGCAAAAATCTAGAATTATTGTTGCATGAATTTTTAATTTTTCATAGTTTTAAAATAGAATAGCATTAAGTCAGTGATGTGTTTGTTCCTGTTATATTCCCTGCTGAAAATCCATCTAAAAAAATTTTAAGAAGTCATGAATTCCATAAACAAGGCTAAAAATGCCCAAGGACAGGAAGATATTCAACATTCAATAAAAATGAAAATATTTTAGAAAAATATTCTTTCAGCACAAACTATTACTCTGAATGGTCAAAACCTGAAGAAATATGAAATTTGGTTGAATAAACATCTGTTTATAAAAGACTTAGGTATCATTATTACAGAAGTGTGACTGTTGAGGATATCAGAGCTATTGTGTGCAGAATGTGCTTGTGCTTACAGTTGCAAACATCACAGTCCATTGCAAAGATGACATTTTTATGCATACAACTTCAAAAATTGAGAATGCTCCCAATCCACTTTAAGCAAACAGCTTAGCATTGCACAAAGTATATTTAATTTTACAAGAACTTTTCTAGCTTCCTTAGTATACAGATCAATACATTAAAAAGATAGGTATATTAAACTATATAAAAGAAAGGATAATCATTCACAGAAATTATTCAATTATCTTACAGATAGCTATTATTATTCAGCACAAAGCAGGTAATTTACATCAAGTCCCAGGCTAAATTTGGGATGGGTTAATTCAGCTATGAAATTTGACATTTTCTTTATATCTCTGAAAAATTGACATAAAATCATAGAATTATTTAAGATGGAGGTGACCCTACACGTTATGTTACCCAACCTTCACCTCATAGCAAGAATTACCTCCAAACTCAGATTAGGCGTCTTGGTCAAACAAAAAAAATTCTCTTTTGACATCTGAGTTCATTTAGAACCTTACATTAGAAGCTAAAATGACTAGAGATGAAATTTTAAAGACTTAAAAACTTTCCTTCATTACACCAATTGATTTAGAACTTGCTGAAAGTATTTGATCATTAGCTAGAATACAATTTAATTTAGTTGCGAATTCATGGCATAAAAAGAAGTAATTTAGAAAAAAATATAAAAAGATAATTTTCTATTTTATTTTAAAAGCCAAAATTATTATTTTTTTATGACATCTGATAAGGCACTTTGAATGAATTCTTCTCCAGCCTTCTAGCCAATACTGAGGAGGGCATAACTGTAGCTCTGTGTCAAATTTTGGGCCCCTTAATTGGAATTGGTGGAATCTGGAAGAGTCCAGCAAATGGCTAGTATCTTAGAGAAAATGCCTCATGAAAAAATTATGTCAGAAACTGGCTCGTTTGTTTTGGGAAATAGAAGGCCAACTATCAAGATATTAACTGCCTACAACTTATTTAAACAGAGTTAAAGGATGTCAAACTCTTCTCAGTATGAAAGTTGTTGGACAGCTCAAGGCCATGATCAAGTGGAATGTTTGTGACAGTCTTACTGTAAAAGAGATTGCAAGAGGTGAGCCCCAAAGATGCTCTCAAATCAAGATACCATAATCTTTTGGTTCTAAGAGGAAACATCATGAACATCAGGGGACAGGAAAACAAATTAAATGGCTTGTTCCTTGTCACTGTAAGGAATGGTCACAAATAACCTTTAATAATCTGGAGACAGTAGCTCAGAGAACACCTCTCATGAGAAACAGAAAGAAGAAAGAAACTGTTTTTACAAGTTAAGCAAATTGGAATTATCTCTGACAGAATAGAAAGAGTCTATCACATCCGAATACACAAATAAACTTATGCTAAGCCACAAGTGCTGTGTACAGGCATTTTATGGCTAAGAAAGAAAAGTGGTTTTATTTAAAGTAGACAGTGTTTTTCCTCTTCCTGTAACAGAAAGTTAGTGCTTTTAAAGTACCATAAACAGAGGTAGTGTCTGCATAACATAGTTTGCCAAAAGGAACCAAGCTTGCAATCTTAATATCTTGTAATTAAAATCAACAGATGGAACCCTACCCATCAGAATACCCTCACTGACTGACCTCAGGCAGCACAGAATGAGGAGAGCATTTGAAGGATACTTTTCTTATAACACTGCTGTGAATAACAGACCACATCTTTTGCTGATGCAAATAAGTATTTTAACATTAATGAGAAACCTCCTTGGCAATTACATAATAAATATTTGAAATGCAAACAAGAAGATTGAATTTCTAAATTATATTGTTTCCCTGTTGTCATAAAACTAAGCAGTTTGAGTGCAAACCACATGATAAAGCTTTTGATCTTTGGATAAATGTCAAAAACACTTCTTACACATAAAGTACTCCATTACAGCAAAGAAAGGCTTTATTTTATGTATGAAGTTTTTCTTCCATATATGCTATGCCATTTCAAGACCTATGGAATCAAGAAAGAAGTACTAGATTTAAGAGTATGATCTGACACTGAAATTTCTAGTTGGAAAATACAAGTCCTGTTGTTAAGTATCCATTCCTATAATATTCAAAGGTTAAAAATTAAATTATTTGGCAGCTAGTTTAAAGCTACTTTAATCTAACTAAGGAAATGGTTATTCATTATTGCTCAGGATCCTTTGGAAAACGAGATCTAGATGTCTAAAGATTATATTCAAGGTAACTGTGTGTGTTTGGGTATGAAACATATACTTTTTTGCACCAAATCACATTTTAATGTTTATCTAAAGATTCCGTATGTTTAAAATACAGGATATAGAGAAATTTTAAAAATTCATTAGGCCTGCTGGAAGATAGACCTTATTTGACTTTGGGAAGCAAAGTAGATGCCTAATAAATTGCTTCATCAACTTTTTTAGCTGTTGAAGCATTACTGCTGCCTTTTCAGCAATTGGCTATGATAACAATTAATTTAAGAAAACAGAACAGCTACCTGGGAAACAGAAACCATGAAACATAAAAGCAACTGGTTGCAACATTTTGCCACTTTAACTGAACTTTCAATAGAAATTTCACAGAAGATTCTAAACAAGAAGTTTTTTTCCTTGTCAATACTAAGTAAAACCTGGCAGAATTCTTCCCTATATCTTAAGCAATTTTTTTGCTGATCTGCCTTTGTTCCATGCAACTAACACACCACTAGAAAAACTGAGAACTGATAAATGGTTAAAGAGCTGCTGTAACACCATGGAATCACAGAATGGCCAGTGCTGAAAGGTGCCATAAATATCACCTGGTTCCAACCCGATGCCATGGGCAGGGACACCTTCCACTAGACCAGGCTGCTCAGAGCCCCATCCAACCTGGCCCTGATATATGATCTGGAGATATCATCCTGATTCTGGTCCTATGATAAAGTGATTCTTTCTGGGTTCCAATTTTAAGAGCATCAATCATATTGTGTGGGAATATCCACACCAGTTTGGATATTGAATTGCACACAGATAACTGCCTATCAGAATAAAGCCGATCACCTATGCATTTTAAGAAATAGCTGACTTGTGGCCCCATTTGTGAAGATGTTACTTGCAATTATTAAAACACAGTTTTTGGTGTTCCCACTGCCTTTCATCAAAAGATCCAGAAGTTGTGCTAGAAATTACATTAAACCATGGACATGATAGGCCATGAAGATGTAGAATCAAGACAATTTCAAGCTTCTCAACTACATTATCAAATTGAGTTTTGGTTAAAAAGAGCAGCCCAATGGAAAACCTTTCAGCTTTTGTTTCAAATATCTTCCCTGAAGAAATATACTTGAGATAAATGTTTGCGAAGTTTTATGTGACTTTTGTGGAAAGGAGCTGAAACTTCAAAACTTAAACATCAAAAATAGACAAAGAATTGACAATATTATCACTAGGTATTGAAGGTATTGTGGATCATGAAAAAACACTTAAAATCTAGTTAATCTACATGAAATGAACAACTGCCTATTGATGTATTATAAAAAACTTTAAAATATTGCTGTTAATACAGTGAAAGCATTCTCTTTCACTTGTGGAAAAAAAGTCAGAACAGCTTCATGAGACGTGTCTGGATTAAAAAAAAGTCTGGCTAAAATATTCTTTCTGTTTCAAAAAAATTAAAAGTTCAAGGAAATGCTTATAAATATGTGACACTGCCAGAGATCATAGGAAATCAGACTGACTTTTCAAGCTCTTTTTTTAACCCTTAAACTCTTTGATCTTTGAATGCTATTGTATGGGTACTAGCAAGTTCCCATGTTTAATTATCTTGATTTAGGAAACTAATTTTCTCTCAAAGGATGCCTTTGAAAAGCCTTCTAATTGAGAACCAACAGGGTTGCAATTAATATGAAATTAGTCAGACAAATGTATAAACAATCTAATGTACCAAACAATCCCAAGTTCTTAAAAATCAATCCTTTCATGACACTATATACATATTTATTAAGGCTGCCATAATCCCCCTGATTAAACCTTTTACAGGTCAAGTTTTAGCTAGCTTAAAGATTATTAGTACTTTCTGTATGTAAGCACAAGTGAATGCTAAATTTTAGACAAAAATCCATGCAGCAGGCCAGAAGTCTGACTAACCAATATTGTAGCAGTGGGACAAATGCAAGGAAACCACACAGGTTTGTACTACTTTGTTGGTTTTTTTTCTTCCACTCCAAATGCTGGCACTTTGGAACCCAAAGGTGTGTTTGAGGCATTCAGTTCTAACATCCCCTGTAACATCATAGAATCATGGAATGGCCTGTGTTGGAAAGGATCTCAAAAAATCCTCTTAGTCCAACCCCCTGCCATGGGAAGAGACACCTTCCACCAGTCCAGGATGCTGAGAGCCCCTCTGACCTGGCTTTGAACACTTCCAGGGATGGGGCAGTTTTTCTGGGCAACCTGTTCCGGTGCCTCACCACCCTCACATGGAGGAATTTCGTCCTAATATCTAATCCAAACCTACTCTCTGTTAGCTTGAAGCCATTCCCCTTTGTCCTGTCACTTCCAGACCCTTGTCAATAGTCTCTCTCCATCTCTCCTGTTGGTTCCCTTCAGGTACTGGAAGACCACAATTCAGTCACCCCAGAGCCTTCTCTGTTCCAGGCTGAGCAGTCCCAGTTCTCCAGCCTTTCCTCCCAGCAGAGCTGCTCCATCCCTCTGCTCCCCTCGGTGCCTGCTCTGGGCTGGCTCCAGCAGCTCCCTGTCCTTGCTGTGCTGAGCCCAGAGCTGGATGCAGCCCTGCAGGTGGGGTCTCAGCAGAGGGGCAGAGGGGCACAATCCCCTCCCTTGAAATGTTTGCCACACTGCTTTGGAGCCCAGGACATGGCTCCAGCACCTTCAGTATCATCTAAGTCTGTAAGATTTCTGGCTTGATCAACAGCCTTTAACAGCTAAATATTATTTAATTCTACTTGTCCAGAGAGGAAGTCCAGTCTTTGAATGGTGCCAGATCCTGTCACTGTGCATTTCTTCATTCTCTCTCCTATTCTGACTGTAACCATGTGTATACCTATTTCTTATTCCCTTTCTCCATTATATCTTGATTTTATGGAATTTTACAAAATCAGTCTTTTCTTTATCTGCAGCACAATGCTCAGTCAAATTATTATAATTCATTAGGGAAGGCCTTTCAACTGACTATTAGGCAGAACTTTAGAAGGTAAGATTCCCAAGTATGGTTGGTAAGTACACCTTTAAAGATGACATCTCATAGCTAACTGTGACTTTTCCCCTACTTAATAACACTTTGTAGTGACAAGAAATAAACAATCTGTTACAAATAAACAGAATTCCTTGCAACTATTTAAAGAATTAATAGAATAGAAATAAGAGCTGTATTTCTACTTCCACTAAAAGTCTCCAAACTCAATCTGTATTGAATAATGCTGTGCTGATCACTGAATAGAATTGTGCAAAAATATCCATTTAATTTCTCATATATTGTGATGTAACATTAAAAAAAAACAAAACACAAAACAAACCTAAATCTTCATCTCTAGATCTTTTTGAATCATAGTTCCCCAAGGAGAAACCTCATGTGTTCATATTCAGAGTACCCAATATTGTAAGTTTCTCAGAATTTTTTCCATGTTACTAGAAAACACAGCAAGACACAATATTTTAAATAGAAAATTCACTGGGAAATGTGTTACCTATGAAATTCTATTCTTTAAATGGCAAAACAACCATGATTCATGGGTGCTTTGTTCTTAAGAGATACATCTTATTAGAAGCCAAATTAAAAAAATTGGAACAAATCATGTGATGACAAACACACATATAGAATTTTAAAATTTACATATATATGGATAACCTCCTGTAGCCTACATGAGGCTTTATAAAATAAATACCTACCCTATAGTTTTTTGTTTTACTCCAGCACTGACTTCAAAATGCTTCCTTTATCTGCAATTACTCATGCCAACACTCATCTCTAACTGTACTTCTCAACAGTATTGTCCCTTCTCTTTCCCAAAACAGTGTACCCTACCTTATTTCAGCAGAAGGGGCACCACAAAGCAGGCCCAATGATTTCAGTGCTGGTGATAGAAAATGCTGAATTAAATTAATTATGAAACTTTACGTTGCACATTACAAGTTGCTTCCACATGAACAGAAATTTGTCTTTGATTCAAGCCTTAATAGAACTTAATCTATCTTATATATTCCATCACAGTCAGTTCCACTTCTTTCTGTGATTCTACTGAATTATTTTTTATCTAGAATAAATAGCTCTCTGGGCTATGCTAAGGAAATCTGGGATAAAAATAGATATGAGATTTTTTCTATACCATCCAAAATTATGAATGTGAAGGACTCATTCATTGGAAAAATAAATCAAAATCAAAAGCTGGGTTAGTGACAAATCATAAGGGAATAGCTCATTTTTCACAGAAATTACCTTCCACCTCCCCAGTAGCTAAACCACTTACAAATTATCCCAATGTTTTTCTCACATCCCTTAACCTAAACCCCTGTTTTTTCAGAAAGGTAGCTATCCTGCAGCATAATTCCAAGAAGTCCAACTGTCTCCCTCTGATTTTTCATATGATCTGGACTTCAAGGCCAGATTGGATGGGGCTCTGATCAGCCTGGTCTAGTGAAAGGTGTCCCTGTCAATGGCAGGGAGTCGGAATGAATGGAATGCAGTTCAAATACATTTAAACAGTTTTTTTCAGCAAGTTAAAATATAAAAACATAATGGTGGCAAAGAAACCTCTCAAAATAATTGCTATAACAATGCATTATTTACTATTATTATTACTATTGTTATTATTTAAATATTTTTATTATTTTTTTAAATTTTTATTATTCTCTATTCTGCCCTCATGAGACCCCACCTGCATCCAGGTCTAGAGTACACACATAATGGGTATGAATAAGAAAACAAAAATAATTCAATATGTACTCAAGACTAAGAAGGAAGAAAGCATCATTTCCACATTTCTTTTGAAATAGTAGGTTGAACTTACATCCTGCAGGCATTGAATTCCTCCTGGCAAAGACCTGGAGATGCTGGTGACTTCATAGACACTCTCACCTCCCCTTTCTAAATACAGGATTTGTGAGCCATAGGACCAAGGGATGAAAACTATTAAAAAGTGATTAACACCAGGAAGATTTTTTATATAATAACTTTTAGGGCTTCCTTCTATTCAATAAATTCTTAGTCACTTATATGTTATGCTCCCTTTTGCCCATAACAAAATTTTGAGACTCAGCACTCCAAGGGATTGGAATTTGGACCACTCATTTGTAAAGATTGCATCTCTACCTGAAAGCTACAGGACAATTTGTGGTGGAGTGCTCTCAGTTTCTCTCCTGAGGATATTTGCTTTGCAACTAGAATCGAGGTGTTTTTTCTCTTTTACCTGAGCATTTTAACACACTGCAGAGTCATTTTCAGCTTCAGGCTGAAACTTGTAGGCTGAATCCATCTCTACATATATGGCTAATTTGGCCAGATATGATATGACATCCTTTTAAAACATCAGGAAAAATGTAGTGCTTTATTTTTCACTCTGAATATTTTCATCTATTGAAAGTAAGAAACATAACAAACGGATTTTACAAAAATCTTCATTAAAATCAATATCCTAGCACACCTTTAATATAATTCATGAGAAAGAATGAGGCAAGGCAGGATGCTTGATAGGGGAATGAATTATTTCTTTATGGAATAGAAATAGCAATAGCTTTATTGTATGATTCTGTAAGGCTTTCCATGCTGCAACAAACGGAATATATTTATTTCACTGATATAATTAGTATTTTGCTATTTAATTTTTTTATGGAACTTTATTTTATGGGGCCAGTGGCCAGACACTTTATTGCTCTGTGATTAGCCCTGAGATCAATGCTGTGTGTTTTTGTACAACAGCTCTTTCTGAGCACGTCCCTCTTGGAGGAGGAGGAACATATTCCCATCACATGCTGTGGGAAAAATCAATGAAACCAGCTGTAGGACCCGAGGGTTAGATGAGCCAACAAAGCTTTCCAAAAATGAGGGGAATTAGAGACATGCACTGAGACAGAAAAAAATCAAACAAAAAAACAAAACTTGGAATATTTGCAGGCAAAATCTAACTTACATTTTAGATAATGTCTATCACCTAAGATAGTTAAATAGATGAATTATAAAAAAAATAGTTTGAATTTTATAAAGTATTTGGGTCACTACTAGTTAACCAAAACAAAATCCGAAAAACCACAATTATCTAATATATATCTTACTGTAGTGCCCTATAAACACTGTGGGTATCATCCACCACATTTAAGTTACTTATTTTAGACAGTATCCCACATAAAATATTGACTGCAGAAGGAAAAAACACCTTCAGAGACAATGCAATTGTATCCAAAAAGCAAGTATCTAAAATGCATCAGCTGATTTACAACCTGCACGGGCCTTTCCATTTTTTATTTTTTTTATTTTTTTTCAATTTAGTTGCAAAAGGAACCTAACATGAATAGGCTAATACCTCCTAAGAAACATTATATCAAGATACTTGATATATATTTGTGATTTCTATTTTAATATATGTCATATATGTGTGTGTGTATTTGACTTGATATATCAATTATTCATTGATAATAGACATGTATTTGATGTATCTTTCTGAAATAACTTGAAAGCTTTGAATTTATGGAAGTGCTGAATAGCCAACATTTGGAAATGTTTCTGTATATTTTGATGAAACATGCAAAATCCTTGGTTGCATTAGAAAATTAGTTCAATTTAGTACTGAATATATTAGGAAATGAAAAATAGTATATATGTGCCCATATGCATGTTTGTCTGGCTTTGGCATTTTAATCTCTCCCACATTACATGTTGTCTGGCTACCTTCCTTCCTATTTCATCAATACAGCCCTCTTTACTAAAATTACTTTGGCCTAATCCTTAGTTTTTGGCACATGTTCATGTGTAGGGACCAGCAAAATCTAGAATATTTCTGCTACATACTAGGTTATACCTTTTTGTGTAACTCAGTACTGAGTTCCTCAAATCTCCTCTGCCATATGGTTTACAAAAAGGGTAAGATTCAGCAGCTTAAGCAACAGAGACCAATACTTGGAATATTAAAACTCACCATTCAATCCAGTCTAAGGAAAAAGACAGATTCTTGTTATATATAAAGCCAGATTTTCCAATATGACTCATGAAAACTAAAATGTTAGATACCATATGATAAAACTGTTTTCTTAAGTATAAAGAAGAATCTCACCAATTTTAAGCATACTTTATTATTTAATTAATATTTACTTTGCCTACTGAACTAACAGATTAACAAATGATCTCTAGTTTTACTTTGCTGACCTAATCCATTACAACAAACCATGACTTTTTCTTTCCAGCTCATTGCCAGAGGAAATACAGGTGAGCTAAAGGTTTCTTTCCACAATTTGGACACTTTATGTACTAACTGTTGACATTAAAGTACTTGTCTGTATATGTGTACAGATATCCATATATCCATATATCCATATATATATATATATATATATATATATGTGTATAGGGAGCTTAATTTCAGCTTCACTGCTGACTCAACAGAAAACTGCATTCAAGGAAGTCATAATGGGAAAACAGTTACACAAATGGCTGAAACACGAACAATCTGAGTTAAGAATCTAAGGGGAGGGAGACTAAGAGAAGGGAATACAGAGAAGTACAAAACCCTGAAGATATTTCTGTGTCACATATATGAACAGTCTTCCAGGTGAAACTGTCCCTGAAAAATGTTTAGCAGAAGAAATAAAGCTTATGATAGAGAGATAGAAAAAAATCACTCTTTGCCTAAGTCAGAGAACACAGAGTTATCATTTAACACCCAAAAGCTGCTCCTTCTGAGACTGGCTAGCAAACCCAACAAGGAGTTTGAGTTCTGCACAAGTTAGTCAGTGTTAACATGGCTAACACACAGCACATACTGCTCCTGTGAGTAGAAAATGCATCTTCCACACTCTTCTCTACCCTACAGAGGTCATTCAACTGGAAAATTCCTTCAGTATTATAAAATCAGCTTGAAGAATCTATTTTCACACAAAGAACCCCATGAAAAATTTATATCCAGGATATAAATATGCTACTTAGGTCTTCAATTATAAACCCATCTTGAAATAATTTATTTGAGCTAAGCATAATGAAATCAAAATCATAGAAACATAAATAAGTCTAAGCTAGTTTAATTGAAAGTATCACATGAGGGAAAGATGTGGTCTTTGATATCAAGCAAATTATTACCTCTAGATTATTGTGGTAAAATGTAGCCAAGAATAAATGACTTTCCTGAATCATAATTTTATATAAAAAATAGTTTACTGAAATGACTGTATTATTTCATATTTAATCTTCTGAAAAAGTCCATAATAAATAAAACAGCTAGTTTTTTGACTTCACCACTTGAACTAGTGTCAAGTGTACATTTTTGATTACATAGATTTTGATCAGTAACATGTTAAGCATCAACTAGTAAAACCTAGATAAAGCCTAAGCAGAAGCAATGTAAGTAAATCTGAAAAAAACAGATGTTTAACCAACCTTGGCTATTTGTATAAAAAGGCTGTGACTGAATTGAAAAGTGCTCATTTTCCATTACATTTCCATTGTATATTTATTATATCAAGACAGAAACCACTTATTTTCTCCATAAACTACATGCTTGGAGAAAATACAGTATGTACATTTACTTCCCTCAGTATGACATTTTACTAGAGCACCAGTGCTTTACAAAAAGTAGCATAAACCAGAAGACACATCTCATTAAGCCAATTCATTTTTTCTTTATAACAAGAATGAAGATATTTAATTTGTATTTATGCAGACTAAATCAGGTTTGGAGACTGGAAGTTCAAAGAACTGAAACTGCTTATGCTGTTTAGATTTGTAAGCCATCACCAGTATTAGAAAATGAAAAAGCCTTATCAGATTCTGAAAACTGATTATCATTTTGGACTTTTGTAGGAGTATATGCAAAGCAATTTGCTCAAAATAGTTTTTCTACAAGACAAAACAAAACAAACAAAGAAACAAAAACAACCCCCCAAAACATAGAAAACCCAGTGAAGTATAATGTTAAGACCAATGTGCCAGTTATTGCATAAAAGCAAGCCCTATATAGCAGATAATTTCAAATTAAAAGACAATTTCTTTGTCCATACTAAAACATTCATTACAGAATGCTTTAGTAAAACTGGAAATCAAGAATTTTGCCAAGGGATGCTCAAGATTGTCGTTAGAGCATCTCCTTTTAAGAAGAATGCTAAACAAAAAATGCACATAGTTTTTGAAAGAAAGCTTCATATTAAACACCTGTTGCTCATTTAAAAGTTGTGGGAGACTGTATTCCTCTCTCCTCAAAATGGAAACTTTGACTTCTAAGTAATAAACTTCAGTGATATCTTAGAAGTTCTCTGGTATTTCTGCATCTTGATTACCTACAGGTAAATCTAGACCACAACATAAACAGTGAAGAAGGAATAGTCAGAAGGCATGTTCTGGGTCTTCCTTGCCAAAGGGCATAAAGGGGGATGATAAAAGGTTCCTGTGTTGATTAACCTCTGCACATTTATAAACCTCATGAGTTTATGTGTACATTTGCTGTGTGTATCACTGAGCACTGGAGTTGTTCTGTTGTTTTAATTACTTACAGTCATCTCATTAAAATAGACAGAATTAACTGAAAAAAAACATCCCTGCCCATCTGATCATCAGAATTCCAAAAGCAGAGGGTCTTGGAAAGGCTTTGAGAGAGAGATGGGGTACAAAATGGAAAAAGAGGGATATGCAATGATTACACAATTTAAAAGAATTCAAGCTGGAAGCAGAAAAGCATCTCTGCAGCACTCCAGTGATAGAGCAAACATGTATTTACACTGAAGGTCATCTCTTTATCTTTCATTGAAAGAAAAAAAAAGAGAAAAAAATGCACTCCAGTTTCATTCCTGAATTGACTGAGGATGACAAGGGATATATTAAACTGGTTGTGGAACACTTGGTGGCACCTTGACAGCTGTCACATGCATTTCTTTGTGGCACCTCCCATCTAGTCCGAACTCTAGAGAAGTGTCAGAATTTGGAGATCTCACAACAAACATTATCCAATTAGAATCTCAGCATAGAGATTACAGCAACTTCTTAGCCTTCAAAGGAACAGCTTTGGAAGCATTTTTCAACACTTCAAGAAGGCATGAGAGAAACAACTCAAAAACCAATTCCCTAAATGACACTGAGAGGAGGAAGGATAAACTCAGTATGCATCAAGTTTAGAAAAAGGTGACAGATAAATTAATTTCCTGGCTCAGCCAGAATTCTCAAATCACCTTAGGAGAGCTGTAAATAATTTCTACAGTGCACTTCACCCAGAAAGAACTTAGTATACAAGAAAATAGCCAGAAAGTTTCATTTTTTCAGACTTCTTCTAAAAGTAGCTGTCATCACAAAGGGCATTTTCACTGACACAATAAACGAGACTATAACTGTAAGTAAATCAGTAGTGGACAGATTACCAGAGACATCAGGTTCAAATTCTGTCCTGCACAGGATTGCAGCTCTTTCTGTGATAGAAGTGCTGTGGCAGACACTTCAAAAATTTGAATGCAATCTTTATGACTATGGCCATCAATGGCTCTTTAACCAAACGAAAATATAAGTTAAATTTCTTTTGGTCCATGAAGTGAACTAGAAAGGTAGAAGATGTCTGTCATGGTGAAGCAGAGTTACAGGAACAGCAGGTCCTACTAAGACAAGAGAAATCCCCACAAATTCTATTTGAATGAAAATATTATTCAGGACATCTCTCATAGGGAAAGATATAAAGTGATTAAAGCAATCCAGCACACAGGCCATGGGGTAGAGAACTGAGGAAATCCAGGTTAGAAATTTATCTCAGAAAATCTTTTTGTGTGTGTGTTAGTGGAAGAGGCCAGATGGAGGAACCCAGTACATCGAATTTCTTGTGCTTCCATGATATGGCTACATTACTGAGACCTCTTTTTTTTCCCTGTTGGTCTCCTGGCTCTTTTGATATCTGTGCTTGCACTATTTGAAACCTGTCACAGTGTTCATAATGATAGAACTTTGAAGGAAAGATACAAAATATTATAGCAGCTGACAAAGATTTTAGAGCCTGTTTGTAGTGAGTTGTTATTTTAAAGAAGATTGGCTTGTACACAGAAAAGAGGAAGAAAGAAACTACTATCAGAAGGTTGAGATTTGCTGACATTATATTTTATTATCTTAGGAATGACCATGCTAAAATCTCCACTGACCCTTCTGAGAAAGCAAGGATGCCTCCAGAAAACTGAGTGGAATCCTGATGATTCTTGTTGGCATTGCCATCATTCCAACTCTTTAATTGTTGCTGCACTTTTCAGTACAAACACAAAATCCCTAAAGGGGCTCTTCCAATATGACACTGACTCAACTTTGGAAGCAGAAACCCAAGTTCTAACATGCCTGAAAACCCAAACTGTGTTTTTCAATACCTGTCTCATAATGACAACAAGGCACGGCTCCAGGAGATTTAGGAAAAGAAAGGGCAGGATATCAAACAGATTAGCCACACCTGTGCACATTCTGGGTTATCTTTAGCAGAGTTCAGCCTTAGGTGACATTTACTTATAAATCTGAAAGTGCAAATAAACAACTCTAAAACAAAGAGCAACTAAATTAAATGCTAAATATTAAAAAAAGCATGTTAAACAAGTTAATCTTTCTAATTTCATATTACTGCTGCTCAGTGCAACACCATTTACAGTTTTTATAGATTTAATTTAGATCATGTTCATGAATCCATGATGAAACCAAAATAGAATATATTAGATTTTGCTTGTTAATTAAATATTTTTAATTTCATTTCCTAGAGTAAAATGAAAACACATATTCTTCAATAACAAATGTAAAAGTGATTAATGACTGTGTTTTTAAATTATGTCTATAAAAGGTAAAATTATATTGAGGAATACTTCTAAGGATTGTTTATTGAGTTTCTCTGATTTAACAGGAAAGTTATATCAACTGCTTATATCAATATGTTCACTGTATGCAAGCAGCTTTTAAATTTACTGCACTTTCAGCTACTGAATCAACTGTCTCAACTGTCTCTCCCTACAGAAATTAGACAAAGGCTGCCTCTGGCATTTATTCAGCTTGCTTTTTTTTTCCCCTCTTAAATGAAAATCAATAAACAGGCTCTATAGTATTAACAAAGATTCATTTGCCAGATTATTGCCAAATACATACCATTAATCCTGCCTTTGTCCTTAATATCTCAGTAAATAAAATAGTAATATTAAATTCATTTTGATTCTGAAGACAGAATTCTGTAAATAATTACTGTTACACGAAAAAAATCCACTACATGAATTAAAAACAAAAAAAAAGCAAACAATCTTCCAAGGCATCCCTGTTTAAGTCCTTCAAGACTTCTGTATGATAGTCAGTATGCTTGCTTTAATATCAAAGTTTGGTTAAAATTAAAAAAAAAAAAAAAAAAAAAGTGAAGAAGTGAAGATATCTGTTTCTAATGGTTCTTATACTTGATAGGATTCTCTCCTGATAAGAAATTCTCTCTTCTCTCCCATTAGAGACAGGGGAGAAAGAAAATGGAAATAATCATCAGTCATTTGGTTTAGCCATCAAAAATTCTGCACAGGTATGTGTGGCGTGCTATATTCTGTTTCCTTTCAAGTCTATTTGAATTTCTTTCCTTCTACTCAGGCCTAATCCCAACCAGATTTTTCTTACATCCATTTATTCCACCCATTTATTCTTCTGATGTCAGCATCCACCTCTTCCTCCACTCCTGATCCATGTTTAGATTGCTATTCTATGTAGGTTCTTCCCCACCTTTCCTGTCAGTGTAGCAAATAAATCTCTGCTGCCATTGATGCCCCTTTTCACTCTCAGCCTAAGCTGAGCTTTAGCTTTCCTGCCAGCATCACTGAACACTCAGGCCATGTTTTAATATTCCTTTTATTCCATTATAACCTTTTCATCGTGTTTTCTTTTTGTGACCAGCACTGCTGGAGCATTACAAATAAGTTTCTACAACATCAGCTTCTCCCATCTGTCCCCCAATTTCTCCTCATAGATCTGAATTGCAACAGCTCACAGAATAAGCAGAGTGATTTTTTTTTTTGCCTACAAAATACATCCATGTCAAGAACTCCCCTAGAACTATATATTTCAGGGCTATTTATTCCATTCTAGAAAGCTACATAAAATAGTTCTGTTCCTTGTTGTTTTCCTCCAGGTAGTGTATGGTGGTACTTTATGTTTCTAGGTCAGAAATGAAGACTCAACTAAAACACAGATACACAGATACATGTGTGAACCTTGCTACATGTTTTTAAAGGAAGTCTGTCCAAAATGGTTTTGGCACAGTAAGAAATCACAAAAGGAACGGTCTGTCTGTTCCCATAGATAGTCATTATATTCCTAGAGCGTGGTGAGAAATACCAATTTTCTTCTATATTAAGTAATTTTCTGCTCATTAAAAAAAAAAAAAAAAATAAAATCACCTTTCAAAATTTCTCAGGCATTGCACTAAAGAAAATTTGTTCACAGTGGCTCAGGATTCATACAGGATTCAAAGTGTGGCCTCTCCAGAGCCAAGTTACAGAGGGATCATCACTGCCCTGGTCCTGCTGGCCACACAAGTGCTTATAAAAAATATAGATGTTTTTATATTAGCAGTTTGTATATGCATATTCTGATACAAATCTATTAGTACTGAATATTTAGACGGACATTTTTAATTTTCCAGTCCTCTAATTTGTCTTAGTGAATTCACTAATACACAGAACTATGAAGTCATGCAGTTGATAGCAAACAACAGCAAAATAGCACAGTATTTATAGTTTTCTGAGGATAAATTCAAACCATGAAAACAGGTCAGGGATCTGTTCTTAAGAGAATTGACTGAATCAGCAAAAAAAATGTTCCCACAACATTAATTATTTTCACTGGGATCCTCTTCCCACCTGTTGTAGGTGTTTTGAAGTTCTGTATTGCAAATTACTCATTCGAGTGTGATAAGAAGAATTCTACAAGACCTTTCCTCTTTTTACATTTAAGTCTGTGTCACATGTATAGAACTTAAGTATAATTCTCCCTTCCTAACCCAAAATATTTCTATTTAATTTCTTAGCTTTAAAAGGTGATACCATAACCAGAATTTGTTATGAAAAAGTGCCTTACAGACAGGCTGTCTGAAGGAGCATTCAGGATTTTGGATTAATTAAGTACAGAAGAGTATTTCAGCAGCCTGACACTGGGCATATTAGTCCCACATCACCCACTGAGAAACAAATTAACTTCATGGACAAGTGCCTCTCTACATTTTTGCCGCAGTACTTCAAGATATTTGAGCTTTTTGCAAACTCCCAAGAGATACAACTGAATAGCAAAAGTGGGAAGCACTGTTTGTTTGCTCACGAACTTATCCAACTTTACTTTTCAGGACAAATGCTGGTCTTATCAGGGTTCTCAGCACAGCAGTATCAGGCCTTTGAAATATGAAGGAGCAACAACTCCAAGAGTAATGTTTGGCACCTGCAATGCCACTCCTTTTTCCTTCATGCCCAAACATGCTAAAGCAGCCACCTCCATCTTCTTTTCATACAACAAAACCAACTCAGCACTCCATATGGAGAAAGAAACTAGGAATTCATCACAAATATTAAAAAGATAAATTTAAATATAAAAAAAAATTAAATAAATATTTAGGACTACCACTTCTCTCACAGCCAGATTTTCCTTGTGTGGTCAAATGCTTTGTGTGTTAATACATAACTCTTGAACAATACAGGGGCTATGGGGCTATAAACATTTCAAGCACTGGATGCAATCCAGGCCAGGTTAGGAACAAGTCCCATTTCCAAGGAACTGATTCTATGACAAGGCCAGATTTGTCAAGAACTCTGTTTTTTCAGTCTCTTCACTATATTATACTACGGAATCTGGGCAGAACCTTCACTGAATCTGACATAAATGGAATAAGTTTTGAAAACTGATGTCCTTTATTGATGGCAGTAGCTCAATAAAAGTTGCTTCAATTCAATGGCTACACTGTAAAGAGGGTTTGCACACAGGAGTTAAGTACTCTTATATGCCTTACATAGGTGTATAGATCTGTGTCTACATGTATTATAATATTATAGACCTGTGTCTACATGTATTATAATATGTGCCTACATATACACAGATATTTAGAATATTTGCCTTTTACTTGAAAATTTCATCAGTTTCCCCAGCATTCAACAACATCCAGAACTGTCTCCCATGTTGGTTTTGTTTTGTGTAAGAAAATAGAATCTTGCATTTCAGAATAATGACTTCTGATACCTTTAGGAACTTATTTCTTTTTTTTTTTTTCCCCCAAATAACAGCAATGAAGAAAACAGCCACTCCATCCAGAGGCAAATTCTGGATTTACTTCAATCGTATTCATTACTTCTATTTTGAAAGCTGCCATAACCATTACTCTGGAATTTGATTTAGGTGTGCTCTTTATGAACAGCCTCAGAGGATTGACCACGCCAATGAACAGTAGTTTCTGTCACAGGAATGAGTTATATTATGTAACTTCAGATTTTGATCCTCATTCCTCAGTAATTAATTGTTATTGATGTCATCCTACCTTCACAAGAACGGAATATGCTACTCTTTTGGAAGAACAAAAAATAAAACTTCTAAGTTAGCTAGGAAGCCTTCATAGTCCTTTAACATTTTAATTAGTGAAGCTGCAGCATTTTTTCTGTATTTCTGTGCTCATGCTGGAATAAATATTTGTTCTGTCTGTTCAACAACAGTATTTTTTTTCCACTCATATGAATTAGGGAACATACAGGGAACAGTGTATTACACACAGGAATAATAACCACAGTTACACAGCTATTTCTCTTAGAGGATTTTGTACAAACAGCATATACTGAGATATTTTTTTTGACCTTCAATTAAATGATAAATATTCTCTTGGCAATATAGGCACAAATTAAAAACCTCCCTGTAACAGCAACATCTGCCACTTACTCTGAAGATGCTCCAGAGATACAGAAGTCAGAACAACATATTACAAGGCTTCAGAGTCCTGGTAAAACACGATTATTTTTTAGAGTTCAGTCCATCGGTGAACTTTAGCCCAAAGAGAGCACGAGTTGTTTTTAAAATATGGCAATAGGGACTACAGAAGAATTAACTGCTCATTATACTTTAGCACTTAAAATTACTCAATTCAATTATTCTGGAATGATTGCTTTTTAAAATTTTGCACTTTTTTTTTCATTGTATCTGAATATAATTCAGAGCATCATTCCAAGTGTTCTGCCTCTCCTGCCTGGCAGTTATATTTTCAAGTGCATTTACTTCTACAGCATTTTTCTTTACCATTAATTCACACTCTCACTTCCCTGTTTTGAACATTGCACTACAGTGTTTCACTGATCACACTTTCAGTTTGAAGCAATTTTTCCCCTCTCACCTTGATGCCTTTGACATATAAAAGTGATAGAAAGGGAACCAGAATAAAAGACCATTGCTGCTATTGTGGTCCTACCTGTTGGCTACTCTGTACTGACACAGGGCTGCTGCTGTGACTAATGGGGCATCTTTCAGGGCTATGCCAGATATGTCTTCACAATATTCCCAACTGTGGTGCTCATAAACTGTTAAATGAGTTCTCATACACATAGAACATGAGCAATGCTCCCTCAGAAAATGAAGATGCACCACTGCACACACACAATACCAGTGACCTACAATCAGCAGAGTTATTACAGCTAATCTGATTTTCCCCTGAAACAGGGACGTGAACTGAAACAGGCATTGAGCCTGTCACAGAGAGCCTCAGCCCTGCCAATCACCAGAAACATGAGATGGTTTCACCTGTTTTCACTAAATTCAGGCTCTCTGATCACTGCTTCACAGATTCCCCATGTAGGTCAAGAGCTGTCACCCCAACTCTATTCACAAGAACATCCCCCTCTAACTCTTTATACAGGAAAAAAATATAGAATAAACTCATTGTTAGTGCTGGACTGAGAAAAAAGTGGGAGAACTTGAGTGAATGGAATATGTAGGCGTCTAGTGATGTTTAAGAATTCAAAGCAATGTGTCCCAGGGTTTGGAAATCATTATTCTAGTAATTTTCTCTCAAGTGAGAGACAAAGAACATATGTCAAGCATAATATAAAATGCCTACAGTTTCCTGCCCCACGTGGGAAAGCTATCTGGAAAAAAAAGCTAGAGATGAATGATGAGGGTTTCATATATATATATATATATATATATATATATATATATATATATGAATTTCCAGATATTAATCCTCAACAGGATTTTAATCAGATTTTAATCTTTCTCTAGCATGGGCATGACATATTAAGTCGACTATAATATTTATGCCTGCTATATAGTTGGTGTATTTAATTCCCCTGTTCCTTTATTTTTTCTCCTCTTTTTTTATTTTACATCTTGCATGCTGATTCCATATTTTCTAGTTATAAAACCACTGTTTTGATGAAGTACAAACCAAGTAGATTAAGCACAAGATGGAAAATTTCAAAACAATCTTTCTGTGCTCTGAGTAAATATCCATCATAAGTTTTACTCATTTTTATTAGTTTTCAGACCACAGAATATATCTATGTTCATTGGTAAATTTTCAGAAATGCAATATGTTCAATAGATCATGTTCTGCTTGTAAATGTTTTGTAATATAATAAGCAGATTTCTGCATCTCTGTCAGACAGCAAATAACATTTCATAAACTTATTTTTCTTTATTGTCTTCTTTTTTTAACAAAATTGTGACAGATGATAATAGCAAACTAGGAAGTATAATAATATTATTTTAACCCTCTGTTTAAATGAAAGTTCTGCTGAAAAAATGGGCTACAAGCAACAGCAAGCTAACTACCAAACCAGCCTCATTACCAGAAGTAACAGGACATCCTTTGGTTTCCTGGATGCCTGGCTCATTTCTAATCTATTCATTATAAATAATTTCTTGTATATAAAGAAGAGTAAAACTGAGAAGCTCAATCCAGTTGTGCCCAACTAGCTTACAGATTCCATGAAAGGCTGAAGGGAGGCCATTACCAAAACCTTGTGCTGCTGTGCCTTCCTGTGCTGTGTGCCACAGCTCAGACAGCACCAGCTCTTCTTATCCACCCATTTTACATCCTCTGTGCTCACAGCAAAGACAGTAAATTGTGTCACGCATCAACTGATTCCAGAAAAGAGAAAAGGAACGGCAAGTGTCTTACATAACTTTGAACAAAGCATTCCAAAACGCTATTAAGCTTAACAGCTTCTCAGGATCAAATTGTCAGTGTGATGGGAAAACAAACTTGCTTTTAGTACAAGAACAGGATTATGTATGTCATACCAGCCCTCTGGTGCATTTCCATGCCTACCAAGAAGCTGTGCTTTTTCTGCACTTGCTCTGGAAGTGGTTCCTCATTAAACCATGAGCACAGAGAGAAGCACATCTCTGTTTTGCTGTGCATACAATAAGCACATATGATCAAACACCACAGGGTAGGTTTATACATGCAAAGTGTACTTGGAATGAAAATTGTAAACTTCATATGTCATTATCTACATAGTACTAGAACCCACAGTAAATAAAATGATAGTTTGTCATTCAATTTCTATAAAAAACAAAAGGAGGTTACAATACATGATGTTGTCAAAATTTAGGACGCATTTTAGAGTGCTGTAAAACAATTTTCATCAACACACTTTGAAGACATTGTCAATAGAACTGTATGATTATCACAGCAAAATATTTAAATATTACAGAGGAGAAATATTTATTTGAAGGATTCTTACAGTTGAAATTCAGAAAATGGCATTTAGGCTGGTGATTTACTATAAAAATGATAGAGGGTCAAACATTACATTTCTATGTCTAACCAATACCTCACATTTATTTAAATCTTTCCTCCCCTCATCCCCCCAATTTAGCTTTTTCAGAATATGGTATAATAAAAGGGCAATAGAAAATGCAATAGTTCCATTAAAAAGTCCCATATAGTACTCACTAATCTTTTCCTCTTTGGGAGCAACTCATTAAATCACAGTTAGTGACTATTTTTCATTTTATGCTTCTTTTAGTCTTGCTCTCTAGATCCTCTACTGAAACAGCTCAGGAAAAGAAACACGGAAGTCAACAGGAATTTTGGTGGAGTAAGGACACTGTTTGAACAAAAGTTCAAACAGGCCAATTTTCTATAGGTGCAGGTGCTCACACCAGAGCTATTTCAAATAACTATAAACATCTGCAGCATTTAGTCACTATAGGGATAGGGAAAGTTCTTCTAACAATTTATGTGCAAAAAAAAAATCTAATTCTTTTCCATATTAACTTTTGAATCTTGTATAAATCTCAAGAAATAATATTTTGTTTTTAAATACAGAATTTTAGGATGATGTGGAGTAGAGGAAAAAGATTAAACACTTCTTTATACAGAACCTGCAGATTGTTAAGCAGTAGATCCTTCTCAGTCAGGCATTTTCAAAGGAAGTGGCAGAAAGCATAGAAAGAATTTTGTATTTTTTTGACAACTTTCCCTTGGGCAGTATTTTTAAAAGAAGCTAGCATATTGCCTTTAAAATTAGGAAGGAATAACCAATCCACTTGAATAATTTGGTCTACATGAGTTATCCAAAATCTTCATTAGACAAGGGGCATAAAAAGGCTGTGTTATTTTTCAAAAACTGAGCAAGTTTCTTTCTGGATTAATTTTGTTCCAAATAACTCTTTTTTCACTGTTTTCTTGCTCTCCTCTCCTCTTCCAAATGAATGACTTCTCCCTCCCACTAAAACAAAATTAATATCTTATCCTCTTATATCTAGTGTCACCAAAATATAAAAATTGCATGAGATGCTGCACTACACAGTAGACTCTATATTGCCTGAAAATACAATGAAAGTAATGAAAAAATAGCCAAGTGTGATGAAAAGAGACTGAAAAGATGGGTAAGGAATTGGTATTTTTGCAGTAGCATGGAGACTATCAAGTCAAACTCTTCCAAAGACAGATTCATACTCCTCTCTCCCCTTTAGAAGACAGACTTGAGAAAGACTAAATGAAACAGCACAGCAGAAATGGGTGAATAAAGATTATTTCTAAAAGCTGAAGCTGCCCCCAAATAGAGAGAATCAAAAATCTTGCAAGGTCAAAACTAAAAAAAAACAACAAAAACTAAAAAAAAATCAGAAGTTTCTCTCAAATCAAAGCACTGGTGAAAGCAGTTATGAACAAATCAACACAGTGAGCAAGAAGAAAGAACCTAAATATGAGGACAAGGAAAGATCAGAAGAGACTCAGGATTAAAAACTCAACTAATAACTGCTACTCATAACCTCTTTCTCAAAATACCTCTTTCTTGACACCCCCCAGACTGAAAAGTAGAAAACATTATACACATCTTAAAAACTGGGTTCCAGGAACACGAGGAAACCATGAAATTGTGGCACATAAGTTCTGTATTGGCCATATTAATGTGGTTCAAAACCATGTAGAATTAGCAAATGGTAAATATTTGCTTTTACTTTATAGCAGCCTGGGCAGCTGTGGATAACTCACTAGTGCTTTGGCTGCTGCTGAGAAATGCCCACACAGCCCCAGGGCTTTCCCTCTGTCCCCCCACAGTGGGCAGGAGGTGGACAGAGGGCTGGGAGGGGACCCAGCAGGGACAGTGGCCCTCAGCTGATGACAGAAATATTCCCCAGCCCATGATGCCATGCTCAGCAAGACAAGCTCAAGGCCAGAAGAGGAAGGAGGGTTGTTGGCATCTCTTCCCAAGTCACCACTACACATGCTGAGGTCCCTGGAAGTGGCTCCACACCTGCCTGTTGGTGGGGAGCAGGGAATGAATGCCTTACTTTGCTGTGCTCCACTTATTAAACTGCTTTTTTTATCACAATTCATCAGCTTTCTCCTTTTTGCCCTTCCAATTCCTTCCCTCACTCTGCTGGGTAGGATGAACAGCTCTGTGGGTTGAAGCTGCTTCTGGGGTCAAACCACACGACCACTATAAATATGAAATATAGATGCAGTAAAAATACTCAAAGGGATGTGAAATATATATATTTATACAAACAGAAGCTGAAAGTACTAATATCAAAAAAGCCTTCAGAAGAAGCTTGGAGCAGGGATTAAAAAAAAATCATTTAAAAGCATGCAAGTTTCCAGTTACATTTACTGTTTCCCA
The DNA here is from genome assembly GCA_034336665.1 of Luscinia megarhynchos. Lineage (NCBI taxonomy): Eukaryota > Metazoa > Chordata > Aves > Passeriformes > Muscicapidae > Luscinia > Luscinia megarhynchos. The sequence goes on along the minus strand of JAPFBE010000013.1, from coordinate 12,559,305 downwards.
ACTTAGGCATTATCCTTGCACCATTACAATCAATTGAAGTTTTATTACTAGATTCCCACAATGTGAGAGCTAGCAAAAAGCCCTGCAATCAGCAAAATGAACATTAACTGGACTTTTAGAAAACTACTTAATGCAATTCCTTAATTGCTCAATATTCAAGTGAATTTCAGATGTAGTTTCCAGGAGCAGCAAATCTTAACATTTCTCCTGTTTTTTCTGACAAAGGCCATCAAGTAACAGATTTCAGTCTATGCAGTTGGAAAGAGGAAATTATTTATACAGACAAGAAAGGAGAAGAAAGGAGAAAGAAAAATATTAGCTAAGGAAATAATCAAGCAAGTCAATGACTACACCTAGATTTTCTTTTTCTTGAAATAGGCTCCAGTATGCTTTAAATTAACTCTATAATGATACCTCATGATCAGGCATTATTCAAATAATACATTGACATGGTGACATTCTAATAACATAAATTCTTCATGGTAGAATATCATAAACAAATTAGAAAGCAAACATTTCATTGTGTTCAAAAAGATAATCAAAAATTTCAATCAGAGATGGGCCCAAAATGGATTTTTTTTTAGGTGGAAATTCTTTTAATTGCATAAAGTACCAGATTTTTCATCATTGTATGAAAGCTTGGAAAGGATACATATATGCCCACTCCTCATTTAAACTTTGTGGTTTCTACTAGTTCTGTAATTTAAAAACAGAAGCATTTTTCTGCTGCAATGAAAACGTCTACATGGCAAAAGTTCTTGCCTATCATTGGTTCATGTGTTTTTACAGGTGCTCATAAGTAATTGCAAAATTCTCGAAATCATTCATGTTTCCAAGTTGAGAACTTTTAAGACACAATTGCATAAAATAGTAGAATGTGATTTCATCTGAAATCGATACACAAGGCACACAAACCAATCTTTGGGTCCTTTGTCATAATGTTAGAATCTTGAACTCTGAGAACTGTAAGATTTATTTTGATCTTTCAGCCTCAGATAGCAAGGCTCATTAGATCACAATTTCTCTTCAATTTTTTCCACTTAAATGCATGAATGCATTATTTAAAGCCACAAATACTGTTATTATAAAACATTTTAATTGTTCTAGATATTTTCTAGACATTATAAGTTTCTCGGTTTTTACAATGTATGTTTTGATTATTTTGCTTCCCTTATCAAGGAAAAGTGTGGAATTGGATCATTGGAGTTATAAAGCAGATCTGCTATGTAAATATTTTCTGAAAATATATTTCAATTTCTTAGCCTCTTACTGTAAATCATACTTGTACATATATCAGAATAATTTATATTCCAAGCTTCTGGATCTTTCTCTGTCTTGTTGATACCACATCTGTTCCCATACTGATTTTCATTCTACTGACAGCTCTCATTTCCTTCCCTTTTCATTTTAAATGGCAACTAATACCAGACTCATCTATTTTTAATTTTTATAATGATATTCTCCTTGAGTCATAGGTTGTGTGGCTTTAGGATTTTTTTAATGGCTTTTATAATGTGTGATAATGACATTCACAACCATAAATGTTCTGTTTAGATAAGAAATCCACATGATTTCATGCTTTTAAAGCCTCAAAGTGATAGGCTGATCATTTTTTTCCCCTCAGTCTGAGTGCTGAGGGTTTGGAAGTGCTGTGTCTCAGTGTTCAGGTTGTATCATGTACAATTACCAGTTAGGTTTGAACAGGATTTTTAATTTTCCCTGCCAAAGCAAACAAGAGCAAACAACAGCAAAATGCAATAAGCTGTAAGAATATTAAAAATGGGAGGAGAAAAAAACACTACTGGAATCTTTGCTGAAAAAATATCTTTTTTTACATTATTTTTTTGCAATTAATAAAAGTATTTTATATTAATATACACTAGAACAGCTTCAAATGGGAACCAAAGGAATTGACCAAGATATGGAAGAACGTCCACACTCTGGTGGAGTCAGAAAATGTCTCTGATTGTGAGAGGGATATAACATCTGAGGTATGGCCATTCCCTCATTTCAGTGATGGCTACTCTCCTGGCCCACCAATCAACAAAAACGGGCTGTTCAGTTGGGTTTTTAATTTGCTTGCTTGTTTTTAGACAAAAGGTTCCATGTTCTTTTAAATTGTGTAATTATGTTCACAATATTGTTTCAACTCTTTGGTCATCTGCTACTTTGAACAGATTAAATTAAAAGGCCATTTTATATATATATATTATGACAGTTTCCTTTGGAACAGGTGCTGAACACATGGTTTCACTTTTTCTTCTAATTTTTGATTGTGGTTGGCCCAACCACGGTGATAGGTAATTAATCCAAGACAGTGCCTCGACTAGAAAAACAAACTCAAGCCCACACACATTAAACCCCTAAATGTATGTGAAACTGTCATTATTGTGCTCTTCTAGTGTTGTCATTTTAAAGACTGTTTCTCAGTGATTCCTGAAGAACATAAAAAATTCTCTGACTTGAAAACTGTCTTACAAACTAAAAGATAGACTTAAAGCTCCAGTTGAAATCTGCTGTTGGCAACTTTGCTCCCCTGGGCAATGAAAATCCTGATAGCAAGATTCCCAGGGGACTGTACACTAGGCAGACTTCACAAGCTTGGATCAGGACCAAAAAACAGGAGCTTCCTAAAGACTCTTTTCCTTAGTTTCCATATCTAGGTATGCATATCTAGGCTTGATTCTCCTAAAAATATATAAACCAGAGTCCATGTGTAGTGTGTCTGCGTGCACATGAACTAGAAATAATGGAAAACAAAGACACAAAACATCTCATCATACTTCTCTAGGGAGACAATATGAAAACAAACATGATAAATTATAATGGTAACACTTAACAGTGTTACCTTCCTGCAAGGCTGCCAGATTACACAGTATGAATGTATAATAGGAATTAGCAAAATATAAATGAGAATGTAAGATTATTGATCATACTCGTGAGACAGAAAGTCAGTCAGGAGAAACACACGGCATTTGGAGACATCAAACATGTTTTGTCAGAAATTCAGAAAATATCACTGCCTATTTATAGTTATAAACTTTGCCACAAAGGACTCATTCTTTCTTATTGCCAAAGAGAAAACAGACTTCATTTTTCTTAGCAAGGTTATTCTGAGTACAATCCCAAATTCTCTCAAAGCTCTTTAAAGGCAAGCATTAACAGCTGAAATGTTAGAGAGTCAGGATGACATTTTTGCCTGGTTTTGAACATTATTCACAGCACCAGTTCACCGTACAATTTTGGAATAATAAGAAATTCAAGAAATTCCACCTGATCCATTTAGATTTGTAGTTCACTAAGCTGAGAAGTACTATCTCTATGCATGTTATAGTCAATTTTAGATATTCAATATCACCAATAAAGACATTCAGAATTTCTCTCCTTCCTGTAAAATATACTATATTCAGAAATTAAAGGGGTTTTTTGAGACTAAAATAAGAAATTAGTGTAAGAAGTATTTTTGCTTAGGTTCCTCATTTCAAAACTAGGACTAAAAGTGCTCCATTTTATCATGGTTTATAGCCCTGGATAAACTAGAAAAGTTTCCACAAAATTGTCTTTTAATGCAAGAATTCAGGAACAACTTATTTTGAAACTTGACATTACACATGAACTCACAGTGGATTTTACCCAGTTGGATTCTATTTAACAAAAAACAAGCACAAAAGCACATAACTAGAACATTAACCACCTGATTCTTGCACACATTATGTGACACTGATTAATACTACTTTCAGTATAAAACTGGAAAAAATATCTTCTCATTTTCTTTTCCTAATTCTTTCCATTCTCCCTTCGACTTTGAGTGTTATGTTTTCAGCTCAGAAAATTAAATTGTACTCTATTTCACTAGAACAGAAGTTGAAAAGAAACTAGAGTAGAACTAGGACTATAGGAAACAGCTTCTTTGAATTTCCTGGCAATTTGCAAGTATGTGTTTTATAACTGTGAAAGATGGGCAGGATTAACCTAATATTTAACTTTAACAGCAATGTTTTTAAATTATTTTAGGAATTGCTGTCACACTACAAATATTCTACATGTCTTACTGTTCCTTTTTTTATTATTACCTTAATGTGATGTCACTACTACTTTATTATCTTCATATTGAGAGATACTATTGTATAATTCTACTGTAATACGAGGTCATGGCCAAGATTTCTAGTTCTCATAATCTCAGCATCTGAATCTCAATGAAAAAAATAAACCACACCTACTTAAAAACAAAGAGATCTGTGATCCAGATCTCCCCATATCTGTGATTGTATTACCATCAACCATCACCAATGCTCCATAGCTGACATCTATGTAATGACTCTGTAATGAACAAAACACACAACATTTACAAAGGCTTTAAAAGCAAATTTGTTAATCAGGAAGACAAAAAGTTTGCTTGATGTCAACATCAGCTCTTCTGAAAGAAAGAACGAATGTTGGAACTGAATGCCAAAAAATCCCACTCTGTAGATCGTATTTAGGAAAGTGGTTGCTTCAAAGGCAGTGTTTCTTTCAAAATTCAACTTCTCAACCAGTCTCCTCAAAATAGAACAGAAGTCACTTATCAATCATTACTGTAGTGCCTGCCAGCCTGTCATTGTACATCCTTCAAAGCTGATACTTCCAAACCTTCAATGTACACAGATTAAAAAGTGGGAGTACTTAAAAATCTATTCCCTTCACTCTGAATGCAAAACCTTTTTCTATGTAGTTTCAGTTGAACTTCACTTTAGCCATCATAAAATATCAAGAACTAGTGATCTGAGTAGAAAAAGCAGTAATTCAATGACCTCCTCTCCTCAGTAAACAGTTTATGTCAGTATTTCTCTCTGATCTTGTCACTTTAGTTAGGCATGAATAGCTGTAAAGCTGTGGCACTACAAACCAGTTTGTAGTGAGGGAAGAGAGCTTATCCAGTGACTAATATCTCAAAGTCAGCAAAAACATGTTTGAATATGAATCATGTGGATATTGGGCATTCTCAAAAAAAAAAAAAAATCACAAAAAACTAATCTTATTTGGAAGTTCACTAATAACTCCATGTTCTATACATAAATACTAAACATGTATAGGTTGTCCTCAAAATACTTAAGTGATAACTGTCCTCTGACATATAATTAGATATTAAAGAAATAATATTAAAAAAATGTCTTAACTCAGCAAAAAACCCACTGAAAATCTAAATCATGGAACAGGTTACATTACTCATATACAATCATGAAAAGTAAGTGAAGGTCCAGGAGTTACATTAGTTGAGTCCAATTTTATCTCTTTTTCCTTTTCTGCCACTACTTTGATCTTTCTGTTGCAAAGGGAAAAACAACAGCAAGGAAGGCAACATGTCCCAAAAGAGATGTTTCAATGAATTGAGATCTGTACAAAACAAAAGCACTGAGGTACAGCAGATGTCAGTCAAAGAATTTAAATATATTTTCACTGTGAGGATGATTCTTGGAGTAGAAAAAGTCATAGGTGAATAATTGTGAAAACTTATGTGGAAAAATATAGGTAGGACAACGCAGAGAAATTGGAATAAAAACTGCAGTCATAGTGACATTTTGCTGGTACAAGCAGAAAACTGTGGAATGCATAATGCTGACAGAAGGACAGCAGTGCACTGCACAGCCAGGCTATTGAATATTTTCAAGTCCTGCAGATTCAGTGGACCTAGCTATAGCTCATTCTCATCGTTGGAAAGTGAATAATACATATCCATTTCAGTAAATCTTTAAGAGCTCTTCTGCTGAGAAGCATAGCCCAAATGAAGTGTAGTAATAATGTCAAGACATTTTCAAGGAAAATTAACTTGAAAATTTGGCAAAATTATCTTTCAAAGCATTAGAACATAAGCCTCCCCCCTCTCTTTCTCTTAATCCCCAACTAAATTCCTCATGCAATTGGAGAATGTAATTTAAACTTTCATAAGGTTGATGCAACACATTCTTACTTAATTTTGATTGGTTATATTATGCTATATAGGCACTTGAAGCTAGTGATTACTACAACATTACACATATTTTTGTATTATATATATAATACATATTGTAAAAATATGCAATGTATTCGTATTTACAGAGAAGCTTGGATTTCCTACACATAGGTTCAAAAATGTGCCCCATTTTCAGGATGCTGTTACAGCTCTTAGGACTGACAGTAACAAGAGGCACTACAAGGATCAAACACAAGATAAAGCACAAAACATAACAAGAAAAAAGGGGCACTTTTCTTTATGTATAGTAGAAAGTTTTGTTTTTAAAATGCTCTCAACAACTTCAAACTGTCACCCCAACACATGTTCAGCTACTTGGAACAATAAGAACAACTTGGAGACTTGGGGGCAATTTTCAAAAGCTCTCATGTATTCACCACTTTAATAGCATGGCTGAGTTGAGAATAAGAAGAAATCTGACTGCCTGTTCTGTTGCCAAAACATATATACAGACCAACAGGGGAGAAAAAGAAAGATAAGAAGGTTTCCAAAATTGATTGTTTCTCAATTTCTCTGCTATTTAGGAAGTCCTTGCGGCAGTGGTTGTCCCACCAGTCTTTTTATTAAAAGAAAACACAGTTTAATTACAGTTTCAATTAGATTACCAGGAACCAATATACACAAAATGTGTTCTAGTTCTGGAAGCCTGACCAGCATTAAGAAACTTCAATTTTATTTATTCGTTGCAGCTGAACCCAAGACGGCCTTCTTATTTCAAATGAGGAATGCATTTTCCCTCATAATATTAGGATAAAAATTAACATTATGTGCACCTTGTAAAGTCAGAACTAACAACCTTAAGGATCACAAAACAAACGCTCCTCATGATAGACTATCTCAAGAATCATGCTAAAAATGCCAGCATGAATAACTGATTTTGGGTAATTTTCTGACAGTCTTTTTTCCCTATATTTCTGTCTTTCTCGGTATTTTGTTTTTTTACATACATGCATGGCTTAAGATGCTACCAAGTGAAAGATTCAAATCTCCACTAAAGATCTCCCTCTTATAATTCAGACTGTCTTTTAGACCACACTTCTGCATAGACATGCATTGCCTCTACTACATTAATTTGGACAACTGGACTTGAACATTTAATTTAATAACACAGAATGTATTTGATGCCAGTCAAATAATAGGGGAAAAAAGTAATTTTCTATCTGGTTGAATTGCTCTACACTATTAATGAAAGTAAAAAGAGAGTTCAGGGTTATGCACACGTCTACAGGCACTTTTACAAGCTCTTTGCATGGAAGATGACAGCAGAATCAAGTCTCCAGTCACACACAAGTCAAATTTCAGCTCTCTGTATAAACTTTTACATTCTTCTTGCCTACCTTTATTGACTTGGACTTCAGATTGATGGAATTCCGATAATAAAATTCTAATTTGACATAGGCAGTAGTGGACATGCTTTCAATAGCAATACATTTAAAAATAATAAATTATAACAGCATGATTGCCTTATCCAATTACATTTAATCAACAAATTACATATCCTTTAAAACTTCCACTTTTTCTCCCACAGAGAACAGAGACAGTATTTCTGGCCAAAAGTGCATGCTGCAATACATCTACCAATATCTCAGAGCTATGGCAGTGTGTAATCTGAAAAAGTCCCAAGATGATATATCACTGATAAATTAAAAGACGTATAAACTGAATTTTCAAAAGCAGCATAAATTATGTAACTTACTTTTGCAAAAAATTAATCAAATTAGTACAAAACACTGGCAATATAATTTGCCTATGCTATGTACAATAAAATTATTTACTGGTCATTGATACTGCTCATAACATTTTCAAGGCACAATTCATTTGCCTGTTGGACAACTATCAAAATGGCAGTGCTCTCCATTTCAGAATCATTATGGTTGGAAAAGACCCCCAAGATAGAGTCCAACTTTTGATTGATCACCACCTTGTCAACCAGACCACAGCACTGAGTGCCACATCCAGTCATGTCCTGGACACATTTGTCTGATGACAGAAGTCTTTCATTTCACAGCAAGAAATATGGAAGGACACAGAGACAACAAGCATTGCATCTGCCTCAGTATAATTCCTAACATTCTGCTCAGTGTTTCTTTGTAATGACCTAAAAGATTTTTCCCCCAGGGTCTGCTGTTAAATTATTCCATTACAATTGACCCAGCAACCTCTAGCTATCTTTTCTGAAATATTTAAGATATTTTTACATCCAGCTTACAGTTTTGATTATTTCTCTATTTCATTATTCTATTTCCTGAAGAAAAACTAAGAAAAAATCAGTCACTCTGCCAGTGTATCTATTCCTTGTAGGCTTGTTTCACATTTTAGACCTTACTGAGACTTTTTTTTTCTTAGAGCAACACAGACTTAAGTTTATATCCTTTTTGATTATTTTTCTGTTTGTTTGTTTGTTTTGTTTTAAAATGCCACAGCTTGTAAGCAATTCCTTTTTATTTCCTGTTATTCCCAATTCTTTTTTGGGGCAACATTTTTTTTCTACTTTGTTCATCACTCATTTCCCTCCAGGCTGTAACAATTATCTACATTCCTCTGGAGATCCACATTGCAATTACTACCTTTCTTTTTCTTTAATACCTTTTCCCCTTAGCTCTGACTATTTCAGAGATATTTTGAGTCAGCCACTGCTTCAGTTTTGGTGGGACAAAATTCCAGATAATTCTTAGGTAAAAGTTTTTGCAACATATGACTGTCCAAAAGGCAGAACATTCTGCCTCCTCCTGTCTTTCCTCCTGTAGTTTAGTGAGTCTTACAGCCAACAAATCTGAAGCACACAACTGTGCTGCATTTCAATTTTGACTGCTCTGGAGGTGTTTACTAAGACAAATTAAAGAGGAACTTCCTTTAGAATTGTCATGTAATTACAAAGTCAACACCTTCTGCTTACCCACTAATTCTATTTGATAGCTGCATAATTTGATCATTATTGCAAATATTTGCTTGTCTAAGTGCTATTTGAAGGATATTTCAAAATTTCTCCTCGATTCTTCCAGATTTAAACATATGCATAGTGTAAATAAAACATACTATATGCAAATAGATTGCTTTTATGCATTTGCCATTTAATTTGCATTACATTAATTCCTGTATTGAACAGAGTTTCTCATCAGATGCATATAATCTCTGTTTACAACAGTTTGGAATTGAGCTACAAAACATTACACCACACCAAAAAGTGGAATAATCTTACATAGTTTAGTATATTTTGGGACTGCATTTAAATAGATTGGTTAAAACTTGCATGGGTAACTCCCACACATGCACAAACACAAACTGCAGTGCCTGAAGAGATGCTGTTAAATGTCTAGAGAGGGGGAGGAAAAGGTTTTCCTTAAGGAGAAAACTGAAAACACACCTAGAAAATTTTGCTAAGTTACCATTAAATGAACTGAAATTGAAACCATCTAGAGAGGAATATAAATCTAAGCCACCACACTTGATTAATTTGTATATAAGTAGGAAAACCCCACTGTCATTGGCTTACAAAATCATTATTCTCCTTGAGACTCTCATGGATTCATTCCTAAGTAACTTAATTCCTAATCCTCATTTTTTATCCTCATTCTACATGACAAGAATTTATGTATTATAAATGTAGCCTAGACAGAAGAAATGGATTTAAAATTAACAGAATTGAGTATTCTAAAAAGAAAACACATTTTATTTTAATTTATTATGGGAGTTTGCTACACTATAATCTTAAAGTGTACAAGAACAACTCACTCAAAATATTTGGCAGTTTTTCATGTAGTTCTTATCCTGGCTTTCAGGCAGTATGAACTTTTGCAAACCATTTGTCTTCTCAGAGTGCATCTGTCTTAGAACACACCTTTAACATGGACTCAGCTGAGAATTTATCTGCACCATCAAACTCTTAGAATTACTTTGGATGATGAAAAAATGAAATTTACATGAAAGAATACATAGAGTAAATACTAAAGAAGAATACAATGTAGAAGAAACATTCCACACATTAATTTTGCTAGAGTGGAGAAAATCAGAGCTGATCCTATTTAAAATTTGCCATAAAAAGAATCAACTCAGACATATTACAAAACTAGCAGAAGTAGCAAAATATTAGTATTCTGGGGTGAAAAAGCACCAATGTAACATTTTTAAGGGAAATGTAACACTATACTACTCAGCTGCTCTCTGTCTTGAATTATCCCTTTTAATGGAAAGAAGAAACAATCATACTAATACCACTGGTTAATTCTACAACTGTATTTATTGCCTGCTATCTTAATAGGCAAACGATCCAGAATTATGGGTTTATTTGGTGAAATAATCTTCTCTTTCTTGTTTGAACAAACTAAATATTTTAATAAATTAAACTGTATGATTATTATTGTTCACATTTCTCAACTTAAAGTCAAGTGATTTTTTTTTTCCTGCATAGATCCTCCATCAGCAGAAATCTCTATGGCCTTCTTAATTTAGATTGATGTCTTAATCCACATAGACTGAGACATTCTCCAATAGAGAAACCTGTACAAGTAGTGAAATCTGTATGGTAAGAATGAAGGATGTAGAGAAAGCAAGAAATACACTTTGTAATATTAAATAATCCTGCAGGGAATGTGGGAAGGGTGCCTGGTACCAACAGAATAATCTCCCTGAACAACAGGAGAGATGTCTGATGGAACCACATAAATCCCATAGAATAATCAAGAAGAACACCTGGCCCAATAATATCAATGATGCCCTGAATAGAAGAGATTGTCTCCTTTTGGAGAGGGGAAAGGAACATAAGGTGAACAGGAGAGGAATGGTGGGAAGATGGACCACGGTGGTTTTGGTTTGCTTTGCACCTTTGTGACCTCTAGAGTCTGTCTGACCACCTTGGCTGGGTGACATCAAGGAACATGGCCACAAACTGCATGGCACCAGCTTCTGTGGGAGCTTATAAAGGGCTTGACACAGCAGCCAGATGAGATTTATAACTACACTCTATACCACAGGAAGCCAGTCCTGTAGCAACTCCCAAAAATAAATAGCTTTCCTCTGGTTTGAAAGGCCAGCATGTACAGAGAATTTAACCTCCTCAATTTGCTCTGTTGCTGGAGTCCAAAAATAATCTGTTCCTAGCAGACCTCATCTTCTTTTCTGTCTTGAAAGTCACATCTTAAAAGAAGTTAATTCTGGGAACAGAGAATACAGGCACTGTACAGAAACACATATATATATATTTCTGTGCTCATATATAAGTATAAATAGCTATGGCACTATAAGCCTTGGTACTGCTATTATTGAGTTGGTATCTCTATCAGGAGAAGAGATAGGAGATAAAGATGAACTGTTTTTTCCTAAGCTGTCAGCTGCTGAGCTGCTCATTCACATTTCCTATGCTGCATCCTGCTCCCTCCCTCCCTCAAGCTTTCTCCAAGTTTCATAAGTAGGATGCAAATGACAGGCACTCTAAAAGATTACAAGGACAAGGGACAGCACGACTTCAGCTTTAAAAACAGGTGATCTGGATTTAGTGTCACAATGATGGATGAATGTTTTTGCATTAGATGTGAAATTAAATTTCTGGAAGCAGAAAGGTATTTCTGTTCCACTCAGGTTATATGGTGTATGACATTAGAAGCACCGTGTTGCTAATGAAATTATTGCAAATTAAAAATAGGTATTCCAGAATAGGCTCCCATAAACTATTCCAGTATTGTGCTCATAAATAAATTCGTGTTTTGCAAAACTACCATGTCACTGTCCCCATGGCACTCAGATCTAAAATGTGAAGCATTTATCTTCCTTCTTATTTCAGAAAATTCCTCAGTGAGTTCAAGAAGAACTTAAGTCACTGAAAATATATAAACTTATTTTTTTGAAAGTAATATTTTTTAATCACAAAACTCTCCCCAAGGCATACAAAAAATATTTCTAATTTTGATATGAAAGTAAAACTGAACAATTGTTAAGGAGTTGTCATTTACATAGGCTGCCACAGTTCTAGTAAGCAGGGAAAATGAATTATTTACATTTAAAAGGAAAGTCAAACATTTCAAGTTCAAATAATTAAAATCAAGTTCATAAAAGCTTGCTTGGCATAGTCAGAAAAACTAAGCAAACATAAATACCACTAAATTTTAAGACCAATGAATCATGCAGAAATGAAATTTGAAAAAGATGGCAGAACTTACCTCATTTTCCATCCAAATATTTAAAATATCCCAAATATGCACATGTATTTAAAAGATTTACATCACATAAAAGGGAGGGAGGTTGGGCTTGGAGTTTTCAGATTGTCACATTCAGACTTGCTAGAGGAACAGTTATACAGAGATGACACTCATGATGGACAGTGGCAGGTATCAGCAACTGATTTCTTACACATAGACAAATTATTGGCCAAAAAGAAGTGACAAGCCTCTTTTGTCTGCCTCACTAGGTTTCATAGAACTACGAGAACCTGAGATTGAAAATGGGTACTTCAGAATCCAATGAGACAAATCTTGAGAATACTTGATACAGCAGGACTGCAGAAATAGATTTGCTACTAAGCAAGAACTGGCAAGAAGGGTTCTGAGACAGAAGCAATTAAAGTCCTGTAAAATTTCAGACTAAAGTGTACCAAATTGTATACTAAAAAAAAAGAAAACCAAAACTGAAAAACCTACTCTTCAGCTGACATAATTCTTTTCTAAATGGAAATAATAGGCAGGGGTCAATAATCTGAATGGGTTGTATGTTTTATTTTAAACAATTATAATGGGAACAACTATTCATCCATGATAGCTCCATTAAGACAAACATTTGTTAAATCCCAGCAAGACTTCTTCATCTTACTCACCACAACTCAAAACCAATGTCCACAGGCTATGACAAACAGTATTATTGTTGGAAGGGGCAATAACTCTGTTAACAGGTTCTGTCTCCTGATGTTAAAATTCTTAATTACACAGAAGGGTGTTTAGAAATGTCACACTAAGTGCAGGTGGCCAGTATTCACTATTTCAAATACAACCCATCATTGTGCATCCTTTCAGAAAGAAGAAAAGCATCATTAAGTGAAAATCAAATTCTTATGTTGAACTAGTAGAGGCATATTTAAATTGCTGGATTCTGAGTACTTTATGAAAAACTAACTTCCAAACCGATGTCTGGAAAGTGGCATTTTATAACACAATATTTTCAAATCAACACATACATGCAAGGGCTGCAGAAATTCAGAGATTGGGATTTTAGACAGAAATTACTTACAGAGACCAGAGAAGAGACTGATAGTAGGAGTCACTGGTACAGAATTCAAGGCACATAGCTTAAATTTTCTGTGGTTTTTAAATGTAGCACTATGGGAGATATGGAACACTCTCACTAAGAGTGAGAATTTAATCCCTTGTCCTTGTGATGACTAAACTCATCAGGACAAATTCCTTACATTCTATGAAAAACATGCATTTTAGAATATAAATCAGTAGGGTCTCTCAAAGTGCTCCCCTTTATTGATGAGTTATGATACAGATGTCTAAATCCAAGCTAATTTATCTGACTATATATATAATGCCTAAATCTGTTCAAAGTCCTTGTACATTGTATTAAAACCAGTAAGATATGCTTTGGATAGAAACACTTTTCACTAGAACAAGCAGTTGAGACCTGAGCTTGCATGGCACAATTTCCTTTGACAAACTATTTGATAAGAAATTCCAAAGTGTCTTAATACTTTTGGCTTTCCTAAGTGTTTTTTCTTGGCTGTGGGTTTGTATGTTTTGTGGTTTGGGCTTTTTAGTTTGGGTTTTTGTTTTTTTTTTCTTTTCCCTTTTTTTTTTTTTTTTTTCCCCCACTGTGCATTGCGGGCTCTAATAAATTGTTAATCAAAAACACTTGTTTCAAGCTGTGGACCTTGAACAATGAGTTGCAGATTTGGAAAGCATTTAAATGCTTGTTTTTGTCATCAGAACTCCACAAACAGTCCTTCAGAGGTAAAAATGATGATTTGACAGACAGCTACTACATTATAAACACCATCATAATTCATTTTGACAAGGAGTAATTCAGTAATTAAATAAAACAAGCAAAAAATAAGTAATATATTGTTGAGTAAGAATTGGACATAATTTCATTTTATAATAAAGTGGAAAAACACTGTCTAATCAGAAATTAAGTTATTTGAAGATGATGTACTATTTAGTATCACAGGAATTCTGGTAACATTGTTTAGTAGTCAAGTTCATCTCATTTACTGGAAACCTTTTTCAATCAATCGTGTTTTGACCAACACAATAAGGAAAGAAAATTTAACTATTTTAAGGGTGCAGTAGTCAATAACAACAGTAATTTATAAACTCTCTGCATTTCTTTTTGAAAGATAGTGTTCAGATGGTATTGCTGAATTATATGGTGAATTCATTGGTGCCAAAAACCCAAAGCAGTCCACATCCTGCTCTTACTTAAAAATAGAAACAGCAGAAAAGATGCTTTGAAAATTAATGTAGCCACTAAACTAGAGGAAATTATTGCATCAATTCTTAAATAAGTAGATCAGGAGATTTTATGTACTAATTCTATGATGTTACCAAAAGTTAAATCAGCTCATTATGTCCACAATGAATTACAGAGGAAAACAGAGGATAGAATGATAATGATAATGATGATTATAATAATTATCATGAAAGCAAGTAGATATTTTGTATGAAAATATGAAAAAAAAAAAAAAAGTTTAAATCCGAACAGAAATGATCTGATCATCCTGTTCTGTCTGGTGTGCAAGGAAGATATATAAACTTGTTTTAAATAGAGCAAAAATATATGCACTGTTTACTAACCAGACCAAAAATTATGTTCAATTTTAAACTTATTAATTCCTCATATCCAAAAGTTTATCTATATTATAGAAGAAAGAATAATTTTAACTCTTTGTAGAAACCATTAAGACATTGTGAACCATATTGAAATTCATTGGAAGACAAACCAACCCAGTTAATTTAAATACCATTCAAAAAATAAAGAAACATAAGAGAAATAAAAAATTTAAATTATTATTATTTATAGTAATCAGTTTCTTTTAGTGCATATGAGTAGCTAACTGCTTTATTTCTGAAGGAAACGTCTCCTACTTTAACAGCCCTTAATCTTGAAAACTTTGATTTTTTTTTCTAATTTGCAAATACAGAATAAAAAAGTGTGACAAATAGTGACATACACGTTAAGCATCCATATGCTTACACTCTGCACAAGACTAACAACTTTTTTTAACCAAATATTCCATAAAAGAAGCTTTTGTTTAAGCTACCATGCAATTAAGACATTTCCAAATCCTTACACCTATTCTTACAATATTTGTATCTTAAAAAATAAATTTAAAAATTTTAAATAAATTTAAACAAATATTTAAATAAATTTAAATAAAAATATTTTAAAACAATAAAAAAATACAAGTGTTAATGTTTAAGAGCTCCAACACACAAATTGCAGCTTGCAAGAAAGACAGTGAAGACAACAAAAAAACCAAGAATATTTCCCCTGGAAAAAATACTATTTTCAGTAAGCTTAGTTCCAACACTCATATTTTAGTCTTTAGTTCTTCTATGCAGGAATACAAGGTATAGTGTAGAACTCGGGCTTCCACACCAAAGCAGTTTCCTGGATTTTTTTTCTTATTAATAATATTAGTTATGATGAGTCAAATTAAATTAATTTCCATAATTCTTTTTTCAATTAATCATCCAACTCTTTAGTAACCTCAAAGGTAGATTAACAAAAACATAAACACCAATAGTTAAAAAGAGAAATGCATCCCTTGGGTTAAGGAATTCTTGATAGCCTCGGACCCCAAATTCATGGTCTCAAATTCATAAACCTATTTTATCTTTGCAACAAAACATCACAGAACTACCTTCCCAAAGTAACGTTTAGTAAATAGTACTTTCATACATCACTAGTTCACCCAAACACAATCAATCAGTCTATGTCTCTACTCTTTTCTGTAGGATATATGTTATGAAAGAAGTATTGTTTCAAAAATACAGTACTTCAAAAAGCAATAAATCATAGAGTTGGACTAGGTGTATAGAGAAGAATTTCTCACAGAATTCTATTAGATTTTTTTGTGTACTACTGCTCCATCCTCAACCCTTATAATTGGAAAAAAAACAAGCAGAAAATTCAAGAACAATCAAACAGGGAAAAAGAACTCAAGAAGAGTTTACCTTGCTGTTAGCGCTTGTTTAAAGTTTTTTTAGCTCATCTAGCAGTTGAACAGATACAAACACTCATATGCAACCCCCTCCAGCAAAGTTTCTCACAGCAATTTTGTGCTGCAGGCATGAAAAGAGAGACACACACACCCCAAATTAATCCCTTCTGCTTTCAATAATGGTCTTGACAGTTTCATGGACACTGGAGGAGGAGCTGGACTCACACAAGCCCAGAGAAAGCATCAGACTCCTGCCTGGAACATTATGTCTCCAAGAAGGCTGAAATTTAATCTACTGCCCACAGACACTGCACCCCTGACAGGCTAAGTGATTCATTTCTCCCAAACATTTCCTTAACAGATGTTTGCTACAGGCTATTGCTAATTTTTTTTTTATTTTTCTACTGCATGAACTGTTGTTCTCCTTACCAAAGCCTTCCATCAGACTCTTTGTCCACATCTGTTAATTTATATCAGCATCCTGATTTGCCTTTATGAAAATTTCCTGGATCTTCTGACAGAATTTCCTATGAAAAATCTTAGCTCAAAATACGCCCTACTTTCACCACATACTATGCAGCTTATAAATATTCTTTCAGTATTTAGATTGAATACAAAAATTTAAGGTAAGCAATTTTTGGAGTAACGATTTTAAGAGTAGTAACTTAACAGGAACATATTAGAAATTTATATACCACAAATACCTATCTTGGTATATATTTGAATATCCATGAGATCAAGTAGAGCACGTGGAATTACATTAAGGAAAGCAATATAATAATTATTTATTTTCCTCCTTTAATTTTTGCCCCTCCCCTTCTTGGCAAACCTCATGCAGATGAGAGTATAGGTGATTTAATCTCTATTTCTATACCTTCAATTTCCACTTAAACTACTTTTTTTTTTTTCCTCATTTACAACTTCCCTATCTGAAACAGGAAAAAAAAATGTAAAAGCTTATTTCTATAGACATTGTACATGATTCTATCCCTTAACGTTTGTAACTCATAACCTGGACACTCTTATAACTCATAACACAAATCTTTTCCTCTCCTCTGGACTAGAAATCATAAAACCATTGACGTTTGATTTGGAAGGGGCATAATAAAGGCAATCTAGTCCCAAAATTAGGAACATCTCCATTTTGCTTGCACTCTCTGATGAATCAATCCAAGGCATTGTTTTTTAGATAAAAATAGAAACAATTTTTCCCCTTTATGCAAGATTTCACTTAAACTGTATATCTACCTCATGTCCATTTCTTTCATTAAATATCTTCTCTCTGCAATATCTTGATATTGAAAGAACTTCATGTAGAAAAGCATAATGGGAGAAAATATTACTGTAGAAGCACAGAAATAACTATGCATAAATTATATTTAGATTTCATCAGCATTCTGGTCAGGTAGATCTATAAAAATGCCTGGGTGATATGGAAATACATTTAATATTTAGTGTGAAATACAGAAAAGATTGGAAATTTCTAAATTTGTTTTTGAGTTCTGAAATTTTTCTCCCACCTAGATTACTTGCCATTAAAGCACTCGTTTCTTTACATACTTTCCAGATCTTTTTATATCCCAAAGTCCAATAACAGGACTTGCTGCCCAAATGTCCAACACTTTGTACATTGTAGCTATTCCAACCAAAATGTTTAAGACCCAATACCGATCTCCCAGAAAAGGCTAGAATATTTTATTAATAGCAGCTTCAAGGGATAAAAGGTTTTTCAGAAGAGCAACCAAAAACACATCTCCTGTAGCCATTTAAACTTTGCACACCTTTATCTAGAGAACAGAGTGAATATTCAACTCTCATAACTCTCAGCAGTGTCTCTTGACACGTTTTGCTTAATCTGTAATCTTCTAAGTCACTCCTCCTCAGCTTGCAAAATCACAACCAGGAGGGGAAGATTAAATATTTCTTCTATTTAATGATCTTTGTCAGCCTCTACATTCAGTCTTAAAAGAAAAAAAAAGTCCACTAAGTGAGTTAATCTGCATTATAACATGAATGAAAGCATCATTCAGGGACACATTGTGCATGAAATGCACCAGTTCACATACTTTTCAACACACACTTAACCAGATTAACAAGTTGCCAAAATTAAAGTAGTTTATTGCCTAGGAAAAGGATGCCACTCCCCAAATGGATCGTTATTTCAGGAAATGTGAAAAACATGGCATTAACTAATGGCATTAACTCTGAACCAGGTGATGTAAGCATATTCACGTACCTACCACTATTTAAAAAACCAATATGGTACAAATGAGTGACTGCAAAATGTTTCCAGAGATTGTCAATCTTCCCTGGCAGCAACAACCACTTTGGCACCTGCAGTTGTGACACTGCAGCATTAAATATGAACCTTTTAACTATCCTTCATGTGAAAATGACAGTCCATAGCCAATGGAATAACTATATCTTAAGAACCACACAAATTCTTATCCTTACTGCAGGACATTTTGAATGCAATAAAATATATTTGATAAGACATCACAAAACAGAGGTCTAGGTTTTTGATGCAGCATTATTTGAACAATCAAAGTGATAATAAAGCCATTAAGAAAACATGAATAAAAAATTGCTTCTATCAGTCCTTGGTGGTAGTTGCCACAGAAGAGCCTCTTCCTCTAGCAAAAGCAACAGTAGAATATGCTTGGCTCATTCTACAGACTTAACATTTTCATATATTTCTGTGTTAGCATTTTCTCTTACTTTCAATTAACTGCCTGCTTTCTCTGCTCCTACTGTGAAGCAGCAGCTGGATCTTATCCAATTTAGAAATCTTTCCTTTTTTCTAAGCTATCAATTTCCTTTCTCCCTCTTGTTTTCTTTTATGATGGCTGTATACTGCTCTTCACTTATAGGCTTCACTTTCTGAACTCTTTACCACTTAAGATTCAATTTGTCATTTTCAAACGATATTCCAAGTGTGACCTAGTCAGGACCAACTAGGAGAAGAAGTAATTATTTCTTTGGTGAACAACAGGAGTTTTCTTAATAGCATTTAATATAATAGTGTCTTAAAAATATCGTTCTCCTTTCATTTCATTGCACATAATACACAGATACTCTCTCAGAACTACTGTTTAAATATTGTCACCCCATAATTTAATAATTTCTGTCTCTGTTTAATACATGAGACTCTAGACAGACAAATTACTATAAAATTATATGCTAATTCAACACATGAAGCAACTTAACTACCTTAAATTAATGGAGGACCATTCACTTCCATGTACATCCCTTTAAGGTCTTGTCTATGCTTCCAATCTTTAGTCTAGATGAGTAACTATTCCCTTTAATGTGGTGTGTAATGAATGAACATGGCACTTGGGGACATGGTTTTGTGGTGGAGTTGGTAGTGTTAATAGTTGGACTTGATAATCTGAAGGGTCTTTTCAAACCCAAATCATTCGATGCTTTGATGAAAATATTTCCCTTGAGTCAGGGAAGCAGACACCAAGGAAAGACAACTGTCTCTTACTCAAGGGATCATATGTGCTTTTTTCATCTAAAAATGAAAGTGAACAAAACCATCACCAGAAAAAAAATCAGACTGCTTCTCTTTTAACTCTATTTGTCCACCTGTTTCACTCTTGGCTGTATTATGGCCATGCTTGAACTGTCTGAGAAGCCTCCTGGTGCCAGTGTGCCTCTGTCTGGGCTCAAAGCAGTAACCAGGGAACAGGAGACGCAAAATGAAATGTCTT
Organism: Luscinia megarhynchos; assembly: GCA_034336665.1. Lineage (NCBI taxonomy): Eukaryota > Metazoa > Chordata > Aves > Passeriformes > Muscicapidae > Luscinia > Luscinia megarhynchos. Next base: position 12,539,453 of record JAPFBE010000013.1, on the reverse strand, counting down.
CAAGTACTCACATTATCAAGATGTTTTTAAATAGGCCTTCATAAATCTAAATGTAACCATAATATTTAAATAGGTAATACTCTCTGGAACATGCACGATATTAAACTACTCAGGGCCCTATTGACTTTTCCTATTCTCATTACTCTTTTCTCATAAAATATTACAAAAGAGAAGCACAGGTTTAGAACATCAAATCATTAACATTTTCAAGTGGCATTTTATTTCTATTTTCATCCCATTAATTGCATACAAATCCCTCCACTCAGAACATTTTATATAGACAGCTGCACATGAACAACGCATAACTAGAAAAAGATAAAGGAAAGGTGAAATAGGGTAAGAGAATCTTGAATTTTACTTTATAAAATGAAGCACAAAAAAGAAAAATATCTTGCCAAGAGCTCAAAGAACTTTGTGACAAAGCAAGGAGTAGATCTTTAGTATCCATAAAACGCTATGGCGGATAAGCAGTTTGCCAGTAATTTATCCTGAATTCTCCCTTCCCCTTAACAGGCTTTGGGCTTTAATTTTGTTTCAGAGACTTCTTAGATTAGGTGTCTTTTTAGATAATCAGACAGAGTGCATTTTTTCAAGACTGCCTTGGCTCTTGCAGGATGTTACAGAAGCTGTGGATTTAGTAAGAATGTGAGCATGTCATCCCAGCTTCCCCTTATAGGATGTCTTTTGTCTTTTCTGTATGGGACCACTCCTCTTCAGAATTAAACTCACTGTCCTCTCTCTCCTGACTAACACAGCTGCAAAAACCTGTAGTCATCTAGTACATATCTCTAGGTATTGGAGATGGGGAAAGGAAGGACACAGAGAAAGCATCTAACACTCTTCCTTTCTCTAGACACAAGTGCCTCTAAACTCAACATAAATAACCTGATTTTCGGGACTATCTGCTTCTCTAATTGAATAAGTAGCTCCTAGCACTAACCATTGCCTCATAAACACCAAGAAAATCAATCCTCATTTCCCTGGACCAGGTGAAATAAAGATTCTAACCCACAACTGTCAACCCTCTACACTAAAATCCGCTAGTTCAATTTAGAGGGAACTGCAGCTTTCTGAAATACAATTTGAAAGGCAGGATATGCATGGCTTTTTCAAAGACTTCAGAACAAAAAAAAATTTTAAAAATTAAAAATTAATAGATAAATACCAAAACATGGAAAAAAGCCTCCAAGTTGTTCAGGCATGGTGGTGAAATCTGTAAGTTTTCTGGTAATCTGATCAGAAATGACCAAGACAAAAGTGTTTGCAACACTTCCAATAAAGGATAACGACTGAAAAGGTTTGCTATGGTTCTACTTGTACTTCAGGATTAAAGCATAAACCATTGAGCCAAAAGATGTTTCTTTGGACTCATGTAGAGAGTTTAGAAATATATAAAATGCAACCTGGTATTTCCTTAGATCCTGTGCCTTGCCAGGTATACAGTCAAACCTGCATAATTGCCATCTTTTTTATCCAAACACCAACGAGCCCTTAACAGCTTGAAAAATCATTATGAACTGCAGAAATTATTCTAGTTTTACCTCTTGAATGCTGGAATAACATCACTTTTTAAATATATATCAGCTTGGGTGATTTACTTTGAAAGTAAAAGGAAGTAACATGGCTTTTCAGTAAGAGTTTTCTATCAATATATCAATGTCCTCTGCTGGGTCCCAAAGCTGGGGAAACAGTGATGTGCAGGGGCAGCCCTGGCTTGAGTAGGTAGAGAGTGGGCTGGGAGGAAATGTAAAACTCTTGGTTACACTCACATTTCAGCATTTTTCTCATTTCTCAGACAGGTAAAGACCTACACTCTTAGAAGTTACTCTGGCAAAAGACAAGATTGTCTTATTTGCACTATAGATTTCTACTATATCAAAGACATCCAGCATATCAAAAACTTATATGACAATTTATTAAACCAGAATTTCACTGAGCTACAACTCCTGGCATTGTGTTTTGTAAGCATTTCACTTTATAAATACACAAAAATACACAAGAATAAATACACAAAAAATTCATAAAACACCATACAGCTTTAATTTTATCTTCATAGCTCTCATTCTAGTCAGAGAATTAATGGGGATTACTCTAAAAAACCCCACCAAGTCAGCATATTACTGTCCTTATAGCTGAACACAAGTTCCACAGCTCTTGTTAAAACACAGTTTAAATGCTGTTAAGTGCATCCCAGGTAAACAGCTGCTGGCCACTGATCCTGGTTAAGCTGACAATCCTATTTTCTGAATTCTGATAAAGTAGTGCCAGCTCTAACACTACTCCTTTGTTCAAAACCAAATCCACTTTTGTGTTAGCAACCTGCATTGCCTGATAGCAACTGTTTCCATTCTTCAATGGCAGTCCCAAAAAAGCATAAAAGTAAGGAAGCTAAGATTTTCTCATCTTAAACCTTTACCATTATTAAAAAAATATAAATAAATCCAAAAAGTCCTCCCACCTGAGAAAAGCCAGTCTTCAGTATCTCTTCTAGAAACTGAAGGTTTCTACAACAAGAGGTAAACTTGGTGATTAATCTCACCAAACATAAAAAAATCAAATTTGCAGTGTGTTTGTGTGTTTCCCTGTGTATGAGTTTCATTTCCAGGATGACTTTGCAAGAAGCAAAGTATATTAAACAAAGGACTTTTCTTTTCTGAAAGATCTTTTGTCTTTTATTTACTTTTTATCAAGTTCAGTATCTGTCTTTCACATGCACAGAAAGGATAAATAGATAACAGAAGTGAAAATCATGTACAATTGTGTGAGTATAAAATCTTACCGTTTCTTGTAAAATTCAATTCTGTATTTAGACACATCTATTCAAAACATTTTCTACATGCAGTTAGTCTAAGCATAAATTTATTCTGGTTTTTAAAACTCTTCAGCTTATTAACTGCATTAGCAGAAAAACAGGAAGCCTGTCTAATAATGAACATCCTTGTATGCATGCAGCTCAAAAGGCAGAAGAGAATGATAAAAAATGTTTGACAACACTAAGTACACTTCAAAAATTGCCTTGAGCGGATGAGCAATTGTATTCTACCTTAAGACTATGATATATTTTTAATATTAAGAAGACCTAACAAAACCAAACCCATAAAAAAGATCTCCCAAAACATAAAACTTGTCTCTTGTGTCTCTATGTATATCAGAACAGCATTCAGAACTCCAGGTATTTTAAAGCTGGCACTTATTTTTGACTACCTTAATTACAATAGATAGTGATTATTTTTAACAGCTCTATTGTCCCATGCAAAACAAAAAACCTACTTTTTATACATAAATAAAAATTCTCAAGTTGACTTTATTTAGTTTGTTGTTATTTTGTAAGTAATTTAGCCTGGAGAAAAGGAGGCTGGGTGGGACCCTATCACTCTTTACAGCTTCCTGCAAGTAGGGTTTAGGTAGCTGGGATCAGTGTCTTGTCCCAGGACAAGAGGAAATGGCCTCCCTGTGTCATGGGATGTTCAGGTTGGACACCAAGAATTTCATGGTGGGAAGGACTGTCAAGTATGGGAATGGGCTTCCCAGAGTGGTGGTGGAGTCATCAATCCAGGAGGCATTCATGAAACAGCTGTACATGGGACTCAGCACCCTGCTCTGTTTGACAAGGTGGAAGCCAATCACAGGTTGGAATTGATGACCCAAAAGGTCTTTTCCAACCTTAATGACTCTGTGATTTAGAAATTAGGTAAGCATTTTTTTCTGCTTTTTATTTGAAAATGCAGTTTTTGTTAGATCTACCAGCCAACATTTAGTCAAGATCTTCCTGCAGTAGAACAAAATCCGTACTCTATCATCAGACATTAAACATGCACGTGGTACATACAAATATCCCATCAATGTAGACATGGTTTTCCTTGGTGCATCTAAGGAGCCATGAGGGTTCTGCTGAGAGGGAGAAGATACCATTTCCATTTCCTCAGAATGATTTGAAACCACTGTCTTTATCTTCTTGGAAAGCATTCCAATCTCTAAGGTGTTACACAAAAGGGAGATTCTCAAACCTTCACTTGTGCCCTAAGAAAAGAGGTCACATTTTGGCTGTTTGCTGGCTGAGTGCTCCCAAGTGCCTCCCAAAGAAGCAGCCTGAACTAGTCTGGATGTGCACAAAACACATAATATGTGAAATTTTGAAGTTACAACATATCTAGTAGGCAGGTATGCACCTGCAGAATATGTTGTAGCAGATTTTCAGATAAGTACAGACTCATCCTCTTTCCATGCACAGGAACTTGACCTTGTTTGAAGCAGACTAATTGCAATCCAAACACACAGAGGAAGATGAATCTCCAACTAAAAGAATGGCAAATTTCGTAACATACAAGGTAAATTTTAGGATAGTTTCTCTGGGATATTTATCTGTCTCTGGAAGAAAGAGGGCACAGAACTTTCTCACACATACGAAGAAAAAACCAGTTTATGTGCTTACAGGAATTTTTCTTTGGCTTATAAGTTTTCAATACCAGCTGCCCAGAAAACACCCAGAAATAACAGACTTTGGATCTGTATTTTCCTCCAATCATATTTATTCCAAAGACAAGAAGAAAACTATATACAAATGCCTGTTCATTGTCAGTTTCCATTATGCTGAGAAGTGCTAAATTTTTAAAATTCAGATTTCTTTGATGGTTTTTTTTGAAACATGGTTTAATTTGCATGAGATGCAGAAACAGCTGTTGGAGGAGATTTTGAGATGACAATGTGATGTATCATTTATAGTTAAACACACTTTCATATTTATTTCATTTCACCAACAGTGTTATGTTTGGGTTTGTGCAAAACAATGGCACAGGACAAAGAAAAGTTCTAAGTAGTTAATTCTGCATGCTTTTAAAGCTCTCTTTTTTCTCATTCTTTCCTTCATGTTGTAGAGATGTCATGGAACACCAAAAAGTGCCCTGGCTATGCTGGACAGATCAGAGCTCAGGAATTTCTTGAGAATGCTAGTTCAGTTAAAAATCAAATCTGCAATCAGATATTTGGCCATTTTGTCCTTGACTTCAGCTGTGCACAGCAATTTAAGTAATACAGGAATAGTTAGGATGGACTAATTGGAAAGAAAATGCTGAAGAGCAGCAGTAGAGCAGGTTCTGGGTCAGTAATGTCATCTGCCTGTTTTCATATAGCTGCATGTACTATCAAATGAAAACACAAATGTTACCTAGGTAAATGGCAAAGTTTGAAAAACATCAGCCTAGGGAGAAATAAAATCCATGAATGACTCCATATATTAGCTTAAAAGCAAGTAAGAAAAGCACATTCAGTGAAACAGTCAGCTACATTTCAACCTAAGTTAATTTTGTAACACCTGCAAATTTAACATAATGTGGTGATTCAAAGATGATGTTTTGCTTTTTCAACACCATTCCATTATAGAACTATTTAGGATGATAGGATTCAGTGCCACCAATGAAAGAGACATAACACTGCAATGACAAAAATCATTGTTTTAAACCTGACCTGAGTAAGTCACCCACCCTTTGAGTGCTAAAGGATCTTCAATGTCTGAGTTTAGGTCTTCCTCTGAATCTCCCTTTATTCCTTCTTTGTTTCCCATCAATAATGAACAGTCTATCAGAAGTGAAGTAGATTTATCCTTCTCTCTGGGAAATCCCACATACAGGAACTGAAGCAGACAGATCAGGGACTGAGTTATCTCTTGGTAGCTCCCACCTGAGTGATATTTCCTACAGGAAGATGAATTTTGGTACACTTGCTAATAACCCAGTGCAGCCAGAAATAGATGAAATACCGGTATGATATTTGTTTTTATTCACAAAGGAAAAGTGGAATGAAATTTTCGAATCTCCAAATAAATCCAACTACATAGGAAGTCTAATTATTAATTTAATTTTTATTTTTAGCATATTATGGAATAGTCTTTATAAATAAAACTTATCCTGCATTTTTTTATTTTGTTGATTTATGAGTCAGAAACTTCACACTACAAAATCTTAACTTTTTTTCTGTATGTGACTTTAATTGGTTACCTTCAAGACTGAGACAAAATACAATTTTTCCACTAGTTTATGCATTGAACTTTCTCAGTAGGCAAAAATACCACTGAGAAAGCATGCCAAATTATTGAACTTCTGATTTTCTTTAGCCTTTTGCATATTATTTTATATGACAGGTCCTTAAAATGACAATAAAAAACAGTATGACACTAAGAAGTGCATCCACCATCCAGTTCCTATTCATCTAATTTTGCTTAGGCAACACACTTCTTCAATTTTTTTAGTAATATATGATAAGCCATGTTCACCAAACCAGATTCAGGTTAAACAACATTTAGGAAAGTGCTACCCTGCAAATTAAACCTCATACAACTGTCTTGGCACAGAATCACCAGCAAGAGATGAACTAGAAAACCTTCCAAGTCAAGCCCAGAACTGGAAGACTTTCTTTATGTGGATGTTGATCAAATTCCTCTCAATTAAAGTGGCAGCCAACCACAGAACAAATGAGTTCTGAAAAATAGGTTAAAAGGAATATAAATGCTTCCTGGCACAAAATGTTAGCAATGACTAAGAGATTGAGCAGGTGAAAGTACACTTGAACCATTTCCCATTTTCAGGAGGTTCCTCTAATTGCACTTTCCTTTTTTCCTTTCCTTTCCTTTTTTTTTTTTTGTTTGTTTGTTTGTTTGTTTGTTTGTTTGTTTTTTTTTGTTTTAGGCTGAAGCTAGAAGACAAATGTAATTCATTCTTAGAAATTATTGACAGATACAATATTTCTTACTGCATGGCCTTTGTTTCTTTGATACTTCTAGAATTTGCTGATGTGATCAGTGTTGGGAAGAACAGAACTCCCAAATTCTGAGCCTGCAGAGCCACCATCACGAGAGGTTTTTCTGAAAAGGTTTTATATGTTTGTGTTAGCATAGGTGTACTAGTGTGGGATGGTGGGACTTGTGAGGAAGGAATATTGTTCATGTTTCACATTTTAAGTGAGGCAACTCAGTGAGGACAGTCAATACTGTGAAAAGTAGTATGAAAAAAACATCAGTTGCAAATTGAATGCATTGGCAAGTACAAGTAGACATAATATACTTACTTGTTTTTATCCAAAGCTTACATATATGTTCTAGAATAGATTCAATTTAATGGCTATTCTAAAATAAGTACTTAAAACTCTTTTTATGCACATGCAACACTGAAGAAGACCTTAAAGTAATAATATATCCAGTCTGAACTGTAAGTTAAGATTCCCACATAAATCTGCTTTATGTAAAAATTATTTGGTCACACATTAAATGTCCTTAAACACATTTATGTGTCTCATGTTGCTACAGTCCTGACACACTCATTTCATGTTCAAAATTCTTCTCACATTCACTTCAGAATGAAATGAGAAACAAGAACTGAACAGAAGAATGAGTAAAGTCAGTGATTATTTTGAATGCTCTGCACTGGCACAATTATCTGGAGACATTTCTACTTTTTCTATTTTTTGTCCTTTTAATAGGAATAAATCTATAGAGATTAAAATCAAGAACAAACACTAAATCTTAAATTATGTACATCCAAACTCCTGAGAAAATTTTAACAGAACAGCTCCTCTACCTAAAATGACACAAATGGCCAAAGGTGGATTACCAATGAGCTAATAAGAACACTTAACTCACAGTGGTGTCCCCTGGACCACAGGGCGTGTTTTGCTTATGACACTGCTGGAGCAGCCTAACTCCTCAAGAGCACTTACAGGATTTCTCCTGGAACTGAGAGACAGACACCAAATTTGCTGCAATCTGTGCAAAACAGCTGTTCCTGAACGTAACCTTGGATGCCTGATACACCAACCAGGGAAAACAACCAAGGGCTGCAAGCCAAGGCTGGGCTGTTTCACTAGGACCTTCCCTATTATGGCCAAAATCTGTGGAAGCACCATCTGTTCCAACAACAAAGAGCACGACTTTTCTTTATTTTTTGGTTGATTCCCCAGCTCCCAGCCTAATATTTTGTTCACCTGTGACATTGGAACATGTGCCTGGCTTTGCTAAGTGTGCACCACACACCACAGGGAACAATCTTCTTCCAAGTTTTGCATTATCTAGCTCATAGTAGGGATCAACACCACAAATTAAACTCCAATCACACAGAAAGTTGTTTACAATGTAAAGCACAGGGAGTTTTCATTGTTCAAATGCCATTGATGAAATCCACACAAATAAGTCCCTACGTTTTTTCCTCAAAAATTAATACTAAAGCATTTATTCATAACTACATGTTCTTTTCAAAAGATTAAAATTACCAGGCTTTAATGGCATCTCTTTGGAGAATATGGATATATAATATGTTTAAAGTTAAAATAACTGTTTGGCTGGAAGCCTGGTTAAATCACAATTCTGTAAGTGAAAATCTTTCAGATGAAAATTTTTTTCATAGTAGTTACATTCATTGTACAAGTCAAACTGCACTTTGAAGTGGGCAATTTGGAAAAGCATTTTCCTTCTTCAGAAGCTAGGAAAAAAAACCAATAAAATGGTCACTTCAAAGTAATTCACATCTTTCTTATGGTGTTGGAAGAAAATAGGAAGAACCTGCATGGCATCAAGAAAAAATGGCATGCTATGGAACTAATGTTAGCTTAAAAACTACAAAAAGAACTCTAACAGGCTCACATGCAGAATTAATAAAATCCAACAGAGGTACCCTGTGGTAAGACTTAAGGTGTAAGAGCTGGGGGAGAGGGAGAGATAAAAAAAGGAGATGGAAAAGGAAAAAATAAATAACAAGTGACTATGGCATCAGCTGGACAGATCATTGGCAGAACAGATAACAAAAAAATAAAAATGGCTACAATATTTGCTCAGTAACACTCAGCAAAACTCCTACTAAACCAAGATGTTGTTTTTTGGGGTATTTTTTCCCTCAGGATTTCAGGAAAAATATTTTATTTTCCCCATATCAGTGGTTTCAGTGACTCAAAGTTAATTGTTTCACCACACTAACAAATAAATCTACAAGTCAAAATTTAAACCATGTCCAGGGAGAAATACCAAAAAAAAAAAAAAAAAAAAAAAAGGGGGCAAAAAAAGAGAAGAAAGGGAAACTAATTAATTACTCCTCTTCATAGCTAAAACATTTAACAAATAAACATTTAAAGGCTGCTATTGTTATGCAAGGATCCTGCAAAATTAGGTATTTGGAGGGAATTTCACAGCAGTATCACTGCTACTCCAAGGTAATTTTTTTCAAGTATTGTTTGGTGACAACTCTAATAAAACTGCAGATCTGATAAACATGTAAGATTTTAATCTTACAAATAATACTAGATTTTTTGAACCACACATTTTCTAATAAAATATTTTTAAAGTATGCAAGTCATACTATAGCCACAGAAAAATCAGGATGTTTTAAGAGACATTCCTAGATAGTTTTAGGAAATCAGGTAAATACTAGAGAAAGCATCTCCAGTGTACAGATGAGGAAATAGGCCACAAAGAGTATTTTTAATTCAGGTGTGTTTCCATACAGCCTATTTACCTCACAGATTTTACACTGTTCAGAAAAAAGTGTGTATTTTTAAGATATAACATTATAAAATATTTATAGGAACTCATTAAACAGAAGTCTACATTGGACTGGTTTTATTACACTCTACCTTCTTTGGTGTTGTATTAGGAATTTATGTTGTGTTTCACTTACATAAAATGACCATGTTTTCCAGGTGAATGAATGCTGTTAATTTTCCAAGAGTTCTGCAAGGAACAGAGCTGTGAACTTACACTCAGTCCATTAATTTCAAAGAGTATAAAGGTTTCATGGAAGGTCTATACTAAGTGAAATCTTTCAGCTATGAAGAAGCTTTGTCAAATAAGTCTGGTCTCCAAAATTTCTTGACTTAATATGACATTTTCGTAAAATCTCAGAAACTTATTTTTAAAAAAATCTTATTATTTTAATAAACATAAGAAAGGGGTAACTGTTACAGATAAAAAGCTAACTTGATTATAAAATAGACAATAATATAGCTTAATATGTTTTTGAAAAGTGGTTTTCATATGATCAGATTCAAACAATACAGAATAGAGATCTAAGGGAATAGAGGTCTTGAACTATTATATACTTCTGAAACAATTCCAAAATCACTGGGAAGCACATTGACTGTACTACTTTTCCTTTGAGTTTTGGCTAGTCTGGTATCCACAAAAGCCTCAAGATAAAAAGCTTATGTTGGGCTCCTATTACTGGTAAGCCAATTTGAATTCTGCTTGTCAAACACTGCCCTAATACACAGTAGTAGATTTGACCATGTGATCAAACTCCACCAACTTAATTTCCTTTTTTCCATGAATAGACCAAAATAATTTAATTTTCCATCCAACTTAACATAAACTGAACAATCTGGGTGGGTCTGAGGATTAAGGCAGAAGATTCCTGATAATCATGCTGAAAGGAGCTGAGTGAGTTACAATAGGGGCTGTCTCATCCAAATTGAGATCACTGATGATCCAAACACACAGGGAACAATTAATAATGGGTCTATTTGCAAGCTTTGTAGAATGTTAAACATTCTGTTTCCACACTTGAGTTCAAGAGGGAAGTGCAGGAAAGCCTCACAGATGTGCATTTGTTTTGCTTTTTCCCAGCTTCAATGCCTCAGATACCAATAATTAAAACTACATGATGTGAAGTATAAGATATTCAGCTATGGACCTGTGGGATGTGAGGTTGTGTTTGTTGAAGTGATTATGGCTTATGCTGACCAGGAGGCTCTGTGGGAAGGCACAGCTGCAGGCTGGGTGCCTGGAAGTCAGCTGAGGGATAATTATGACATGTGGACAGACTGACAGTGCTCTTTTTCTGTGAAGTTATGTTTGGTGGAAAATAAAGGTATAAAAAGGGAGTGATTTCTGCAATAAAGTGATCTCCTTTGAATGCATAAGGGAGCTTGTGTCTCTTTGTTTCCCAATGCTACATGGACTCACTGTACTACTTGCAGTGCCATCAACACACTGAAATGCAAGCATTTTTTAAAGATATTTTGCTTATCTTCCTGCACAGAACTAAGCATCATCTATTTCTACAATTTGTATTACTATTCACATAAGCTATTCTACAGGTAAACATGCTTCATTGCAGTTTCTTTACATAGGTGCATTAACCCAAGAAAGACTAACAATATACTGAAATACTGAAGTTCTGACCTATAAGAATGTATACAGGCAGCATCACTTTCCATTTTAGTGGGAAAAATATCAGTGAATTGCTGTATGCTTCCCATACTGGGGGAAAGGCCACTGAAGGAGAGACATAGAGATCTTTGAGTAAAGAAAATAACCTAATTTACAGCAAAAAATATTGATGAGTTATGTTGGCAGGCAGAAGGAATAGTTTGGGAAATACTTAAAGACACACCATGGCTATGGATATTAGCTGACAACTGGTAAATCCAGTTTTCTCTCCCCCTACATTAATATTGGCTGCTGTGGTTAATTCATGTGACAACTGCAGCTTTTCTGGGGCTTATTTCATCCCCAATCCTTAATAAAACAGGTATGTCTGACCTCATATAAGACTGCAGCTACAAATTGTCATGCAGTTATCAGCATAAATTTAAAACTAGCACAGCGTTTGAATTACAGAAGAATAATTTAGCTCCATTATGGAGATTGATTCTCCATTTTAAAAACTCCTGCATAATATAAAAGATTTGTATAACTAAAGTGGCAATTTCCTACTAGAAATGACTTTTTATCCATTTATTCATCTGGGAGATACACAGAAAATGCTGCCTGCACTTTTCCATGTTGACATCCCCTCATTCCCACTATAGGAAATCATTACTCTCATATTCACACTTAGAATAATTTTTATATAATGCAAACTCTCAGTATAACCTCTCATATGATTTGGGCCTGAGGCACAAAGCAACTACTTGCTGAAATTCAACTATTAACATAACTTTCAGACAAATTTCAGAAAACCCAAGGCACATTTCTGGTTCTAATTTTAATATGAGTAAATTCTTCTAGTATTAGAAGGAAAAATTTTGCTTTATCCAAGAAAATTAACCCAAAATTCAGTCCTAACTTACATTTTTCTTCACTGCTTACTGGACGTATCTTAAGCACATTGAAGAGTGGGGAGATCTTAAGAATAACAAGAGTCACTAAAAGACATTACTGAACAAATAAATAATAGTAAATGACCACTTTTCTCACTGAAAATTCTACAAACATATTTTAAAAGTATGTAAAAAATTTACTAATAAAATTGTTCTGCCTGAAGTTACCATTATCCAGTATTTCAAAACATGTGAAAAAACTAAACTTTGATCAAATGGGAATATTTTCACACATTTTTTTTAGAATTTAATATGCCTTCCATAAACAATTGTTTATCTATTAGATCCACATTTTAATTATAGATCTGTCAGCAAAAAGAATATTTTCCCAGCTATTCAACGGGCTAAAAGGATATGTGTATGGAATAAGGAAGGAGGAAAAAGTTGGAAGCACCACAGCAAATATAGACAGTACTGAGAAAATAAAAAGAAAGAAGAAGAAGAAAAAAAAAAAAAAAAGGAAAAAGAAATAAAAAGGTCAAACTCTGACCATCTGAAAGGAAATTAAGAATCCATTCTGCATTCCAGGTTAACACTCAGTTTGTTATGAGACTGCTACTGTGAGAAAAGAACAGGAACCGTGAGTTTAAATCACTTTTTAATTGCTTTCACAGTTCATTCATTGGGCAACGACCAGGTAATGGTCAGGATAAGTGCCAGTAATATTTCTCTTGTGGTTCCTAATTCTAACCCCGGTCAGACAAATTGCTCTACCAGATTTTTCTCCAACAGTCAGCTCAAATCAACCTCATTTAACAGTTTGGGATTTTTTTTGTAATTGGGACTGTTGAGAAATAAAATGGGGAATTGTTTTCAAAGCAGTCTATCTCACAATTTTGTTTATATCTAGATTTTCTTTAATAAAATCTATTCATATTCTGGGCAGTATTTTTTCTGAATGGATAAACTATAGGAGAAGCCAATAATTTCTCTTAAGAAAAGCCCCACACAAACACATTCGTTTTGTGATTGCTCCCATTCAGTCTCCTCTACATTTCCAGGATTATCTTTCCCCTCCTCCTTGTTCCCATGTTCAATCTAATTGTGAACACCATGTATTCAGTCCAGAAACAGAGAAGGAATAAATCAGATAGATTATTTTTAAGCAACGTCTGATACTATACCAATAATGGCCTCTTAGCCATCTAAACATGTATTAGCACTTGTGCTGCTGAACCAAATATCTTCTATATTTTGTGATTGCAGATGGACCCTTTCCACCTAAAAGCAAGATCTATTTTACATAATAAATACTAAAGTACATAATAAAATTTTTTTTCCTGCCTATTTCTTCCTCCATATTGGAAAAAAGCCCAGTCCTCATTGGGTCTGAATAAAACCTGTTTTTACCTTGATTAACATGGCATACTGATTGGGATTCAGATTGTGTCTTTTCCCTTCACAGACACTACAGAGCCCTTTAAGCTGCATGAAGTTATGTTTTCTTCTATTTGCCATCGATTAAGCCATGACCAGTTCAGAAGAATGATGTCTCATCTTTTATTTCTAATATTTCTATGTTTATAGCATGTTATTCATAATTGAAGTGTCAAGAAATAGCTTTGCTCATTTTAACACTTTATAAGAAGAACTGCTAAGAAAACCACAACTCTTTGCCAGTCTCATCAATAACTTGTTGCTTTTCCTTCTTGATTTTAAACTAGCACTGACCAAATGAGCTCTAGAACCTGTATCAATAAAGTGTTCTTCAGAAGCATTGAGGAATTTTGTTTGATTTCCACACACACCCTCCCCCCCAAGATAAAAATATACAATTTTGAACTGGGGTTGGCATCTCTGGAAGGCATTACACTGAGACCCTGTAGACAGGCCAGTATCCTGGTGCTGTCTTAGGCATCCCAAGTACATTGAATCATGAAAAACAAGTCCAAAAATGATCTCTACTATTACTACTATTATTACTATTATTATTATTATTATTATTATTATTATTATTATTATTATTATTATTATTATTATTATTCCTTCAAGCAGATGAAATTTAAAATTTGCCAGCTGGTGGCTGACACTCCTTAATCTCCCTGTTCTGGTTTGAATGCTAACTAGAAAGCATTCAACATGCACTTACAACTTTGCAAGTGTTAGACACAAATCTACATCAGCCTTGCACTGTGCACATCTGGTCAATCATTTCATTTTTGCTTTTCTCCTTCTGAAGGTGAGGCCACATAAGTTACAGTAAATATTTTTATATATATATATCCTCTCCACTGCTGGCAAGAACATGTACCTGTATTTAATTTGATAATTAAGTCAAATTATTTCAAATGACCCCAGTATATTTTAGTTGTAATTTAATGGGTTTAAACATGCTTAAACTTTTGAATTGATTTGCACATTAAGCAAGTGGAGTCACAATCCTTTCTCAATCATGAACAGTACGTCATCAGAGGAAAAAGTCTCAAAAGTGTGAAAATGGGGCAAAGGAAGGGCAAGAAACCTGGACAGAAACAAATATGCAGGGGGAAGGTAGAGAATCAGATGAGAAGAGCAAGTTTAAATTCTGACAAGAACATAGAAATGTTACCTGCTTTAAATCACAACACAATAAATTATTCTGAACAGTGAATATATGTTTTATACATATAGTTCTATGTGCTTTTGGTAAAGCAAATGCAAATAACAATTTACATTTCTGTAGACCACAACTTCAATCTTCATTGTCAAATGGTAAAAAACATCTTTCATGTGCAATTTATTATCCTCATTTTAATGGGGACTTTGACAACTAAGAAAAGCAAGTGGATTTCTGTTCCAAATATTTTAAGTGTACCTGAACTATAAATTTTTAGAGGTAATTTTTGTTTCCAATAGTTCTTTTGGTACACTCAGAGGTTGCTAGCAGCATTCCTATAGTCAGACAACACTACTAAAACTCAGCACGTGCATTCCATCCTTATGGAGAAGGGGATTAGTGATTTCTGGGCAGAATTTTACCTTCAGAATTTTAGGGTTTTTTTAAGAAAGACTGATGAGATCATTAGGTCCATGTTTCGCATGGTTAATGCTACATTTTTATTGCTCTATTGTTTCTTTATTATTTTTGTCTCTATTGTTCCTGTTTGCTATTTCTGTTAGTTTAATTGTATTCTGCTTTCAGTGAAGCAGAAAATTTAATATATTTGCAAAACTGCATTGCACATGAATTCCATTAAGTTAAATACATTTAAGTGACTATATTAGGAAAAAATCATTTAAAAAAACCAGCAATGAGCACTTTTTTCTAACAATATATTATCACTATTAGCACTACAACAAAATGTCACAAATAGTAACAATGAAAATATTATTTAAAAATGTGAATGTTTTCTACATTTAACACTTGCATACCAAGCAAACCAAGTATGAGTTATTTTGAAAACTGAACCTTGTTATCAGCTCTTTAAGAAGAAAATACTTTGAAAACAAAACTACCAAGTATATTAGAATTCTAAAAGTATAATGCTATACTTGTCTTCCAAAAACTCTTGTAGAAAATTCATGAAAAAAAAAGATCATTGATTTTCCAGTATACTAACATGGATCTGTGCTTTCTTTCAATGTTATTATCAAACACTGAAACTAAAATTTAGTAGTTCTTCATTTTTATTTGTTTCATTAGTAAACATTTTTCCCCATGAACACATTTCATTCTTCAAAAACTTTTTTTTGCCATAAAGAGACTGAAACAGGCTTTTCCATTTACTTTAAGAGAAATAAAATACATGGAAAAAAATAATTTTAAGAGTATTCTCCCCTCTCATTCTTTCTTTGGTGGGTTTTCAGGTGATCAGTTTTTGCTGCCTTTCACTACATTGGCTTGGAAAAAGTCAATATCTCTCCATGCTTAACACTACAAGTTAGAATAACTGAATTACTTTCCAAGAGCACTTACAAAGCCCCTTACATTTTAACTTATATTATGTAAATCACATTACAGAAATATAGTGATTAAGTTCCACTTGAAATCACCACGTGCTGCCAAAAGCTCAAGTACCTAGAAATTTAGCAGCATTTAAGATTTTCAACTGAATTGAAAAGCCCTATTTAAAACCTCCACCCAGGAAGGTAACATTCAGATTTTATGTATTAGCTGTAAAATCCTCATCTGCTTGTCAACAGCTTCCAAAGGCAATACAGAGCCTTCAGTGCTCTGCATAAAATAATACAGTTATTATAGAAAGCATTGGGGAATCAAAATATAGAAAAGATTTCAAACATTTTCTTCAGCTCAAATATCATCTCAAAAGGAAACATTTTAAGTGGCCAGAATTTGGCCTTTGTGTAGTAGCAATTGCAATGACAGATGAAATCAAACAAACCAAAAAAAAAAAAAACTATGAGTGTTTTAAACCAGATATCTTGCTTAGAAAAGAATATTTTTATTTATTACAAGGAAGAGCTAAGATGCTAATAAATGTTCTAATACATATTTTATAACATTTGAAATTTTACCTCATGAAATAATACTATGCAAAATTTTGATTCTTTCAGTACTCTATCACTAAAGTAGCTTTAAAATGCTGTAATTTATGACCCAGAAATGTTTAGATAATTACTGCATGTGCTTTAGCATTCCTTGCAGGAAGGAAATACACAGGAGTTCTGGCACAGAGATTAGAGTTCTTAGCAGCAGAGCACTGAGTGGCAAGCTGAAGAACATAATATCCAGAATTAAACTCAGAGGTGAGGGCAGTTCCATGAACCAGCCACAGGATCTTTCACATTTCATGGCTTGGTGGCTTCTGACAGTTCAGCAGCCACTTAGAAATATGACCCTGCAATTAAAGAAGTCATCACTCTCTAGACAAAAAAGCAGTGCTGCAGGCACTTCTGCGTTAGATTTATCAATATTTTTTTAAGTTTTGTGCACAGCAGGACATCAAGTTCAAAGGATTATTATAGAGCCTGCCACCCCATCCCAGTCTACAGTGCATGCAAACTCTCCCTTAATTTTAAACTTCACAATTTAGCTACTCCAAATTCTTAGAGGTGTGAGGATTATCTGCCAAAAGTTTCTGACTTTCTGAAGGCTACTAGTGAGCAGAGTTAAGGGAGTTTACATCAAACACTCACAGGAGTTTAACATTCTAGCAGACAAACAGCACAAGCCCCTGGATGTTTAACAAACTTAAATCTTTCAATCTAAGAGGAGTTACACCATGAGAAAACTGGAAAAAGAGAAAATATTTTTTTGCTAGTAGCCATTTCACACAAGCAACAAATTTTCAGTGTCATAGCTAAAGTCACAGCATTTATATGTAGTTTGGGCTCACTGTCAGCTTTCATCTCTTTGTTGCTGAGGTGTCAAACCAGATCAGCAGCAATAGGGTTATGGTAGAGAATGGAAACAGAAAGATGAAATAACAGCATTGAAATAATTAAATTTTGCAGTGCTGCTGAGATTGAATACAAACCTTCACCTTGATGGAGGACTTTTAGTAAATATAAAGTTCCAGGGTTTTGTCAGTTGATGATGATTATCTGTGTTAATGGTTACCACGATGAAAATTGGTTTTTTTTTCGAGTCTCTGATGATGGTTGGGTGATACAATATTCAATTAATGACTATATCATGGCAAAAACCCAAGGAAGATGAACAGAAGTGAATCATTGGCCACTCTGCCAACAGACAGACTGCAGGAGGGGCAGAGGGAATTTTAAAGCAGCTGATTAGGTTTAACTCTGCCTCATTTTTGAGGTGTGTTACCAGCTTGCCCCACTCTTTTCTCAGCGTCCAACAGAGCAATTAGCTCTAAATTAATATTGAAGGTGTAGAGCCCAACAAAGCCAGCCACCCAGGAAACCAAACATAGTTACTGACCTTCCATTCCCTGAAGTCTGAAAGTATTGTGAAGGTATGTAGACTTCTGGTCACAAATGAACATTTTTGTCAGGATACTGGTACTCTGAAAGCAATGGTGCATCCTCAGAACACAGAGGTATGGCTCATCAACTCTTTATCCCAGCTACCAAAATGCTTCCTACTCTCAACAATCTTAAAGATATGAAAGTAGTGTTGGAATAATTCCAACTATTAGGACTTCAGTGGATCAATATCCTTTCACTACAAGTGACTTCATAGTATCAAGGTGCTTTTTGGACAAATGCTCATGCAAATGTCTACTCCAGTACTTAAAAAGCTGGATATAACTCTGATGTGTAAGAAATTGGACTTTTTCAGAAATGTCTGCAAACTGACAGTCTTGAGAAAATAGTCCTGTAACAAAAGAGAAAATGCTGAATATTTTTTTACCCCAAGAATAACCAACACTTTCCTAGCATCCATTGTCACCTCTTGCAGAGAGATTGTATTTCAAAATTCCAAGTGGAAAACAGGGAAAAATCATCTCTCCTATATTGCATACTTATTTTCCTTCTTAGCACTGTCAAACAAAACAGCTTATGCTGGCCAGAGATCAAAGATGAAAACTGATGTCAGCCAAAGCTACATCAAGTTGATTCATGCTGTTCCTGAAAATTTTCAAGGCTTTGCATCTCCAGAGACAAAAAGCTTTCCCATACTTTAAAAGGCTGAAAATTGTATTTCCCATTATGAAAATGAACTGGAGAAAAGATTGGAAATTCTGAAAAATTCATTGCAGTGAATACAAAATATGCTGTAACAACCCACTTATAACAAGCAGAATTGGGTTTTCCTTTGGTTTTGTTTTGGAGAAATCAATAGGATATTCAAGAAGATAGAAAACAAGTTTGTTTCTCCAATAAGGAGCATGGAAAAGTTAATAGCACTGCCCAGTTTGCACTGTATCCCTTTCTGTGGATGTTCAGCTTCTGACTAAAGATAAATACGCTGGCTGCAGTCATGGAATGTGTTTGAGGAGTCACAGGCTTGATGAATTGGCAAGGTTTCATAATTTTATTAGTAAGCACGACACAAATCTTGGTGGTGGAAGGTCAGAGAGCTACAGAAGCTGAGCTGGGTAGCACCACAAATCTCCAGCCCGGGTACCATGGAAGCTGTGGGAGAGATGAACTCAAGGCAAGAACAAAAGTGAAAACATCATGTCTGGTCACTGTGACCACTCTGATGAGGGAAGATGTAACAAGAACATTGCTGGTGCAAAAAAAAAAAAAGTAATAGGGTTTGATAACCAAAAAGATGGTGTTGCCAAGGCAACAGGGGCAAAGGGGTCTGAGTGGAAAATTTTGTACAGAAGTTAGAGAACTATAAATGCTGGTGATAAGTATAATAAACTGGCTTTGCTTGCATAGCATAGTCTGTGTCCCTCAACCCCCACACTTGGTATTGGATTTGTCAGCCTTAAATGTATTGCAAGCTGAGGAACATCCATCTATGACAGTAAGTATAGAAATTATGGACTCTGTCTGGCAGCTGATCAGATTACTGACAACTGAACAGAGGAAGATGTGGTCAGAGGCAAACTCTTTCATATGGCTAT
Organism: Luscinia megarhynchos; assembly: GCA_034336665.1. Lineage (NCBI taxonomy): Eukaryota > Metazoa > Chordata > Aves > Passeriformes > Muscicapidae > Luscinia > Luscinia megarhynchos. The sequence goes on along the minus strand of JAPFBE010000013.1, from coordinate 12,519,954 downwards.
CTCTGATAATCACACAAGACACTCAGCACAACTAGGGGTAAAAATTGTAGGTTAAATCTAGATGGTTTCAAAAGAACCATGGCAGAGTTAAGATAGCTGCATCAAAGGCAGAATAGGCCTAAGAGTGAATTGAAAGTTTGAAATGCAATCTAAAAATCATCATCAGAGAATTCTTAAAGAACAATTACCTGAGGCTCCTGAATTAACTCATGTACATGTGAATTTAAAGAAAGTAAAGCAGATCATGCAAACATATGGAATTTGTTTCAGAAACAGTAGTATTGACACTGAGATGTTTAATAGCATGCTCCAAATTACTGGCTGTAAACATTAATTAATAAATTAATCTTTGAACAACATAGCTTTAAAAAATGTAAAGGTAATTACAGTTTCAGTAGATTCAAAAATTGATGAAACCCCAAATGAATTCCATTTTGACCACCAGTCTTCCCAATATTCAGAGTTCACACGTCATTCAGGCTTAAAGTGAACAAGTTGGACTTGGAAAATTAAAACCTGGTTCAAGCCCATCTCCAAATGAAAAATTAATTTGTTACCATCTTTTCCCAGAAACAGTAGAAAAGCACTGCTATGCTAGTCAAAATGAAAGAGTACAAGGACATGCATATTTAAGGCACAGAAAACAATGAAGTACTGGAATTCAGAAACTGTGTATAAAGAGGATTATAAATATCTGCAGACAAAGTAAGCAAGAACCATTAGATCATCATCCTTAGTTCTTTCACACCTATGAGTTTTCAGGCTTTGTCACTGCACAGATCAATAGCAAGGGCTTCCTCATTAAAATTCAGTCAATAATTAAAGCTAGCCAGTATATCAGGGAAGCATCAGAGCATCTCTGATTGCTTCATTGCTTGTTACTGTCAGTACATTGATGTCATTATTGCAAAATTTTCTGTTAGTCAGAATTTTATGTCAGCTATTTCTTACACATGAGGTAAAGTACCAGCCCATTTGTCAAAGTCAAGGAAGTAATCCTTTTGACCAGAAGCATCTAAAGAGGAAAATTATGGACTTATTCCTAAAAAAAACCTTAGAAATATTTTACTCACGGAGAGTAATAGTAATACAGGAGCTTTTCATCTGATACAGCAAGTTTTTAGTCTGTTAAACAGAAAAACTCAATTGCAAACTGATTGTAGCTGGTAGCTGCTAACATGGGACATACAAAGGTCCATTGGAGGAAGAAGTGACCTAAAATCTACAGAATAAGGGCTTGCACATTATGTTCCAGACTCCCAAATGCCCTTCTCACAGCCACAGGTTTTACAGCCCAAAAAGAACTCTGAAACCATTGTGAGAAGTCTACCTATTTTTCAACATGATTTTAATTTAAGTTTTTTACTGAAAGGCATTTCAGCACTGATTTATAAAAATATGTCTCAGAACAGAATAATTACCACATGGTAAACTTGTCAGGTAAAAAGAAATTAAAGAATATGCGTATTGGAGAGGAGGAACACTGAGGGGAGAGCTTTCAATTCTGGAAAATTTCCATACTGGCATTAAAAAGATAAAATAACAGCTCAGAAACTCAAGATATTTCAAAGCAAATGAATCATGAATCATGAGGGAAAGTTGGAAAACCTATTATCAGGAGAAATTTTAACAACTCTGCCAACTGGTAAAGAAATGCTGCTTTTTTTTCCCCCAAATAAGTAAATAAATTAATAAATAAATATCATCTGTTAATATATCAATATAAACAGAAATCATTGTCAATGCTAGAAAAACTCTGATCATGTAATTTTTAAGACAGTAATTCTTAAGAAGAGGTTAATAAACCTGAATATCTGAGAAAGAAGTTTGAAAATATTCTGGGGTACCTCAGAACATATCTGAAGATATCACATTATTGTTTTCTAGTATAAGGATTACATTTGCTTTATTCTTTTGTCTTCATTCATGTAAGTAAGTAATAGTGCTGAAATCTAGGAATTCATATGCTTCACAAAAAACATTGTGCTTACAATCACTCCCTTTGGAAAAACAACCATAGTATTGCCATAGTTACTGTTCTAGTTTTTGTTAAAGTAAGTAAAAGTTAAACCCCATTTCACATTGGAAGAAAACCAACATTCTGTTAACATTTAGAATTAACTTGAAAGTATAACTGAAAATTTTCTCTGCCAGCTTTCTGTAATCCTAGTTTGGTGAGAAAGACAAGTATATTTATTCCCTTTGATTTCTAAGTAAGTTCAAGTATTAAATTTACTCTGAATTTTAATCAAGTTTTCTCATTAAAAATACAGCTATGCTACAAAATAGTTCAATTTCCTTTAGATAAACAAGAATTTTTCTAGAGGAATAAAACAGAATTATGAATTTGTTTGGTTTTGGGGTTTTTTTTAAGTTCCACTGACTTTTAAAAAAATATAGCAGAAATATATAGGAAACAAATTTGATGGTGCATGCCTGCAATTTTGCAGAACATTTGGAAGAGGCCTCATTTTAAGAGGAAAATTTCTTGTATGTGTCACTTTACATTTTTTCATTCAAGTGATTCTGAAATAGCTTTTCTCTTTATTCAACCTTTAACTGAAGGAGGACATTTTGCCCGTATGTGATTTTAAACCACATCTAAAATTCAACTTCTGCCTTATAATGAAAGAACTATTCTGAGTTCCAGGATGGAGGATGATTACTGACAATGATCAGTGAATAACAGAGCAATCTAGGTATAAAGGGACCTTAGGGTATCTCTGTTCCAAGTTCCAGATTCAAGGAGGATCAACTATGACCACAAACCAGATTGCTCAGGATTTTATCCAGACAAATCTTCAAAAACACTGAAGATGGAAATAGCACTGCTTGTCCCCCAGTTCTACTGTTGGCTGTCCTCACAAGAAATAGCTCTCCTACATCCAGCCCATCCAGATAGGAGAGGTCTTAGGAAAGGATATTACAGCCCTGCAGTTTTTACTGAGCTCTATTAGCCTCACTCCTTCAATCTGATTTTCTTCTCTGATTTGTACACCATCACAGACCATGAAGTTATAATGACATACAACATCACAACTACAGCATCAGCTTTCCACAAGTTTTCTAGTCATATATGAAAGGAGAATTGGTGAAGAGAGGAATAAAAGTAAACTTTTTTGGGAGGGAAAGGGGGTGGGAGAGAGGGGTGATGCCCTACTTCTTTCCACATCCATCTTGAATTCCAGTCTGTGTGACACTAAAGATGTTTGTGATCTAAAAAAAGATATCAAATCCAATATCTGTAATGGTTTTCTCCCTTACCTTTCTCCACCATAGCAGCTGGGTACATCCTGATTTTAACTCCAAAATATTTGAAAGAAGAAAAGAAAAGTGGACAAAATAATTAAACAATCCCTATGTCATAAGCAACAGAGAACTGGGAAACACATCCTCATGTTTGTCATAAGGATATTCAAGGCCATATGTGGGCTGTTGAACTTTAAATTTTGAACAATATAGTTCAAAAGTTGAACTGAAATTCAATGGTTTGACTAAGTAAACTGGTTTTGTGAATCCTACTTTAATGACTAGCATTAATCAAAAATTACCATGAGTTGGCTTCAGCATAGCTGTAACCACCTGGAGGGAGGGATAAATTTACTCCATTAAGCTCTGTCAGGACACTGAAATTTGCAGAGGGGTTTCACCTTCTCTAGATTCACCTAACAAGGACATGCTAGTTTCAAACTGTGTTCCAGGCAATTTTATTTCAGTACCATTTCAAAGTACCGAAACATGATTAGTTTTAAATATTTCTAAAATTTATTAAATTAGTATTGGACAAAGAGACAACACAAACCAGCACAAAGCAATGCAAGTGCAGAGACACATGAAAAACTAGTACCTGTATGTTCTTTTTTTCTATGCTAATATTGTCATTTTTAATACAGCTTCTCTTAATTTAAAAATATGTTTCTATTTTTCAGATGGAACTAGGTGATAAGTGTATTTGAAATACTTTTATTCTATTGATTAATTTTATGAAGACTGAGCTCTTAGTCCTGGGATGCAGTTTATGTGGTCAAATATCCTAAAGTTTTACATTAAAGGCTGGCTCATTATGCTCATTATGTTACACAGGAAGAGTGTATCAAAAAGATTTCCCAGATGAACATTACTTTTCTGCTAAAAAACTATGACCCTTTAAAACCTTAAGAAAAAATGGTCGTGAACCTTTAAAAGCAACAGGGACATACTAATTTTTAAAGACAACCATAAAGACCTTTTCATTTTATAATAATAAAGAGATTATGCCAGTTATCATCACTCCTGTTTCTTACTTGTGGCCTAAGAAAAGCCCTTAGTCCAATGCCCCCCCTTTGTTTTCTGCCAGTTTCCAGTCACAAAGCTTGTATTAAGATAGACAAACTGTCAAGATAACATTTTATGGATAGAAACTTTGAACTAGGCCACAGTAAAAATGTCCTAAACCTCAATAATCTTCCCTTTCCACCATCTTTAGCAGCCAAAGAGAAGCTGTTTAGTAAAGATTATCTCCATAAACTTCAGTTCAGGGAGCATGACATAATCATAATTACTCATCTGCTGTGTACAAGTTTAAGCTCATAGAGTTCTTCAGATTCTTCTATTTCCCTCTTAATTGGATTTTGCCATTCTCTCCTCTTAATGACTCTCTTCAAGCTTGGGTAGATCTGATTTGGCACTTGTTTGTCTGCTGTTGCTCACTGAACAGGAAGTGTTTTGTTGAAGTTCATGAGGTTTTATTTCAGTCCTGGTAACCAGAGCATGGATAGTGTCCTTCCCCTCTCATCCACTGTCCCACTTCTACAACGACTTAGAGGTAAAAACAAATATTCTAGTGTTACTTTTTGCACTTAAAACAAAATGTAAGGCCCAGAGTCACTTCCTTAGGGCATTTCTACCCATTTCAAAACAACTGCAAATCTTAACACATCTGCAAATTATCTAGATCCCTTTTGGTCATGAAACACTCTTCTAGCTGCAAAACCTTCTTGATCTGTATCTATCACTAGAATACAAGTCTGCAAAAGCTAGTCTAAAAAAAAAAAAGGCTAGATCTCCTAAACCAACACAAATGCAAAACACCAGATTGACTTAAATGTGCATCCACTAAAGTTTCAGGAAACATCAAGGTCTATTCTCATCTTATATGTCACTTCCATGTCCTTTAGATAATTTCAGTTTCAGACTGCAAGTAATAAAAAAATCTGTATACTGCTCACATTGGTTTTAGCACTAAAAACAGGCAAGACCATAAAATGTTGGAGGTGCAGCTTCTGGATATTCAAATGGATACACTTAAAGGCACGCTCAGAAAATTACAAGCATGGAGTTATGGAAAAACAAGTCCTTTGAGATTGCTCACTTTAGATGACCACAAGTGAGCAAACTCAACTTTTAATAACTTACTATTTTATTGCTTCTCGTCCTCTTGTGAGGATAAGAAAATTTGCCTTAACAGGTTTTACTAAAGGAAATTCAATTATTTGAAAATTCATGGCACAAATAATTTCTACCTTAAGAAATTTTATACATTATTTCTGAATTAGATGCAGTAATATCAGCTCTTTTATAATGAACAAATATTCTTTCAAAGACCTTTTGCAAAATCTGCAAAAATTATTTTTCAAAACACTTCAGAACATTCAAAGAATTCAGGAAACTTTTTCTACTTCAGTAGTATTTTAAAAAGTAAAGAAAACAGCAGTCTCATTTGTTTCTCTACACCAACAGTATTAGCAGAAAGAATTCTAAGAAGAGATTATTATGTCAATGTTCCTTAATGATGTTAAGTGCAATGTTCCTTTTGCACTAAAATATTTTTTACTGAATAAAGGCAGGTATAATCACAACTAGTCTATAAGCTAAAAAGATCTGGAAAAATTTATTTCTGGTGAAAGCATACATACACCTAAAACATAGTCTATAAGTTAGATGAAAGAAAATAATAATAATACTTACCACTTACTTCTAGTTCTCATTAAATATTGCTTTTGCCTGATGGCAAAAATTTCTTGCTGACAGCAGAGTTTTATAACACAATACCATTTGTGTTAAAATATAGTCACTAGAGCCTGATTTTAATAGTTTTAAATTTAATCATCAATTGTTGCATTTGAATGAACAGCTAGACTACTTACTCATAAGTCTTCCGAGATCACAGTACCATGCAAAGCAGCTTCTAAAGAAATACTGTTCTACCACGTTCTTAAGACAGCCATATAAAAGTTATATATCTTTATACCTTCTATACTATCAATCTAATTTTTGAAGAAATAAGAATTTTTGAAGAAATTTAAAAAAAAAAAAAAAGGTGTGTGTTTATTTTTCTGCTTTACGGACTTTCCAAAGCAAATGCCTCCTACTGTGTAAAAGAGCTTTTAAAAATCCATATTCCTAGAAAATTTTACCTTCAGTTCGTTTTAATTTTATTAGCATTTAAAATACTGTTTTTCATATTCAACATCCTGGATTTCCATATTTTGCTCCCTCAAATGTCAGAGAAAATGATACAAAAGTCAGCTAATGTCACCTATATTCTTCCTGAAGTTCTGGTGATTAAGCACAGCTTGAAAAGGGAAGAAGTGAAAATAAGATGGTTAATCCTCTTAGGCTGCCTGTACAGACAGTAGAGAAAGGCTTGCCTAAAGGGGAATTAAAACTATGAAACCAAATATTGCCATCTTTCATGACTGAGGATGTTCCCTAGTTTAACCTTGTAAGAGTAAGGTCAAGCCTTTGTGCAACCCACTGCCACCTTATTTCTTCTCCCAGCTGGATCCAAGGGGAGCACTAACAAAACTAATGCAGTTAGTGCTGAACAAAAGAGAGGTAAATTTATTCTCTCTGTGGATGTCTTAAGGCTATAAAGCTAAAACTATTCTTTTATTATAAATTAAAGCTGAGTTGAACAGCAATTTACTAGGCGAAAAAAGAAATTAAAGGCGCTACATTTGCAGCAAGAATGTTAACTTTGATGTTAACATCTTAAATGTAATTCATGAAAGCTTATGCTCATTTGTTAAATTACTAGGACTCAATTTTCTTGAACACATTTCTTAAAGAAGTTTCACTGACGCCTGCTAAAATAATGGAAAGAAATATATCCTCACGCTCATTAATGAGAATTTATGCATTGAGTTGCCATCAGCAGTAATGGAAGCTGCATGCAACAGTCCCAGTGGACAGTAGCATAGAGGCATTCCTAAATACACAAAAGAAGTGAAAACTCCTAAGAAATTCAGACTTCAAAGAAATTCAAGAGATATTTATTGTACATTCCATGGCAATTTAATGATCTAGAATGAAAATATTGCCACATTCAGGAACTACACTTCCCCAAATCTGCTCTAAAAATGCATGTGCCAGCCTGCTGTACAGAAATCACTCTAGCCAGATACTCCAGTGGTACAGCCAGTAACTGTGCACAAGTGATCATGCAAGTAAATGCCTTTATGATCTAAAGATATATAGGAAAATGACTATGTGTCAGAGATGACCCCTCAGAACTCACCACCATTAATACATTTAGGAAAGAAAGAGAGAAAGAGAGAGAGAGAAAGAAAGAAAGGAAGGAAGAAAGAAAGGAAGAAAGGAAGGAAGAAAGAAAGAGAAAGCAAGCAAGCAAGCAAGAAAGAAATTGTTAAGACATAAGGATGCAAAACTTTTGTCACACAAGAATAACTTTAGAAATCACCTTTAGCGATGTGGTTAAAAAAACCACAGTGAAATGCAGTTTGATTAATGACAGTAAGTATGGATTCAGACAGAGGAGATCATGTTTAAATAATCTTCTGAAGTTCTTTGAAAACAATATCTTAATGAAAAATAAAAAAATTCAGTGAATATTGCATGCTTAGATTTTCAAGGAGCATTTGACTTCAATTTTCATAGTAGATTCAGCACCAGACCAACAACTGTGCAACAGGAACAGGCTTCTAAGTAGGGAGTTGTGTGAGAAGTGAAAGATGAATAGCTACAATTGGATTTCCATAGTACCTTTGAGAGTTTTCAAACCCCCTTGTTCAACAATATGCCAAGCTAATTAAGTCCTGGTCTTCATAAGAGTGACTTTAAAAAACAAAGTATTTGTAATGAGTATTATTAATAAGTATTAGGATTACAAGCAATAATATTATTGTGTATAAGATCACTCCAGATAATTTCTTCATTAAGTTTTAGAACCTAAGTGAAAATAGAATTCAGTAACAATGACATGAAATCAGAAGAATGTGCTTCTCACTAAATTTAGCATCTGGGCAATACATTCAGTGATGTACTCCAGATAAAACAGCTCCAAGTGACAGACACACTGCAACACTCACACCCAAAGAGACTTTTGAGAAGTCTGCACCTGGAAGTTGAAGGTGAGGTGGGGAATCTACTTTATGTACATCACAGCCAGCTCTGATAGTGCCAGCTTCACATCATCTGTTTTTCTGGAAAGAACAAATCAAGTGTATCAATGAGATACAATCAATCAATCTTGGACATACAGCTTCTCTTTGATTCACAACATTCCTCCTAATGCTGCAATTGTATCACGAATTTTGTGAAGGTTGGAGACGCTATAAAACACATCATTTAGATAATATTTGAGTACTCACACAAGATAAATCAAGGCAAAAAATTATTAGTCATACAGAATAAAATATTGAGTGAGGACACAAAAAGTGAGTTTGAAAGTTTCACAGAGGTTTTAAACAAGAAAAAGGATTCATAATACAAATACAACAGACATATGTAGAGTTAAGAGTAAATTTGGTTTGCCAAATCAATGTTTTTCATTTTCTCAAGTGATTTTTTTTTTAATGTCTGCATCACTAAATAATCACACTAGAAAACACAGATTTTCAGTTTTGTGTTAGTACATTCCTTTTTCCTCATGTGCTACCAGGGCTGAACTTTTTGAAAGAATGAAACTTCTTAGGTCAAGAAAATCTCTGCTTCTTAGCCTCTGGGTTGAAATCTTGAGATTCAGTAGAAAAAGGAAGTTTATATCCACCTTAGAAGCAGAACTAAAGCATGAACTGAGAAGGGGAAAACAAACAACATAAAATGAAACAAACCAGCACTCACCCCACGAAAAAACAAAACAAAACACAAAAACCCAAAACACACACACACAAAAAGCCAAACGGTAAGCAGTAAGAATGATTACAAGGAATGATTCAGTGCATGACCTTTTATTAGACTAAATGTCACAAATCTCTATCTGATGGTATTACCGAAGCATCTAATCTATAATACACTCCCTGTAGTTAATTTGCTTTTTGTTTACAGATGCTTGGGGTTTTCTTAAAAGGGCTGTCATGTAGCATCTGACATAGATTAGAACTCTCAAAAAACCAGACCCTGCAGAAGATACCAAATGGTTTTGACCCTTCACAGATTAAATCATTATTTGAAATACTTAATGCCTGACCATACCATAAGGTTTTATAAAAGATACTGCTCCAGGGTAACTGCAGTGTTGAAGAATATCAATGAGTGTGCAAGTTCAAGTACTGACAAGATGTTTTTATCACCAAAAGCTAAGATAACGTTCTCATGAAAGAAACTGAAGAGTGACTATGCATCTTGTAGACTTACAAAGGTCACATAAGCTTTTCTCCATGGTGAAATGAAAAAGATTCAGCCTTTCTGTGCTTTGTTACTTTAAGTCATGGTCCTTGTGTTGACTTAGAATTTTTTTTTATATATATTTATTTATTTATTTATTTATTTATTTATTTATTTATTTATTTATTTAATATATATTTATATGTGTATATGTCTTTAATATATATACATATGAAAATATGCATACTTAAATATACACATACACTCGATATTCTCTTTGAGTTACATGTACTGGAATGACCAAACAAAAGCACTATTAAGTGCTATCAACAGAAAACACATTTGATTAAAGAAGCAACTAGTAATGAGGGCACAGCAAAAAAAAAGTTCAAATGGTGAGTTTGGGAATATCCCCCACCTTGTTATCTTGCAAAATGCTCATTTGATGCAATTTCTACACATGGTTAAATGAACAGAAAAATATTAAAAAATAGATAAGAGGAAAGATTAGGTGTTTTAATATCTAATTACAGTCATGCTGCACCATAACTTTAAGTTAATTTTACTTTATATTTGCCTCAATGAAGACAGCAAAAGTTCCATTCACAATGAATAGTCCTTGACCCTTTTATGGGCTTGCTTCATAATAGATTCATGTAAAGCTGTGTGCCATATACAGTAAGTCAGCACTATATGGTGGGGGAAAAGAAAAAAATGCACAAAAAACCAAACAAAAACCCCAACAAGAAACAATCCCTCCTGCCCCCCAACTAAAAGCAAAAAATCAAAAAACACCAAAAAAAAAGCCCTAACCCCGCAACTGCAGCACTAACTGTGCATCCCAAAGTTTGAGTGGAAATGTCACCCCTCACACTTCCTAACATTCTGCAGCTTTTCTGTGTTAAGGAGAAAAGTTTTATAAAATTTTCATATATAATTTGGTCTTGGTGAACAACTTGGGATGCACCAAAAGCACAAAGAAACTGGTCACAAAAGGAAAACACAAAAAATAAAGCAAAAAAGACAGACTCAGCATATATAGATGCAAATTTTTAGTGTGCATGTCAGGAAAATGTCATTCCCAGTGCTGGACCACAGGTGCACATCACAGAACAGAATCAGAGACCAGCTGAGAGAGGAAGGACCAGAGTCCAGCCCCTGCTCAGATGAGGGTCAGGGAGAGCAGGTGCTCAGGATCCTGTTCAGTAAGATTTTTAATATATCCAAATGAAAACCAAAGCCTCTCTGGGCTGTTAAAAAATGAAAAAGCTTGTTTAGAAAAAGACAGGGAGATTACTCATTAACTAGTGTCAAAAAGCAGATTGAACTTGGGAATTTGACTGACTTACTACCCCCACAGGGCCCCATTTCACTAACAAAACTTTGCCACTCACACTGAACACATTCTTATACCATGACACGCTACTTTTGATCTTCAGAAATCTCCTTGAAGTCTAATTTTTAAAATCTTTCCTCTTTGAAATTGCCTTTGAAAAGGTTTTGAGCTAAACAAGAACTCTGCACATACAGCTAATACTTCCTTTAAAGAATTATTTTTTTCAAGATACCCCTTACAGACCAAAGCCTGTAATAAAAGCTGAAGACCTAGAAGAAAGTTCTACAAAGGAAAAAAGGATTTTTAAAATCTGCTCATGTTCACACTCAAAACTGTACATGTTTACTCGTTTAATGTCTCCCAACAGCAAAAGAAAATTAATTAATTTTTAATATCCATGAGAGAATATGTTTTAAAAGAGTGAATAATATTACTATAGGATACATGACAGTGCTCTCATATATAATTCCAAATGCAGCTTTTCCATGCTCTGGCTTATAGGAACCCAAAACTGAGGTCTTGAAGACTAATTAGAAAAATAATAAAACGTTCTTATCCCCAACGCAGGTTTCCAACATGAACATGGAAGAACTTTTAAGAAGACCATAACCCTACTGTGTAATTTATACACATCTGGACACTTTTATTATTGTTGGTTGGCAATTTTCACCCATTCTCTGTGTTTCACTGAAAAATGTCCCAACAGAACTTTTTCAAAGATCCATGAATGACATCTTCATAAAAGTAACCCTAAGGAAATATAAATCCAATCTATACTAGAGTACTGCTAGGGTGTAATTAAACACCATTATATATACCTCAATAAGGAAAAAGCAGCATGAAAATCAGTGGGATTATTCTTAAATATCACTCATCACATGGATATTCCATGTCTGGGGTTAGTCACAGCAAGCAGCAGAAGCTTAGCATTATGAATAACATTAAAAAAAAAAAAAATCCCAGATAATGCCAAAACCGAGTTTAGCTAGATGAAAAATATTATAAAATAACATTTACTTTCAGCTCTTCCTCATGATCAGTTTTTCTGCAGAAAGTAGGAATCTAAAATAACCTTTGCCACTCAGACTTCCAAAGAGCAGGAGAGGAAATATACATTTGGATAGGGTTTATTTGAGTCTTAATTTGAAATACAGAAGTATCTTAGTTGCAATTTAGTATCGAGAGAAGCTATTGTTTGGGAGACTGAAAAAGTATAAATCAACTAATGACAGCCTTTCACAGCACAAAACCTCTGACACTATACTTTGAGCTTTTATCTACATAGATAAATAGATTGTAAATCAGTGTTAAATCAGAGTTAATAGTAAAATTATTTTATTTTGATATGTTCCAAGATTAAAAGGAAACAATCAATGTTTAAAATGCTTTTAAAGAGCAGTTTGCATATTTGCAAATATTTTATGCATATTTGCATAGAACAATTTAACTGGTATAAAATAAACTGTGGGTCAAATGCAAGTGAAGGATTAATCCTGAAAAGCAACTGTAAAAATCTGGGGGTCTTCCTCGTGAGTGAATAAATTAGCAGATATTTTATCTAACAATTATAAAAATAAAAGGCTTTTAATGTCTATTACTCATTAATAGTCATGAGTATGTATAAATACACATTTTAGCATAATATCTAATCTCGATTTAATAGATTTATTAGAAAATAGACCCAATTTCTATATAATTTTTATCTACCAGTAAGAATCAAAATAAGCACTCTGTGCTGTGAATTCTTTGTCTGGACTAAAACTATTTTATATGTATAAGGTTTCCTAATGTTGTGTACTATGTACCCAAAATTAACTTATTCTGCTTATTGTTCGTAAAATGCATTTATTTTCCAATCAGCATGAGTGATCATTCCTTGATTAGGAGGGCAGTGTTGTTCAGATCTGCCTTAAGTTTCCTTCTAAATATATATGAAAAATAGAAAAACGTGAGGTGACCATCATCTGTCTTTAAACAAATTCATTAGACCACTAGAATATGTTAAAAGTGTAAAGAAAATAATAAAAAAAATGTTCCTGAAGATGAAAAAATGCAACAACAAAAGGTTTCTTCATCCTACCTCCCCCTCACTCAGTATATCCTGCAAGTTTTCACAGGTAAAGGAATGCACAGGATCTGAATTCCTTTAAACTAGAAAAGAGGGGCTGCCATCTCATTACTCATTGCAGGAACTTGATTCCTCCCTATTTCAGCATTATAAGACACAACACTTTCTTCCATTCCTTATGCATTCTTCATGTCTTTCTGCTGCTCTTGTGCAGTGTTGAGATGAGATTAGATGTTTAAAAGTATTCTGGCACTATATTGTCGTAAATCCATGAGGAAAACAGTAATTTTATTGCATCCTTGTGAGTGAGGATGAAAATGGTTTAGCTGTACATAATATCCTCCTATGCCTTATTGCAAAAGTCTTTGAAAAAGGTCAAACCTTCAAACTGCAATCCACTATGTGCACAGCAATACAATCTATTATATGTTCTTGCCAACCAATCCATTGTAAATTAGGTTACATAAATATGATTTTCACATTTGTTCAGCTAACAAGGACACCACTATTTTCAAATCTAAGACAAGCACACTGTATTGTGCTTCCTATTCAGTTAAACCACTTTGTCACTGCATTTAGATGTTTACAGATTGTGTGTCAGTTAAGTTTTGGTCTGTTCTGTCACTTCTAGAAATCCAGTGTTACATTCCCCTTTTCCACTTCTCCACACCCATTCCAGTTGAGAGCAGCCCTGGGAGAAGGACTTGGGGGTGCTGGTGGGTGAGAGGCTGGACATGCCCTGGCCATGTCCTGGGCTGCATCCAAAGCAACTGAGAGCAGGACTAAAGATTACAAAAAAATCCCTTCCTGTGAGGGTGGTGAGGCTCTGGCACAGGTTTCTCAGAGAAGCTGTGGATGTCCCATCCCTAAAAGTATCCAAGGTCAGGTTGGATGGAAATCTGAGCAACCTGCTCTAGTGGGAGGTGTCTCTTTCCATGACAGAGGGGTTGGGACTGGATGACCTGCAAGGTCCCTTCCAACTCAGGTAATTTCTAATAGGTACTGCCATTTTTTACAATGTTAGAGAATTGCTTAGGTTTTATACATATACCGACATCCTAGCCTCAGTGTGATTCTGTTGCCCAAACAGAGCATCTTAAATGACTTCAGATATCCCACCCTTGTAGTCTTTAAAGATAAAGATGACTTATATTCTACATGTTCCCAAAATATTACTTGGAGTCCTCTATTTAATCAAGATGATCCTATCTTTTCTGAAACAACAGCTGATAATCTATCCTACTAGTTAATTAAGTTTTGGGCATTCTGAACTCTCATCCAATGCAAGCAGTTTAAATTATTATTTTAAGAGGGCTTTTTTGAAATCTACTGTATAGAATAGAAGTGTCAGAATAAATAAGTATATTTTTTAAAAGATAAAAATCAAGTCAGAACAGTCAGAAACACTGGTAGATTCAATCACCAAATAGAAAACCATGCACACACCAACTGCTTTTCATTGGGGAATAAAGTAATTACTGCTATTCCTGATGAATATGAAACAATAGCAACTATAAAAACTTTACCAAAAATTATTCAAACTACTTATCCCAACTATGAGGGCTTTGATTACATAAAAACTATTACTGACATCAGAAAGTAAAGGTTATCCATTGTTTTAAATAAACACACGTATATTCACTTTGTTATCACTCTCAGCAAGAAGTATATGACTAAGAGTTGTTAGACAAAACATTCTCCTACATAAATCTTATGCAAGGACATAAAAAAAGAACTCAGAAAACTCAGAGCCTCCAAATACTGATAAAGGTATTGCTCTCCCATCCTCTCCTCAAAACTACTTCAAACCTCACAAGGGTTGCTGCTCGGCAGTAGCTGAACACAAACCCAGGTGGGCAAGGTACCCAAAGGTATCCTGGCTTTTATCAGCCAGATGTGGCAGCAGGACCAGGGCAGTGACTGTCCTCCTGTGCTGAGCACTGGTGAGGCCACAGCTCAAATCCTGCGTCCAGTTTTGGGCTCTTGTGGCAAGAAAGACATGGAAGTGTGCCCAGCATTGGGGAAGGGTCTGGAGCCCAAATCTGATGAGGAGCAGCTGAGGGAGCTGGGTGGGCTCAGCCTGGAGAAGAAGAGGCTCAGGGGGACCTTCTCAATCTTTACAACTCCCTGACATCCAGGTGGGGATCAGCCTCTTCTCCCAGGCAAGAAGTGACTGGACAAGAGGATATGGCCTCATGATGCACCAGGGGAGATTTAGGTTGGACATCATGAAGAATTTCCTCATGGAAAGGGTTGTCAAGTATTAGAACAGGCTTCCCAGCAGTGGTGGAATCACCATCCCTGGAGCTGTTGAAGAAATGACTGGACATGGAACTCAGCACAGTGGTTTATTTGACAAGTTGGTGACCTGTGAAATGCTGGACTCAACCTTTTAAATCTTCCCCAGCTAAATGATTCTGTGATAACACAGTGATGCAGATGCTGCAATGATATATAAAAGTTAAATAGTCTAAATCTGTCACTTTTCACCTATTTTCACTAGAAGTTTCATTGGTGAATGTGTATGTCATCCCAAAAACGAAGAAAGGGGAGAATTTATTTCAAGTTTTAAATACAAATGACTGCAACTACCAGCAAAGTGCCAGGGAACATGACTACCAAGACAAATCTTTCCAAAACCAATTAAGTCTTTCACACATACTGTTCAAAAAGAGCAATGACAAAAACACAATGAGTGAAAAATGATACAACTATATGGCCACACATGGCAACTGCAGCTGTTGCTTTAACTGATTTTTTTCTGCTCCCCCATGGTTTCCATGAAGATCTGGATGAGAATGACTGAATCATAGGCTTCAGATTTTCTGAAGCGAAGTAAGAAATCTTAAAAAAACATAGGTTTTGTCCACATAAAGTAGGAAAAGTGGGAATAAAAGGGGGAAAAATGAAAGGTGACAGGAGGGCAGAAAAGGAAAAAAAAAAGGGGGAAATGAAAGCTTCCAGAAAAGTAAGCATGAAAGCACAGGAGACAAAAATTTTAAATTATATCCCTTTACCTAAGAAGTCAAGACTACAGAGTGAACCTGAATGCAGGACCTTGGTAGAAAAGGAACGCTCAGAAGAGACAAGGCTACAACAGAAACAAAGAAAGAAAGAAAAGAAAGAAAGAAAAGAAAGAAAAGAAAAGAAAAGAAAAGAAAAGAAAAGAAAAGAAAAGAAAAGAAAAGAAAAGAAAAGAAAAGAAAAGAAAAGAAAAGAAAAGAAAAGAAAGAAAGAAAGAAAGAAAGAAAGAAAGAAAGAAAGAAAGAAAGAAAGAAAGAAAGAAAGAGAAAGAAAGAAAGAAAGAAAGAAAGAAAGAAAGAAAGAAAGAAAGAAAGAAAGAAAGAAAGAAAGAAAGAAAGAAAGAAAGAAAGAAAGAAAGAAAGAAAGAAAGAAAGAAAGAAAGAAAGAAAGAAAGAAAAGAAACGAAAAAAAAAGAGTTTGATACAATCTGGGAAGATCCCTATGTTGCAATATTATTAATCTTATTGCTCAGGCTACATGCCATTGCATGACTCTGAAATAAAAGTTTTAAAATAAGCTATTGAAGAAATCAACCATTAAATTGTCCCAGAGAATTTGTGAGGACAAGACAGCATTCAGTAGAGATTCCTAGAAGAATTTACAAAGGACATAGCGTGATGAGATACAAAAGAGTAATTCATTCTCCCTTGTAATGGCCAATGTCATCTGCTGGCTTTTAGGACTCTATGCCACTGCTTACTAAATAATTTAAATATATATATGATTTTAAATATCTGGCACTATCCCTACTTAATTCATTAGAAAGATACTTTTAAAAATAGTTAAATCTATAATATTGCACAGTACCCTACATTGCACTGAATTTCAAACCTAATGTGCTAGATAAAGTAATAGCACTATATGTAGCAGAAGCAAAAAAGTACGTTCTTCCCAGAGTCTTGGAAAAGGTCCTTGGACAAGAGCCAACTTAGAAGCACAGTTCATGGTGATGAGATTTCATTAAGATACACCAATAACCACATAGTTACCACTAATAACAACCCCTTTCACCTTACAGAGGGAGGAACTACCTAAATATCCCTCACACCTTCTGTTAGTATTTTGATTTTGTCTGTATATTCCAGTGCTGGCTGAGATAGAATTAATTTCCTTCACATTGGATTAGAGGGGGTTGTGTGTTGGATTTGTGCTGAAACACAAGGATGTGTTTGTCATTGCTGTGCAGCACTTGCTCAGAGTCAGGATTTAACTCCAAAATTCTGTTGTCAGTCACAGAAAATAGAGAATACTTTAGTTTCATGCAATTTTATTCTGTTGAGAGTGATTTAATTAAAAATTATTTAATGAATCCCAAAATATCAAATGGTTATTCACTGTCATAGACCTATCAATGATC
Source organism: Luscinia megarhynchos (assembly GCA_034336665.1). Classification (NCBI taxonomy): domain Eukaryota; kingdom Metazoa; phylum Chordata; class Aves; order Passeriformes; family Muscicapidae; genus Luscinia; species Luscinia megarhynchos. The sequence continues at coordinate 12,502,623 of JAPFBE010000013.1, read as the reverse complement.
ACACCGAAGTGTTCATAAAATTATCATGGGGAAAAAAAATCAGGAGAGATAGTGCAAGAAAATCATGATAACCATAGTGGTAACATGTTTTTTTTAAACAGTACTGTTTAGTAATTTGTTTTGTAGCAGCTGTTTTATCATCACATTACTCACAATAAGGAGATTTACAAAAAGTGGTTAAGGGGTTCTCCTTGGAGTTGGTTCAATACCTACTGGGATACTGGAAAGCTCCACAGGACTGCAGCAGTCTAACATATGAAAAAAAGTATTTATAGACTTCTCAATCAGATGGTTCCAAAGCAAAATACTCTATTCAGCAGATTGTCTAATTTTTACTTTTATCAGTCAATGGATCTCATCTCGGCTCTTGTTTAGAGGATCTGAAAGGTTACATACAATTAGAGAATTTAAAATTGATAAATTAAGTTTTTAAAAATTTTTTAGGATACTTCCACTATATTTTAAAATATTTGCAAGAGAGAAATTAAAATAACTCAGTCAGTTTCTTAAAAAAACAAGATGATAGGCATTTTGTAATTTATTCCACTCAAATAGGAATTCTAAAAGGAAGCTGTCAATGCATGGGGGAGTTTCTAGAGTGGCCATTCAGATTAGTTCTACAAGTTAGAACTACTTTAAATCATTACCATTATCAAAAATTCACTAAGACTTGAGAAAGGAGTGACCTTTTCAACAAATATCTCTTAAGTTTTTCATCCTAGTATTATGATTTCAAAAATTATTATGCAAAGATGATGCAAAACTTCATTATGATGTAATATTTGGAAATAAAACCCAGATTTTTAATGACTCCAGATTTTAGAATGAACACAAAAGCGCTCAAATTAGCTTATGATTTTTAAGTTTTACATTTCGTTATTTATTTTGGCAGCCTATTCCACAAGGCCATCAAAACATGTATTCCCAGACTTATGACTCATTTTTGTTTTATTACTCATATTACCAAATCATACAAATAATTCTAAATTCACAATATGCACACTATATTTTCAAATCAAGCTTCATATATTTAACTGCATTTAGAAGTTCTTTCCACAAAATACTATGCTTTAGAATACTGTAATTATTAGTTGTCCCTCAATTCACAAATTTAGTTTAATTTAATTTTTACCCTCTGTGAATAGAAAATCTATGAAAAAATTACCCTTATTTTACCCCTTATTTCTCAAACATGCTGTTGATCACAAATGTGTGCTTCTTTGCAATTTGATGCATGATGATTTATGATTTAGCTTGTGTTTTCTTTCAAATAGCATTAAGGATTTTTGAATACTACACTATTCACAAGGTTTGCTTACCTTGTTCTTACTGATTGTAAACAATTCAAAACAATTCAAAATGGAGGAAAATAAGGAAGATGATGAGAGCCTCTTTCCATTACTCTGGTTCCACAACTATTTTTTTTGTTCTTTAAAAAATAACCTTTATTTTTCAAATGTATATCATTAGAGCACACCAACACAATATGTATACCTCTATTGGGGCTATTTCAATAAATGGTACAACTAATAAAATTTCTACTGGCAAGAGAAATAGAAAAGAGATTGTTTAGTGCAAGACTATTCCTACAGGAATTGCTGTTGGGTATGTTTAAGAGATGCCAATACCTGTATAATTTAAGAAATATTGGATATGTAAATATATTGTGCATGTGTTTGTCTTATGCACGTGCTTGTCCCTATAAATATTGATGCTATGCTACCTAAGAGGCTAAAAAGATTAACAGATACAGTTGAAAGAATAAATATTTTTAAATTCATTTTATAATTAATGAACTAACTAACCTCTTATTATATACTATGTGCTGGTTATTAGATTTTAAATTCTCTGTCCAAACAAAACCACAGTGATAAAATTCTCTTGAAGCCATTCTATCTTAAACAAGAAGCACTGCTGAATGTAAATAAACTAAGATGAATTTCAGAAATCTGGACACTTTTATAGTCAGGCAAATTGCAGACTTCAGGAACAGAACATATACCTATTGTGCCAGTTTTTCTGCCTGCAGAAGGAATTGCTATAAGGACAGGAATTGTGCAGTACATCCTGACTTGAGTGAAGCAAACAGGAGTCAGCACTAACTGAACAGCAGAATAACAACCACTGGGTATCAGCCTCGCTTCCACCAACCCCCCATTCTTTCTTTTCTGTTTCTGACCTATGAAGTCTGCAGTTTCTATGAAGATGAAAAGACAGAGCCATTAAGAGCATCTTCTGGTATTGTCGGATGCATCAAAAGCTGCCCTTAATCTTTTGCTTCTCCCCTTCTCACCTTTTGCAATTTCATCTCTAGAACAGAACAAAAGCAAGAGATCTTTTCTTAACACCTTTATGTCCACCAAGAGCAAACAGCTTCCCAGCTGCACTTTTTAGCATTACATCAGGGGTTTATGCCTTTGTTAGTCTCCAAGGATGCAGTGCAGACCAAAGGCTTGAATACTTTCAAGACTTCAGGCATTGCACACATTACATTATACATGAATGAAAGGTGCTATAACACAACCTAAATAAAACCCATAACTTGACTCTAATTATCTGTTCTGGTTTTAAATATTTCCACAGTCTGAGAATACACGGGGTCAATCACATTCAACTCAGGATTGTGCAATCAGCTTGGACCTATTACAGTATTTGCTCAGGGAATTTGAAACAAATTCTTTCTTTCATGACAACTATTTTTTATCGCTACTGTTATTTTTGATAAAGGTTAGTAAGCTGAAAGGAAAATGGAAAATAACTTTATTGTCTTCCTATGCAGGCAGCTTGCATACTGATTATGTACTTCCAGACTCAGTGATCAACAGAGTAAAAATGAAACATCTCCACTCTCTCTAACAATGTGTTAGCATATGCAAGGCCATTTCCTCAAGACACCAGAAGGAGCTGCTAGGCAGAACTACAATATCATCCCAATATATCAACTTTAACACAGAGAGTTGAAAAATATACTAAAATGTGAGCACTCTCCAAAGAGAAAGCAAATCCCTTTGAATTTTTTTCCTAGTTATTACCATTATTTTAATCTTTTTTTAAGGATCCAGGGTGAGGGTATACCACTGTTATTAAACACATTTTTTCTTGCAAATATTTTCAATATTAAATAAAATAGTTTCAATTGGAAAGGTCTGGAGGTCTGGAGGTCATTTTGTCCAGCGTCAATGTAATAGCAGGGCCACCTACAGCCCAGGAACTTCATGTATTTGCATTTTTTATCTTTGAAATGAGGAGTTCTTACATAATAACATGTATTTTCCCCTTTGTATTGTCACAAGGCAAGGAGCCTCTTAGGAGATAATCAACTGTCTGGCCTTATTTCTCCTAGGGTTGCATGGGAGACTGCAAAACTGACAGACCAAGAATCCTCATTCCATCCAATTCAGTAGCTACCCTACAAAATTCATGACATTCGTATTATTTATGCCATTACAAAATTCAAAGAATGTTCTTAATAAAATCAATACATACTTTCCATAGCCTCCCTCTGCCAGAAACAAATCAGGAATCAATTTCTTGTTCAATTTCAAGAAACATATCTTAGTTGCACAAGTTTCCAACTGGCTTGGCCAGTGAAACCACTGCCTAGGTAGGTGCTCAGGTCATGAAATTCAATATTTGTAATTAAAACCTAAAACAAGGTAATGCTCAGCTTGTCACTAAGCACTGAAGAAGTAAATTCATGCTTATCTTGTATCAGAACATTTCCTCAAGAACTCCAGTGATATCATTTGACATGTAAAGATAAGGTTTGGTTCCTTCAAGCAATCAGAAAAGACAAAGGAAGACAACACTGCTAAATAAGTTAAGGCAAATCTATTTTGCACTCATCTTTGTTAAGATCATACTAGATGCTTAGGTATACTGAATCATCTAGTTCATGTGTCTTTCCAAATACATGTTTTGATAGATTTAAGATCAGTTATATGCTATTTGTAATGACAGACACCTCAATATGAATATATTTTCAGTTAAGTAAATTTATCTTCATTACACTGGGAGTTCTCACACAAATTTTCTATCCTTAGGAAACTCCAGTCATGAGATAATTCAATCTGAAATAATCACATTCTGCTGCAAACTAGTCTAAATATCACAATTAAAATCCAAGCCTGCTACTGTATATACTAAAATATATATGTATATTTTCAGATAAACACATTTATATTCATTGAACTTCTTTCTAATACAGAAAAAAAGACAGGAGGCAACTCAATTAACAGGAAGTTCCACCTGAACATGAGAAAGAAATTTTTTACTGTGCAGTGACCAAGCACTGGAACAGATCACCCAGAGGGGTGTGGAGTCTCCCCCACTGGAAATGTTCCAGAACCATCTGAACACAATCCTGTGCCATGGGCTCTGGGATGACCCTGCTTGAGCAGGGCAGTGGGACCAGATGACCCAGTGTGGTCCCTTCCAACCTGACCCACTCTGTGATTTTTTAATACTTTCCTCCATTTTTCCATAAGATTTTGCATGCATTGTGTCACCACCAATTGGTATTGGGTAGTTTTGTTTAGTTCAGCTTGGTTTGTTTTTTCATTAGAAGGGGATTTTTTGGGGGGTGTTTTTGGTTTTTTGTTGTTAGGCGGGTTCTTTTTTTAATGGTTGACAGCCTTGCTTCTATAAGAGGAGTCCCAAAATCTCTTCAATATTATTTTTACTTTTTAAAATAGCTACTAGTACACAAAAATTCACTACTGTGAATGACATCCCTTGAAATTGGATTTTTGGCATTTAAATAAAGAAGTTGCAAATCCTAATGTGAACAAGTGTTCCCAAATTTTCAAAAGTTAGGTTGACATTTTTTCTTTATTATTACTTTTATACATTACACATGTAAACTTTTGGAAATGCTTGAAGCTATGTCAGTGATAAACCAGAAACATATATTTCATACTAACTGTCAGCAAGCCTTACAGATATAAAATTAAATAACTGCTGATCACTCCAAGGAATCAAGGAATTGATTCCCAAGGAGTCAAGGAATCAGCAGATGGGTGGGAATCAGGGAGTCTCGAGTGGTGTGATATTGGTGCTTGAGCAACATTGTGATAATGACTGACACAAGTTGCTCTTAACCCTCAACAACCCCACAAGAGAAGGGTCCTTTGAGACCAGGCAAGGTAGACAGCTGCTAAATTTCCTCCATCTCCAAGGCAGCAATTAAAAAAAAAAAAAAATCAATTATGCCTTTTTGGGACCTTGAAGCACCCTCTTCTGAGGCAGCTTCTGCCAAGCATACACAGTCTCTGGGCCAGTCACAGCAGGATGTTTCAGCCATTCATCTGTGGTCAGGCTGATTTTAATCTCCAGCAGAGTCTGCTGCTGGGTTTCCTGTCACTCCAGAAATGCAGCTGGGTTATGCCCCTCCACAGCTCGATGGCATTAGGGCTCACTGTGCCCCAGTAGTGACAAGAGCTGCATGCTCCTGTGGGTCCAACACTCCAGGCCGTGGGATCCACACAGTCCTGTAAATCTGGCTGTCCCTCTCCTCCACCAGGCAGGGCCCCTCTAATACTGCTATCACAGGATTCTCCCCTTACTTCTTGTAAAAGTGGATTGAAACTTCTCTCCAAAGAATCAGAAGTAAAATCAATCTTTCCTCATTGCCTGAGGAACTGTCCACTGGAGCAGGAGCTTTCCACAAAGATCCCCCATTTGTTTTCCCGTGCAATTCATGTACTTGTGCCTCTAGGGTTGAGGTAGGCTTTCCATCTCCATTCCTCACATCCTGTCAGGGGTCCCACAGGTAAAACCTCAGGGCACCCTGGGGCTTCATCTTCTGAGCCAAAGGACATCTGCAGTTAATCACTGAGGTGTGAGCCCATACAGGTGGGGAGTTGGGCATATTTCCTCTGAATTGCTGGAACTCACAGGACAGTTTATCACAGCTTCTCTACAGCTGAGATGAGAGAGGAAGAAATACTGTCACACATTCATATTCCTCAAGCAGGTGAACAGCTTCATCCAGTGTTGCTGCAGCAACACTCTCCAGACTAATGTGGCCCATGGGTTGGTGTGTGACAATGGAGTGTGCTATACAAATTTCTGCCACATGGATCACATGGATTGGACTTCAGCTGGATCTGTGGCTGTGTGTTTTTCAGGCCATAGGAAGTCATCTCTCACAGGGCTAATTCCCCTAGTTATTGGATACTTTTCTCTGTCCAGTCCATTTTCCTGGGCAACATGTAATATTTTCCTTGGAGGGAAACCTTTTCCTCATGATTGATAGGATCACCTCCAGAGGTTAAGGACTTGAGTCACTTCTCCAATTACTTTGTAAAGGCCTGCTTCCCTAGAAAGTGATCCCAGCTGTTTGTCTTCTCTACCCTCTAACTCCAAACTGCAAGCCCAAACATCCGAGCATTGGAGCAGCCAGGTGGTACACTGGATGATAGCTGAAATTATTTTTTATATCCTGCAGCTCACCCAAGGACAAGGAGTGGTGCTCAGCCCCTGTTCTGTCTCTTCTCCCATCCTTCTTTGCACTCCTTGTTCTCAATTCCTAAACAAGATGATGTTTTTTCCCATTTCCACTTGTATATAGGGACAAGACAGCAGAACCTGCTGGTTCTGTGGCTCAGCTCCAGGGGCTGCCGTGGGGGCTGGAACAGCTCCAGAGATCTTCTCTTCTGTTGGAGGGTACTGAGTAGCACTGAGCAAGGCTCAGCAGGCCTGAGCTACACCCCAGCATGTTGCAGAGGTTTGTGTATGTATATGAAATTGGCAGATTCACTTTTTCTAAACATTCTGCTAGTTATTCCAAATCCTGGACTTATTCAGGTGCAAAGTTCCAAAACACTGGAAGCACCCACTGTCCTAGGTACTTCCCCAGACCATCTGACAGACTCTGCTACTCATAAATATCCAGCCACAGTGCAGATATCTGGCTGATGTTCTTAATTAGTTGATTAACCTTTAAAAAAACTGAACCATGTGCAGTAATGTGCTAGTTCCTAGCTGAAGGATCAGGTTTGCTTCAAGGATATTCAAAAATCTTTAAAATTCTCAAAAGCTACTTTAGTCAGCCTGAGGACAAAAAGGTGCATATCTCCCCCATAGGTTGACTCTCCAAAGAGAATAGGCAAAAGGTGTTATTATTAATAGTTCTCAGTAGGTGACTCCTGATATACTGAGGTGACTATTATACTGAATACATGTACCAGAATAGTTTTATGCCCAGCAATGCTATCATATCATAAGCCCTTCACATCACCTTTTTTTCTACTACAGAGTACAAAATGATAACCCTTAGCTGAGGCCCCATGGAGGATAAACATCACCACAGGGAACACACACAGCAAGCCTTAACCCTGAGAACAAGCACAACTCTGATAGCAAATAAATCAACATTGGGACAACAACTACTAAACCTACACAAAGAATGCTTACAAAAAATTTGTTCTAACGTGCTCTGGTCAGATCTGGCATTATCCCAACCCTTTGATCCCCATGCTGGAGGTCAAAAAGGACCATTATGTTTTAACCCCAGCCAACAATGACATACCCTGCACTCACTTGCCCCTCCATCCCACCAGTGGAATAGGGAGGAGAACAAGGAAAACAAAACTAAAAGGTACGGTTGATATAAAATCAGTTTAATAGTTGAAACAAAGTAATTATCATCATAAAAATAATAGCAAAAATGATATTAATAAAAGGGAGAGAGATGGATAAAACCCAGCAAAGAAAAGCAACCACCCATTGATCAATGCCCAGCCTCTCCTCAGGTAACTCCTACATTTGGTCTGTGAGGATGATATTCTGTGGTATGGAAAATCCCTTTGGACAGTTCAGGCCATGCTCCATCCAAGCTTTTTGTGCACTTCCTTCACTAGCAGAGCATCAGACACTGAAAATCCTTGACTTAAGGAAAGCACTATTTAGCACCAAACAAAATAATCAGTGTGTTATCAACCTCATTCTCACACTGAATCCAAAACACAGCACTCTACCAGCTACAAAGAAAGAATTAACTCTCAGCCAAAATACAGACACTTTTATAAAGTTGATATTTTTTTAATCTCAGTAATAAACATTTAATCAATCACATAATCTCTTTGTGATATTAAAAAACCCCAGAATATGTCAGAATATGGACTGAGGTATCTTGGACATGGCAGAGATTGCTGAGGCTCATCTATTTCCAAAGCCACTTCTCTTTGATACTTATTCACTAGGGAGCCACTGACATGTCCCTCAGGGGACACCCTGAGGTGACTACAAGCTCTGAACACCTGGGTGAAGAACTTCAATATCTGAAGTTTTCTGATCAACTTTCCAAATGAATGGAGCTAAGTGTTAAAGACATATTATATCATATTCAAAAAATTACAGATTCAAATAGTTGATCATGGGAACAAGAGAGAAGATAACAGTAGCTAGGAAATATAATACAAATAGAATTAGGATATCCCATTTCAAACTGCTTTGTATATACTTATACGCATTTCTAATCAAGGCCTGCTTCTTTAATATTGCCAATTGTGCAAATTCAGTTTGCTCCATCTGCATTTTCTATTTTTTTTTAGAAAAAAGTAATTATTTTCATTTGCATGATCCTTTAATGGATCTTTTAATTATAAATATGAAAATTTAAATTCAATAGACAAAATACAGATGGTTAATCTCAAGTTAGAGACCTTGATTTCATTTTTTTATAAAAAATATTTAAAATATTTCATAACACTGGACATGCAGTAGTGCATTGATTTAGATGAAATAAAAAAAACTTGTTATAGTTACTATTTCTAAGTGTAATAAATAATCAAAGTCAGGTCATCAAAAGTAAAATTTCTCCTGCATTAGACAAATTTTAAAAATATACTTCTTATTCTGTAAGTCAGCAAATCTGATCCTGCTGAGATCATGCACAAAGGTCAACGTGACATTTTATTACATAAGTCCTATATCCACATTTTGAGACAGCTCCCCACAGAAGAAAATAAAAGAAGTGAAAAGCCTGTTACATACATTTTAAGATCATATTATTACATTTGATTTTCTACAGCAATGTGGAAAAAATAAAAGATTTATTAATGAACATACTTTTTCCATTTCATGCTTCAGCATTAGGTAGAGTGAGAATTTGTAACTCATCTCAAAGATTTATTCTGAAACTACTGTCAAAAGTTAAGTCTAGACTGAATGTAACTTTTATTTCCTTTGACATTTGCTTGATACACAAAATTACATTTCAAGAACAGTCAATCCAAAGACTGTATTTCTGTCACTGAAATCACATCTTTTGATGCAACTTTGCTTTTTTGCTGAGAAAGTATCCAATAAAAAAATAAATTATTTACTATGGATCTGTGAATATCATGCAAGTCTTCTGCTGAGTTCATCACAAAGTTTTTAATTTGGAAAGGGCTAAACTAAAAGTTCAGCATACCTGTGAATGTATCAGTCACACAAGAAAATAAAAGCATCAAACAGAAACCTTAAGGGAGCATACTATATTTCTTACATTTTAATCTCTGTGGGAGTAACAGGATCCAAAAGAAAAGCTGAAACATCCCAATCATAAAGAGTTCTACAAAAATATTGCATAAATTTTAGAACGAAATACTTGCTCTGGAGATATGGAAGCATCCTTATGGCGTGTAAATTATCTCAGGTATTAAAAATTTCCTGAGTTTATTTTTATTCACATTTGTCTCAGCTACAACATGTTATCCAGTATAAACCATTGTGATGTTGCTCTATTAACTAATTATACTAAAGAAACCATAAAATTAAAAGATTTTATTAATTTATAGGACGGTAAACTTGTACTTCTATATTTGGGTCTCCTATTGCATAGAGGGATGGGAAGCATGGCTGTCTTTAGAGCAGCATTGGCAGGGACCTCCTCTGGCAGGTACTTCTCCATCCCACCAAAGCACACAAAAATATGTGCAAACATATAGAAGCAAGACTACTCTTGGTCATCCAATCTGTGAAAAAAAAAAATTTAAAAAAAAGAGCAAATGGAAATTTCATGATAACACAGCCTTGAATTTCAGCAGTGTAAGCAACTTTTCCATGCTCTTTGCATTTAATTTTTTTCATGTTTTTATTAAACACTGCAAAAGCATAGCTGGAGGAAACTCTATAGCCCAAGCTTTAAAAGAAAGCAACATGCAACATTCTTATACAAATCACTATTTTCAGTTCTAGGATTTAAGAGCTTCTAATAGTTTCTCATTAGACTGCTGTTTTGCCTAGTGTTCAGAACTATAACAATCTACCATACAGGCTCTGTCCTTTCCAGATTCTTCTTCAGTCATTGAATAACCAAAAAAAAAAAAAATCATTTAAAAAAAAATTCCCATTTAAGTCGCATGAGCATCTTGAGGGAGGGGATTGTTCCCCTCTGCTGAGACCCCACCTGCAGGGCTGCATCCAGCTCTGGGCTCAGCACAGCAAGGACAGGGAGCTGCTGGAGCCAGCCCAGAGCAGGCACCGAGGGGAGCAGAGGGATGGAGCAGCTCTGCTGGGAGGAAAGGCTGGAGAACTGGGACTGCTCAGCCTGGAACAGAGAAGGCTCTGGGGTGACTGAATTGTGGTCTTCCAGTGCCTGAAGGGAGCCTACAGGAAAGATGGAGAAAGACTATTTACAAGGGCCTGGAGTGACAGGACAAGTGGGAATGGCTTCAAACTGACAGAGAGTAGGTTTAGATTAGAGATTAGGAAAAAATTCTTTACTGTGTGAGAGGTGAGGCACTGCCACAGGTTGCCCAAAAAGCTGTGGCTGCCCCATCCCTGGAAATGCTCAAGGCCAGCTTGGATGGATCTCTTGAGCAGCCTGGCCAAGTGGAAGTCATCCCTGCTCACAGCAGAGGGGTGGAATGAGATGATCTTTAAGGTCCCTTCCAACCCAAACCATTCTGGAGTTCTGTGATCTGCTTCTTACAGACACTTCAATCAAAGCACTCAAAATCCATATTAAAAGCATTATTCATATATGATTTAAGCTGGTCAAATAACCTTACACCATCCAGGCATGCTGTAGCTTCCTTACATTAGACAATTTTTTGACTTTATTTGTAAAACATAAAAGACCACTCAGTTGTGGATAAACAAGTAATTATGTTTTTTCTGTAAAAATCTTAAATCATACATAGTATTTTTCCATATTCCATATCATGTGGAATTGCTTGGAGGGTACTTCATATGTAAACCTTGTTTGGAACAACTGTGACATTAAAAACTATTTTTATGAACTTACCTCAAATCTTTTCATAAGATACTGTTGATACTGCGCTTAATGTTCTGCAACTGTTTCCTTTCTTCACTGGGGAAAACTGTCAATTCAGCACTCCAGCAAAGAGCATTTCTTTGCAACAGACTACAAAAACAACCTCCAAGGAAACATATTATGCAAACGCTGCACAGCCTAATCCATATTTTATAACTACAAGAATAAGCAGAATAGATATGCTAAACACTCTTGAATGTTGGCATTCCCCATCAAAATATCTGCATTGTTCTTCTGAAGGGAAGCAATGCAGACATTAATACAATTGTGCCAACAGAACTCATGGAAATCAACTTGCATTTTGAAGGCATGGGATACTTATCAGTCAGAGATGCAATTACATACGAGACACCACATTCAGCTATAAGATATTTCATGCATATTTACAGGGTTTCTTAAGCAATAAGTGACTCATCTGATTTAACTAGCTTTGATGTTATGTTTCTGTTAAATTAAAAAATGCTGCAGTTCAGCTTGTTACTCCCTTGCTAGTTATGACATGCTGCCACCAGGTGGAGATAATTTAATAAGAAACCTGTTTATCTACAGAGACAGTGGGAGGAACTTCACAATATAAAATTGTTACTGTAGATTAATCAATCAAGAAAAAGAAGAAAATCTCCAAATTAACTACTGAACTGGGACATACACTTCATATCTACCACTAACATTAACATATAGAGAGGCCAAAGCTTGATAAAAAATATTCTGACAAATCCTCAGAGATTTGATCTTGAAAAATTCAGAAATTCATACAGAAATTCATTAAAAAGGTTCAGCAGCAGTCATCAACCAGAGAACCAGTTCGAATACAATCCTGCAGCCTTACACTCTTTCACCAGTGCGTGCACGTTAATAACTTCTAAAAACAAAGAAAAGACAAAGCAATTTGAGGTAATTGGGTCAGGAGATCAGTTACATAGAACTGCTGCTTCTTGAATACATCCAACACATACTAGACAAATGTATGTTTTAGTGATAGCAGTAAAAAATGTGATTGCCAAAGACAATGCATGGCTGCTCTCTTCAGAGACAGATTATGGGAACAGCACATTATTTCCTTTTGGATCTGTCATGCCACTTGCACTGTTTCTTCACAATGCAATATGTACTTTAAGGGAAATACAAACAGCTTTACAAAGCAGTTGTAAGCAAATACAATATTTAGAGGCTGCAGTAGAGTCATCCTGCTCTGTTCATGTTCTACACTAGCAGTGTAATCCACTCATAACTGCTACCCTGCTTTATCTAACAGGAAGAACAAGCATTCTTTCACCTTGAAGTCCTTGCTGGATGCAGATAATGGAGAAAAGAAGGCTGAGAACAAGGAAGGCACTGTATCATCCCTCATTTTGCCCCCAGGCCATCTCCAGCCAAAAACACTGCAGTTCCTAAACCAAGTCTTCCATGTAAGCTTCACTCACTTCCAAGGGCAGGCACCAGGAGACTTGCAGTGAGGAAGATTACATGGAGCTAGGTTGGTGGGGAAGTTCATAATTGGCTGCATGGCAAAACAAACCTCCAATTTAGCTTTACTACAAATTGCATCTCAAAGCTAAGATGCAGATGGTTTCCCCTGGGAAAAAGGCCTGGTAATTTTTTGTGTCTGTCTCTGGATCCACATATTTTTTCACATATTTAGTATTACACAAGACATAAAGTAGATCTAGATTGACAGATCTAGAATGTCCTTCCCTATTCTTCACAAAACTTTTGATTTGGTTTAGTTCTTCAGTACTTAAAAAATTAATAAGGTTATCTTCATATGTAATTGCCATAGAAACCCCTGCCTTAAATTCTTTTACTTTCTTATAGTATGCATGCGAAAGCATACATACTTTTCTTTTGGTCTTGATTTAATTTGTGGCATAGAATTTCCTCTCTAGTTGGAGAGCAAAGTATAAAATATATTGATATCATGAGAGATAAGTCTTTTTAATTATACTCCATTACTTTTTTTAAAACATAGAATTAAGACACTGCAAACAAAGAAAAAAACACAGCTCAATTACTTTAAGTTGATTTATTTATATTTCTCTGACACAAGATATATATTTGTCATAAAATGAAGAATAAAGTAGAAAAGTGAAGATTGTTTCAGAGATGTTTTTAAAAACAATGCTTTATTTTCTAAACTACAAGTCTTTTACTGAATTACATTTAGCCAAATCTATTTAGGGAATACAGGTGGAAATCCTGTGGTTAGTGTTTCGCACAAAGCTAAAGACTATATTATAATATGGAATCATTTACGAAATTTATCATCTAAGGACATATTAAATTGGAGTTATGATGCCATTTAATGATTTAATGTGAGACTGGAAGAGCATTTGAACATGGACCAGAAATAGAAACCAGGTGTTTCCAAAAACTCCAGAACAATCAGGCTGCATTATGTAGTAGAATAATATGTGTAGGGAGTTACGAGAGCAGTTACATGGAAACAGGAAGAAATTAGCATCCTGTAAACCTGTGTGAGCTTGTGTACTTCAAGTGTCACCCATGTCTTCTGATGGAATACAAGGATCAAAGGTCTATGATCAAAGAAAACACATTCAATTAATTATTAGGTGGTAAACAGGATTTAACACATTTGGAAATAAATTACTGGAAAACATTGTCATCCACAAACTATAACTACAAATAAATTATGCATATACATGAATATTTTGATATACTTTGAAATCAATGAACTGAACATTAGCAGTGTTACAAATTTCTTTCCTACATTGATTACACTGATATTCATCAGATGTATCCAATTGGAAAAATGTGACCAATATTTTATGATTTTTCTTTTTATGGTAAAACTTAAAACCTAAATGACAGAGTGATATAATTTTAAACTAAGGCCTAATCAACTTCGATTTACATGGAAGAGTATTTACAAATAAAAGAGAAAAATGTCTGTTAAGTATTAACTTTGTAAGTCTATCCTGCCAAGGATACTACTGTTTCATAAGAGGATATGAAACATTCCACACTCTTTCCATTTGTCCTTTCTTCTCAAGGAATGTGTGGAACTAGACTTAGACATGTTGAATGTAAGTTATTCGCTGGCACTATGATTCTCTGTTTTTTCTTAGGCCAAGTTGCTTCTACAGCACTGATTGAAACCATAAATGGAGCACATTTAGGAGAACATTTGCCTCTCTTATGGGTATTCAGCCTTTTTTGCTGTCTAGGAAGGCCAGGAAAAAAAGCTACATTGAAGAAATGAATGATATAACCATAGGAAAAGGCAGAAATTCGTCTTATCATTAATTATTTAAAGATATACAAAAGTCACAAGTAAAATTCTTGTCTTCAAGATGGCTCACTATTTAAGGCCTCCTCTGCAGAGAGTACAAATACTGATTATTTCATGTTTCCAGTAACAATTTGGCAAAACTTACTTGGCTATGACTTGTCTAAGTACCAGATTTTTCTTTAAACTTATCCAGAATTGTCTGTGTCAGTTCCATAAAAAAGTTATCATTCTCTTTTTCTAATGGCTATAATTTCCATTTTCTTCCACTGTTTGAGAACTGCTACTTATTTTGTGAAGTCAAAGCATTAAGAAACCATTTGTTTTACTGAACATGAGCAAATACGACTCTACAGTCATATTTCAAAGCACTTATGAAATGCTATTTTTCCATCTCAAATTTTGGACTTAATTATCACAAATTCATAATGAGAACATGAAATAAGTGAAAACTGAGATGATTCTCATTAAAAAAATCCTTGATAAATCCTTGCACAGATTTTACAAACCTGAAATTCTAGAAAATTTCCTGAACAATGCTAATATTTAGAATGGATTATTTTAAGTATTAAACAGTTAATTTCAATTTACTTTTTAATTTACAGAATACAGACTTAAAGAATAAATTTCAAGGCTTAATTCCCAAAAGTGCTGTTTGCCTGTTTTTTTTTTTTAAGTTAAAGATCCTAGTGTCCTGTAGGCACAGCATTACAACATCAACCTCAAATCAATTTACCCCATTAAAATAACTTAATTTTTTACAAATATTTTTTGAAGGCTATTCCAGTTTTATTCACTCTTATGGACTGACTAATTACGTTTTCAGACTAAAGATGTTTAGTCAGATCAAACTCATTTTTTCCTACACCAAGTATATACTTGAACTAAAGAATAATTCTCTTTCCTTCCATTTACTACTCTTGAATTGTTAAAGACTCCAAATATATCCCTCTCCACTCTGGAGTAAACAAACCCATTTGCTCAAATGTCCTGATACCCTTTCTTATCTTGCATGAACACTTATTCCTAAAAATGAATTTACAACAATATAAAAAGAAGAGATTTCATTGAAATATGGGAAAACGGTGCAACTGAACAAAATTACTTATATTTTTCAGACGTCTGAGACTATAGGTTATATTTACACATACAGCCTTGTACACTACTTGTGCAAGAGCAGCAAACCCATACTGGCCAGACATCTTTTACTTTTTACACAAAAAAAGAATTTGTGAATCTTCAGTTTCATTTAAGATCATGAGATGGAAATTACTTTCTCATTAATTCTGGCTTCCACTTGGAATTCAAAAATCTTCCTATATTACCCATTGCCATCAGTTTTTCTTAGCCCTTTTTAATAATCCTTCCCCTCCTTACAGAATCTTGGCATTACGATAATGAATTTAAAAGATCTTGGATTCAAGAATGCATAGGATGAACTCAGAATGTGTTCTAACATCACCAGCAAGAAGAGTTACTAAAAGTAACAGTAGGAAATTATGGTGGGAGTGGTTGAGATTTCAGAAAGAGTTGTGAGTGTATAACTTGAGTTAAAGATGGTTTGCATATCAAATGGGAATTGCCAGATGATATATTTTTTAATTTAGGCATCTGAAATCGGCTTTTTTTCCTAAGGCTTACAGGTCTCCCACCAGAAGGGAGAAGAGAAGAGACGGGAGGGGGTGGAAGGAAAGAGACAGAATACCACTCCCGTTTTCTACCATGCACGCCAAGTTAAGGGTAGGATTTGACAAACAAATCCTGCTAGTGAGTCACAACCACTGCTATACAGATACAGACAATTATGCATTACAAGATAAAACATTCTGACTCGTGCATAGGGCGAAGCACTGCCTGAAGCCCTCTGAAATGAAACAGCACTCCTGTGTAAGGAGGCTGTGGGAATGGGTGTGGGGTGGCACAGAGCAGGAGGAAGGAGTGCTGAGGGTCTGGGATTCACAATCTGCACATTATGCCCCCTGCATAGGCTGCATCACTGGCAGTGTGTTGAGGTAACATTTCACTCCACAAATACATATGGAAAGTAATTTCTAGCTATGCAAAGACCATCTCCCTCCCTGTTTCACTCTCTTAACATACACAACTTATTTTACAGAATTTAAGAAATTGTAGACCCTTCCACACCTTTCCTTATTTTTAAAACTTCACCTAGCAGTCTAGCTTGCTGCCAATCACTTACTCAAACCACCTGTTCAGTATGACCCCAATTTGGGCTTTCCAGAGTGTGGTTTTGTTTGGCTGGGTTTTTATAGATGTATAACAGTATAGATTTCCTCCTGTTGGTAAATTACTGACATGTCATTGCACGATTTCCTCTTCTCTGCTCTGCCTGATAGGACACTCAAACCTTTCACTTGCTGCAATCTAAAAATAATAGTGCTCAAATAAACTAGAAAAGGAAATAATTTTACATCTCAGCAAAGCTTTATCACCTACTACCACTGCAAGAAAGAAAAAAAAACAAACAACTGAATCTTCCCTCTTATGCAAGAAATTGACTGTGACACTTGTTACAACCACTCTTTTTGTCTTCGTTTACTACCAGTATCTTCACGCTGATCTCAACAAGACAGAACACACAAAAACACACCTTTAAGAGAAAATGAAAGCAAAAAAAGAAGTCATAGCTATACTAAAATTGCCGTTTGAATAGTAAATAGTTTCGGCTGGGATAACTGATTTAAAATTTGGGAAAGAAGAGGTGTACATGAAGCCTAAAGAACTAATTAAAGATATAGCAAACCATTCCCATTTCACCTGCAGAGGAAAATTTACCAAAAACAATAAACATGAATATTACATTATTGTAACTTTGTGCTAACAGCCTGTAAACTTAAGAAACTCTAAACATTAATAATTAGAACATGCATGTCTCTGAGCAGCAAGAGTATTATCGCACTCCTCTAAACTGATTTTGCACTTTATTTTAGATAACCCCCATACTCTCAGATTCTCTGAAAAAGTTTCTTAACTTTTTTTTTCCTTTCTTCTGATATCTTTTTTCTAACTAGTATCTCAAATATTATTCTAACAGTTCAAGAGAGAATTCTTATAAGATTTTTTTGGAGGGAGGTGGGGGTAGAGAGAAGAAAAGGGGTTTTGGTGTTTTGCTTTACATACGAGTGAAGCAGAAGCTCAGATATAATAATATAACCCTTTATTGATAACGACCTATAATCGACAATAATTTTGTCAGATAACTCCATTATCCAGCTACCTGGCATATTTTGACTTTAAGAATCAGCTAAGTATTTTTAGCTACCTAAAAATGCCTCCTAGAACCGGTTCTTAATTTTCTTTTTTTTTTTTTTTCCCGGTAGTTTTAAGAGCCTGAGGATTTTAGATACAAAACGTACAGTACTTCCCTTTCATTTGAGGCTGTTTCTGCCTTTTAAACTAGCTGTTAACTAGTCAAGAAACAATGAACTGTATTTGTTACAGCTGACACATTCAGAAGTTAATCGCTGACATAGATTTGGCAGCTATCCCAGTACACGAAAAAAAGAATGTATGGATTCAAGCTACTTTGCATTCTGGTCAGAAACATGCACCAGCAACATGAGAACGAACTCTGCACTCAAAAAGGTCTGTCTTTTAGAAGGCTGCATTAAAGACTGGAGATTAAATAAAACATCTTGTTTACCAAAGTGACAGAATTGCTCTGTAAAAATCAACAATCAAGATTAAAAAATCAAGGAACATATTATATGCAACAAACTAACCTCTAATAAAATTCTAACTGGCTTCTCAAGGAGCCTTTTGAAACACGAGAACAACCCCCACATTTTCATTAAAGTAATAAAAGGGATATGTTTTACTAAGATACTCACATAATTTTCAAGAAGTATTTAAATGCTAATTAAAGAGAAACTGAAAAATATTTATTAAAGATCCAACTAGGAGAGAAATTTAAACTATTCTGTACACACATACAGAAGTCCCTGTATTTCTGAGCAAGTTGCACTGCCATTCTGATGAGTTACTCCAGTGATACATGTTATCAATTTTAATAATAATTTATCTTGTTTGTGTTAGTGCAAGTTATACTTTTGTTCTTCTGAGTAATCCCTACAGAAAGACAGAAAAGGGGTCTTATTTTAACTCTGCAGAAGCCAGGAGGGGAGCAGTGCATCTCAGACCTCTGCAGAAGCAGTTCAGGGGCACGTGTGTGTGCTCTCATGCCGTCACCACGGCTGCAAGCAAGGAAGCTGCCCAAAACATCCCTTTCAGTAACTAAGTGAATGTACACTGAGCAGCACCCAAGCACCAGAATAGTTACACAGAAGTTATGTTATTGACTTTTGAAGAAACAACTATATATCCATTTCAAAGGCACATGGTCATTTTTCCAAATTGTCTGGGGAAGTAGTGCAAGGATGAATATTCATAGATCAGCAAAAGGAGGTGGCAATTGATTTTACAAATTTATGAAATATGATTGGTTTAAGATATAAAATATGCATTTTCAACAGTCCTTACATAGAGGTTTAAAGCCTTTACTGGTAAGTTGTGTCCCCAGCTCTCTATGTTGCCAGTGGTTAAAACACAAATTCTGCTGCAATGAAATACGTCAATATATGAATCACATCAGTTACTTGTACAAATGTACAGCTGCATTCTCGGTACCTCTCTTCTCCTTACAATCCCCTTCTTGTTCTTCCACTGTTCTTTTCCAAGTCTGTTAGACCTAACTCTAAATAAATTATTCTACTGTTTATACAGCCAATCCAATTTGCAGCAATAGATAACCTCTTGTGTGTACAGTGAAAGGGACACATAAATTTTGCCCCTTTAATTACTCTGTTCTCTCAGTTGCTTTAAGGGATCAGGGAACATGCATTCCAATCTACGTTCCAGAGCCCTCCACATTTCTACTGTGGGATTAAAGAAACTACACAGGGTTGCACCAGCATTTGCTACCTTGTAAACTTCTCACTCAAAACACCTGCCTGAGTAACAGTATTGCTTTTTTAGAACATTATCACATGATCAAATACATATAATTATTTAGCTATTTCTATATTTGAAAATAATATTATCAGTCATTAATTTTGCCTTAGTATTTCAATACGTGTATGGATCAACACCAAGTCACCTGTGTTTAAATGGAAACAAAACTCAGGAAGACAAAAACAGGTCCACCGTCACTCCCAAAAGATACAAAACCACAACTACAGATATCCAGCTTGGCAATTTTAGCAAAAGGAGTTGGCAGGAAAGAAGAGAAAAGCTTGATCAGGCTCTGAATATATCAATACTAGCAACATCTTTCTCAGCCAATTTCATGCATGTGAAGCATTACTAGTCCAGAATTCACAACCAGCTTAGAACACTGAAACAGCCTGGTTGGCCATGGAAGTAAAATGGTTTGTTTATTCCATGTAATTCTTCAAAGA
Organism: Luscinia megarhynchos; assembly: GCA_034336665.1. NCBI lineage: Eukaryota > Metazoa > Chordata > Aves > Passeriformes > Muscicapidae > Luscinia > Luscinia megarhynchos. The sequence goes on along the minus strand of JAPFBE010000013.1, from coordinate 12,482,693 downwards.
GATACGTGCAGACAGCTCTTATTTCAAAACCACAGAAAAGTAATTTCTGATGCAGTGTCAGAACAGTGAGGTGAACATAAACATTAAAATACATGTCTTACAGATTATTTTCACCCACAGTAGGCTGTTTTGGTGGTTTTTTTTTGTTTGTTTGTTTGTATTCCTCTCCCTTACCCCTACCAATATCTTTTCCCACCAAAAAGCACATTTCCATTTTGATTCCCCTGACTTCTGAAAGAACCATCAAGCATTCCCCTCACTAATCTGCAGATTTAAATGAAGATTTCTGAGGGGTACTCCTTAGGATACTCATGATTCTAAGGAAATGCCAAATCAAGCCCACCAAACATTCCAGCCTCAGCTTGGGCCCATTTAAGACAGAGTTCCTGGAATCAACATGCACAGCACCAAAGAACAAAAGTAAAACCAATTTATAATCAGCACCCATTTTCATGTCAGTTTGGACTCTGTATCACATCATAAAATAAAAGCAGGGTGACTGTTAAAGCATTGAAATGAAATCAAAATAGCTGGTTCAATTCTGGATTCATGATGGACTCCGACTTTTCTCAAGTTTAAGATTCATTTCACATCAATTAAGGAAGAAAAAAAGCATACAGGCACGACTTCACTTATATTTTAGTCCCTTTAAGGCAGCAGGAAAAATATTTTTATAATATAAAGGCAAAAAAAAACCAAAAAAACCTGCTCTAAAACACCATCCCAAGAAAAACCCAAAACCCAAGCAAAACAAGCGAATATTTATTCAGGTAGGAATTAAACCTTACACAGAAGTATCTCTAGAACAATTAAACTCAGATGGACAATACTTTTTTTTTTTTAATAAAATGTTTACTGTGAAAAGTAGTTTTTCCTTCACTGTGCAGTTTTTTTTCTTCCTAACAGCTGCTTAGAAAAGCTGTTTTAGTAATTCTTTGTCATAGACACGTGCAGCTATTTTTAGGATTGAATTTCAGAAAAACATCAGGTAACAGAATTTTTAGAGCAGGGATTGTCTTCCAGTCTTTTGAGTGCTATGTGAAACTTTGTGTGATGCTTTCATCAAGAAAAAATATCCATAGAAAGGGTTGTGAAGCACTGAAACAGACTTCTCAGGAAAGTGGTGGAGTCACCATCTCTGGAAGCATTCAAAAAATGGGTAACTATGGCAGAGGACACTGTCTAGTGGTGAACGTGGTGACAATTCTGGCTTGATATTTGATAGTCCTTGACGACCTTAATCTTATGATTCTATAAAAACACATCTGGACTATGAAAACAGAACATTTTGTTTTGGCAGCCCTACAATTTAAAAAAAAACAGTAAAAAACAACATGAAAAAACCCTCAAACACCCAAACAAACAAACAAAACAAAAAATAAACAGAAACCCCCCACCACTGACCAAGAAACACCTCTTGTTGGAGGAGAACAGGTTCAGGGTTCCTCCTTCCCTACTGCTTGAGTTTCCCCTCTCCCCCCTGTTACAACACTGTTTTTTGGATCAAACATCTGTAAAAGTAAACAGATAATTCAGTCATTTTCATAAGTAAAAAACTGACCATGACTGCAGAAATTTTTCTACAGGATTTTCTGCAGGAAGACAGATAGAGATGTTTCTTATTTAATACCTGTAGGTCAAAGGAAATAGAGTTGCTGTAGTTTTGAAGATAAATGTTTTGGCTGCAGTCTACCTTGCATTGACTTAAATGTCTAAAGACTAAGAGTATCTAAAAACCTTTGAGAAGACTCCTCAATGAGCTTTACAGTCTGGAAAATAGTCACAAACATATTTAAGGTGCAACAAAGCAATAGCAACTTTCACTAATCACACTAAAATATGAGCAACATTTCTTTAGAATAGCTTTTATAATATTTACATGATGATAAAGTCTTCCTTTTAATTTTCTGGTACACTCACTGACTGCAGTCATCTGTACTGTTTTAAAATGAGCATAGAGGAACAGAAATCAGAACTCCATCTAACAGCAGAAGGGCTTTTCCCTTGGAAAGAACAGCTTCTGGGCTTGCTTAGCTGTGCTTGTTTGTTTTTTTCCTAAATCATATCATATGTAATTAAAAATGCAAAATATATTATTCACAGAGAAGTCTATTTCTTTTCATCACTATTTTTACTGTTTATTTAGTAGTATCCCCAGCCATATTTGCTCTTTTATGCAGCAGATAAAGTGTTCATTCAAGAACCTAGGACCACCAAAAAAAAAAAAAAACAAAAAAACTGTCAGTGTGGCACAAAGGGCTGCACAGAGTGAAACGGGTAATTCCTGAGATTTTAGAACCTATAAGAGTCTTTTGATTTAAACTAATGTTTGCAAATGATAAAAAAAAACTTGAATACAAGATCAAAATTATTTTTTACATTAGCAGCACATACAAAAACCGTGCACTCAGAACTGTATCATGCACTCACAGAATTGATAATCACTATCATGACAAAAAGAATTCTATAAATTTTCTTCCAAGAGTGGTAAAATCAGAGTAAGTCTATCACAAGTTTAGGAGAATTTTATAGAAAACACCACCTCAGAGAGTGCTCAAACCCAGCAACATAAATTTTATACATACACAGGCTGTATAATCCAAAGACAGAATTCTAATCCACGGAAAAGCAATGTGCAGGTGCTGGAAAGGATTATTTTGACTAAATGCTAGAAGCTGTTGAGCCCAATATGTGGAATTGCCATAAACTGGCACAAGTCCGTGGAACATCTGAACGCTCAGACAGTGGCACTTACAAACCTGAAGGCATGACCTGAATACTGAACCTCTAAAGAACAATTTTGACCAGTGTCACAAAGCCGCAGACCAAAACAAACAAGTGAATCAAAGCTCTCAAAAACTCAGGCAAATCCAAGTGATGAATTTAGTGATGAATTTGCATACTGAATGGTAAACTTCTCAACACAGTTATAGCCTGGGCTGCAGCTAAGTGACCGCGATGATTAATTGCAATTTTTGCATATGTTCCCAGAGGGAAACAATGCAACAAGTAGCTTGCAATATTTACAATGTATCTTGGTATTTGTTTTTAAAAAGCACAGAGAAGAACACTGTTTTCGTCTCTTGCAGTTTACCTCTTGAATAGAATCTGGCACACCAGAACACTCCTTTAGTTTCCAGTTATTCAGTGCTCTTGGTTCAGTCCCACACTTTTTCAGCACTACTTATAAACATGCCCACTACTTAAATATACATGAAGTTAGAGCTTGATTTTTCTATTCTTCACTGAAACAAAATTCCCACATACTTATATCGAATTTATACAACTCCTGAAAGCTTCAATCAGACCCTGAAAAGTGCAATCAGTACAACCCCTGAAACACTCGACCTCAGTGGGAGTTCCGTGGCTGCAGGGTGTGCACAGTTCTATTAGCAGAACTCATCTCACATAGCTCCATTTTCCTAAAATAAAAGAAAATAAAAGTCTGGAGATGTGGCATTCATATTATACTACAGAAGGTCTCCACTGGGAAAAGTCAGCATAAGCTTTTGTTTGATTCAGATTTTGGGTATTGCTCCCCAACTGAGAAAGCACAGGAGTACATGAACTGCTGAATTATTTATTACAGACAGAAATTCCCAGCTGGATATAATACATCCTAAATTCCAAGATGAATAAGACAAGATTTAAAAAATTAGAATTCAGGAACAAAAAACCAAACAGAAAGCAACAAGATCAAAGATTCTATTGCAAAACAGAGATTCCTTATACCAGATCATTCAGGTGATTAGCAAAAAACACATTTAAATGTTGTGCAATGTTGTCTTTGCAATTCCCCATTATTGCTAAAATCAAATTTTAAAAAAATCAAATAAATGCAAAGAATTTAAGTCTGCACTATGTAAGAACTGGTGCAGACTCACTTTAAGTGCTGTATGCAGTTTTGGCTACCTCAATATAGGAATTGTATTATATTAGACAACGTCCAATAGAGAGCAATAAGGATAGTGAAGGGTTGAAGGGGAAGCTGTATGGGGAGGGGCTGAGGTCACTTGGTCTGTTCAGCCTGGAGGAGAGGAGACTGAGGGAAGACTTCACTGCAGTTACAACTTCCTTGTGAGGGGCAGAGGAGGGGCAGACACTGATTTCTGCTCTACGGTGACAGTAACAGAACCTGAGGGAATGGCTGGAGCTGTGTCAGGGGATGTTTAGGTTGGATATCAGGAAAAGATTCTTCACCCAGAGGGTGGTTGGACACTGGAACAGGCTCCCTGGGGAAGTGGCCACAGCACCAAACCTGACAGAGCTCAAGGAACATTTGGACAGTGCTCTGTGGCACATCATGGGATTCCTGGGGTGTCCTGCACAGGACCGGGAGTTGGAAACCTCGATCCCAGTGAGTCCCTTCTAACTCAGGACATTCTAGGATTCTGAACCAACTTAAGACTAACAATACTTCTTCCCTCCTTTTTGTATGCTTGAGTCACTGCTTTTTTGGTCAGAAATTAATTTTCATTCTGAAGGGTTTGTTTTGGTTTGTTTTGTTTTTGTTTTTTGATCTTTTTCAATCAGTTATATCCATTCACTCATGTATCAAGCTTTCTTTTAAGGTACCTCTGCTCTTTCCATATGCTCATCCCTAGGACTCAACTTTCTAGCAATCAAATCTCTCTCAGCATTTATTTCACCAGGATTACTGCTAGACCAGTTTTAGCCCTCACCCCCTTGTAAGACACAACTTGCAATACTGATTGTAGTACAAAAGAAATACTTAAAACAAGGAAGCTTTTTTACAATTGGCCTGATGCAGATTATCTTAAAATTCAAGTAACTCACATTATCATTTGTTAAACTGAAATAACTACTGCCAAAAGAGTAGGAAAATAAAATGCTTTAAAAAAAAATTAGGGAACTGGCTACCAAGAAATTAAAAAAAAAAAACAAACAAAAAACTTACTGGAAAGCCCATGAATGCAACATGTAGTTCTGAGTCTGTCATATAAGAGATGGGCAGCTTCTCTGTTACATGCAATTATGAATGCCACAGAAGAGTCAAGTAAGGAACTGGTACAGTTCCACTACTTACAGCACCACAACTAAAGGACTGAACATTATTTTTCCAGAGTTCTTTTACTCTTGTGTAAGTTGTTGACACACTGTACCAAGCAGATCAAAGTACTGGCAGATTTAAGAACAAATTCAAGCAACAAAGATCTGCCAAGATCATTAAGGAAGATCACATAGATATAACCTGACATATCCCTGAACATTGTAGGTGCACTGACAGAATCACACTCTTCCTGTTCTGTACTTACCTGTTCTTTTATGACTCCTGCTTTGAGTCTCTGTTGAGGTCACTGGAGTATATCAATACTGTTCTGACCCAGTAAGTATATTAGTTTTAGAGAATTGTATGTTCAAAAACTTCTTTAAAAAATGCTGTATTATGATACTCCAGATAACTGGTCTCCAGTACATTTAATATACCCTCATTTGCAATCCTCTTCCTCATAAATTAACTACACTGAATCTGTAGTTTATTTTGCTTTGACCAATTAAAATAACACTGTCATAATATTAGCACAATACCATTGCACTTTGATAACATATTTTCTGTTACAATAAAAAAATTCTTTTATCATCAGTTAAATAAACTATTCGCAATAAGAGGCAATTCCCTCCTATTTATATCTATCTGTATTACATCTTTATGTGTTTCTGGTTTTAAATATTGTATTATTTTAACCATGGACCTGAGTTCATGAAAGCCAAATTCAGCTGCAATACAAAGGTCTACAAAGTTAATGTGTTTGAAATTACTTGCAGCTTGACTGAATCTAGTACAACATCTTTTAGTAGCAAGAAAATTGCTGGCAATAAGTGTTTTTAATCTGAATTCATACTATGCTCCAAATGTCACCTCTTAGGCAAAGTGGTCAGGACAGTGACTTCCTATGTGATTTCCAAGTATGAATCTTGGATCATAGCTGGTATTGTTCCTCAGACTACAACTGCAATGCAAACAGTTTAATATTAACTAATGGGAGACATCATCTTGAAAAGAAATGTTTCATTTGTATCCTTATAAGTCATTCATATGCTACAGATCTGCCTACTGCTGAATTACGAGATAATGCATCAACCTTTGTCAGCTGTTTAGCAATACTACTTAGGTAATTAGAACATTAAATGAAAACCAGTGCAGCCTTCTAAAGTCACAATATAAATTTTGTAAGGAGGAAAAATTTAACTCAGAAAAATGAAAATGACCCACTTCTATTTCCCTCTTTTTTTATTTTTTTTTTTTTACTGAGAGCCCCTACATCTTAAATGAACATAAATTAACATATCAAAGATCTATGCTTTTTATGGAAAGCTAGTTCTTGAAGGAACTTGTATAGTTAAGAGGAAATATATTTCAGTAATGATAGGCAAGACTATGGAAGAGGCTGACAAAACCTCAATAGTATTACATGCTGCTTCCCAATTTAATCTGGATGTTATCCATCCAGAAACTGGATATCTCAGACAAGATTGTGCTTGGGCCACGGAAAGTGGTAACAAATTACACCTTTGGTTAGTAGATCTCCAGGCTTTCCAAATAGGTTTCTGAAAGACTTGTTCTCTTCATCCTATTTGCAATGATCTTTATTAATCATCATATTAAAGAGCAGGTGAAACCAAACAACTACATTTTTTCTTTTCCAGAAGAGGCAGGAGGTAGGTAAAATATTTCAGCAGGTGTTTAACTGCAACTTTTTAGCATCGTTCTTAAAGGGGACTTTACTGTCTCCTTTCTTCCCAGACTAACCTACTTGAGACAGCAAAATTCTTTTAAAGAATAGGTCCTTATCTCTGGTGCAAACACAAACAACTCAATGGACATTCTCCTATGAGTAGAATTAGTAGAGTTTGGCTACAGTCATAGAATGGTTTGTATTGGAAGTGATTTTAAAGACCATCTTGTTCCAACCCCACTGGCATGGGCAGGGACACTCCCCAATAGACCAGGTTGCTCAGAGCTCCACCCAGCCTGGGCTTGAACAATCCCAGGGATGAGGCACCCACAACTTCTGTGTGAATCCTGTTCCAGTGCCTCCCAAATCCCAATATCTAAGTACTAAGCCATAAATATTTCATTCTGCAGTAGATCATTAGACTTGTAGTTCAGGCGATTAGTCCCATGCACTCATTAATAATCCAGTTGCTAATGCGCAAACGCAAAGAGAGAAATGTTCTGTTAATCATGATTTCCTCAATCATAACACCAGCATAAATGGACAGTGTTGCCTACCTCATGCTATTTCAAAAATAAAAGTTGGTTACCTCCTGCCATTTCAAGAGACGCTTTCACATACTCCAGTGCATCCACTTAGAATCAATGGATTCCTGCTAAGAACGAGCCTCTGGTTTAGTGCTTCCATGGAGCCACTCAAATGCAGGACACTCAAAGGCTTGTCAGTCTTGTGAAGGGTTTCTAACAGTGTTGGTGCCTGTGTTCTTTGTGTTCTTTCCACACAACTTTTATTAAGACTTACATGGATTTCTTTTCCCGTACGCAAGGATTTTAATATTGCAAGATGTCACCACAAATAGCTGTAACCAGATAAATGACTCCCTCTGTTTGCTTTTCTTTCTATTCAATAAATTAAAAGGTAGACGTCCTGCTCATCTTCAGAAAAAGAAGAAAAAAAAACAACAGAAAATGTCTTCTCCAATTAATGATATCATCAGTCAACATATAACAAAATAATGCAAAAATTCAGGTATGTAACAAAATAAGAACCTTGGTAGCCTTATTTTTGAATGCACCTCATTAAAGATTTTATGGCATAACACAAGGCATCTGAAGACTATCTTGCTTTCTTAAGTTCTCTTTAGTTTCCTGATATCCTTTAAAAATATTCAAATCTATTCAAACAGTTTTAAGAGGAACTGAGCTACAAAAGCAGTAAAAATATTTTGTTAAAGAATGCAGAATTACATCACTGAAGCTGGACATCCTCAAATTCTTGAGGCAACAGCAAGTGGTGCTCTGAATGTCCTATTTAATACTAAAAATTATTCTGAGTTTTAAACTAGTTACCAAAAATTGAACAGTCTCATCAAATACCTTAACTTAGAAGCATTTAAGTACACCAAGGGGGAAACCACAACACTACGTCAAAATTAGGTCATGATGAATTGCTAAGGTCAAAATAAAATCTGGTGTTAATATATAAGTCACCAGTAGGCCTGGATCTAGTCCATAAGACTCCAACAAGCCTCCAGATTTGAACAACTCAGGTTATCAGTAAGCCCTTCCTCCAGTCTCTCCTATTTCTGAAAATGAGATTCAAATGACCTGTAGAACTTCAGGATATACTTCATCAGTTATACTGCTCTTATTTCTTAAGGCAAAGGTGTATGCTAGGAAAAAAAAAAAAAAAAAAAACACAACAAAATGCCCCACAAAAATCAAACAAACAAGCAAACAAAATAGTATGAATTAGTTGATATAAACTGTTTAAAATCTGAATACCAGCCATTATCCAGACTCTTTACCTGGAGAAGTTAATATCCTACTCTTTCAATAATAGATTTTCAACTCACAGACACAAATTACAGTGAAGTTAGAACATGTGCTTCCCCAAATGTCATATTAACTTGACTCAATTGTACTGGACTCAAATGGCATGTGCTGAATGTAACTCTGGGATTACTGGAGTAAATTGAAAGAAAATCAGTAAGTAAACATGAACCACTTGCAAAAGGTGTCTCAAAGAAAAGGTCAGTGAAAGGGCAAACAAATACTGCATTTGTTCTCAAAATATTTGTTGAAGAAGGGTGCCATGAAAGGCAAATAATACATAAATTAATCTTAACAATCCAGCAGCATTTCCATAGATAAAAAATAATGAGTTATCTAAATAAGTGTGTTGTGCTGTAAGAGGAAAAGTCCAAATGATGCTATTCAACCCCTTAGACAAGACTTTTAAAGCTCTATGCCCATGACTTTATCCTTTATATGTTTCATGTTTTTAGAGCTACTGCAAAAGATAAAAGTATCTCTAATTCCATTTGTATGGGAGTGCATGAAATAAAGCTCTCTACATATTTCTCATCTACCTATTTTTAAGTTGATGTTTCAGAATTCCTCATCAGTTCATGTTTATTTTCAGGCAAATATTTTGAATCTCATATTTACCTGAAGAGGAGAACGTAGCCTAAAATAGAAAAATCAAACATCATTCTGTCAGATTTTTGTTTGCTTTAGAAGGGTGAAAACTAGAAGGAAAGATAACAGCTGTATTTTAATTTTAATGCAGTTGTACAAATCAGCTGGTAGTAGAAAACAGTGTCTGGTTAAAGTCTCTGTATCTGCTTCAGATTTCAGTGTACAATCAGAATAAAACAGTAGTTCCACTTAATCCAGTAAGCAAAATCACTGATTTCAAAAATTCCTAATGTCATGGGCTCACTACTCAAAAAGCAGCAGAGTTCTAGACTAGTGGGGAATAAGACACACATGCTGGCATCTTCCTAGGGGGATGTTCCTCATTAACAAGCAGTCCCTTTAAAGCACTTGTAAAGAGAAACTCTTCAGGAAAAACAAGAAACTTCGTATCAAAGCAGTGAAAAGAAGAAACTTGAAGCACAATGTATTCACTCCTATGAATCTCTGTACCGGCACGAAATAGACTAAATTCCACAAGTGAAACATTTTCTACTGCAATTTCAAAAAAATTGCTAACCTAAAGAAAAGTGTACTATGCAGAGTGGTAAAACAAATAGGATTTTACAATCTGGGAAGATGTCCATTTCATCCACTTCAAGTCAGAGTCCTCAGACACGGGTAAAAAACAACTTCTTTATAACTACACATCTTAAAAGGCAGATTTACAGAGTGCTCTTTTTTGGTTTGTGGTATGGTGGGGAGTCTGTGTGTGTGTTTTGTTTCTTTTCTTTTGATTTTTATTAAAGCAAAGCTAATTCAAGCTGGATAAATTGTCTGGACAGCTTTGAATGGTTAAGGAAAAAATCCTTTTGTTTTAGCATAATAACACTGCCAGTTAAACTCCTCCCTTGTGATGAAATTAGGAGAGGGAATATTTGGCCCTGGTAGATAATTATGACATTCATAAGCTCTTAACATAAGGGGCTGGGGGAGGGGATGGCTGTCTGCTACTTGTTCTCAAACAGCTCTGATTTTCTGGAACAGAACAAATACAGCACAGTTCCCTCTCTCTCCAATCTTAAACACCAGCACTTCTCAAAGAAAAGGCTTCAGTCATTCTTCATAAAATCTACTGCAGCTATATCCTTCAAAATAGAAATCCTGAACCTGGGACTTTCAATATTTCCAAAGCAAATGATCCAAATGTAGTTACTGACTTTTTCTTAGCCATCCAAACTATCTAAAAAGTCATAATCATTTAATACTCACATAATAATGCTTTTCTTAAAAACAACCCAGAAAACTAACCCTCACAAGCACCACAAACTTGATTTGATGATGTAATTTGATGTTACCCACCATTGCATTCCCACCAAAAAAAAAAGGTGTGAGAGAAAAAGAAATAAATCTCAAGAGTTTTTGGAATAAGCTCTCAAATTATTTGATTCATTTCAAGTAATGCTCAAGATTACTTCAAGGTGGTGTCAAAAAATGTTCTCCCATTCCCATTTACTATGCCCTACTGTGGATTGAGGCTGCACATTTCTGCTATTTCTACACTCAGTTAAAAAAAAACTACTCTTCCTCTGCCAATGCAAGTCCCTTCCTTTATTAAAAAGAATAAAATGAAGCTGTTTCTTTAAATTGAGGGAAATAACTTGCTATCAATATTAGGTTTATTCAGCTTTCCTCCTCTTCTTTTCATCCCCCTCTCATATGTATCCTATAATTTTTATAACTCGGCTTAATAGTATCTGTAATTTCACTCCATTATTTATCTCCTGACATCTGTGATAGTACGATACCTAAACTACACAATCCTCCTACGCTGCAGAAATCACACTTCACAAAGTCGCTTTCTACCCTTCCTCCGTCGGAGGAGGCGCATTCCACATCTCGACGCGCATTGTTACACCCAGGTAGATCAATGCAAAGCCTGAAGGAAGATTTCCCGTTCTCCTCCTCCTGTGCCATCCCAGCGCCGGCTGCACCGAAAAGCCTCCGGAGCGCTCGCCGGGAGATCGAGGCGGCAAAAGCAGGGAAGCTTCTGCTGTAGAAACTGAGAGCGCCTCTTCGCTACTTGTCGCCGAAAGAAAACGCTGGATGACGAGAGGTTTGGCCACAGATGCGTGGAAGGAGACCTTGGCAGCTGCAGTTCTTGGTACCTCAAGGCATCATGACTGACCCCCTGTCCCTTCCTTAAGCGCAAGAAATCTCTCTGACCCCTCACAGGCCACCGTGGGCGGCACATCCAGCCGTGTACAGGAGCCCGAGGGTGGCACATCCAGCCCTTGCCAGCCCCACACAGGGCAGACACCGGGGCTGGCACACCCGGCCCGGCACAGGACACCGGGGCTGGCACCCCCGGCCCCGCACAGGACACCGGGGCTGGCACACCCGGCCCATCCCGGGGCTGGCACACCCGGCCCGGCACAGGACACCGGGGCTGGCACACCCGGCCCGGCACAGGACACCGGGGCTGGCACACCCGGCCCATCCCGGCCCCTCACAGGACACGGGGGCTGGCACACCCGGCCCATCCCGGCCCCGCACAGGACACCGGGGCTGGCACACCCGGCCCCGCACAGGACACCGGGGCTGGCACCCCCGGCCCATCCCGGCCCCGGCAGCCCCGGCCCTTGCCCGCCCGCAGCTGAGGGGCGAGGCCGCCCCGTCCCGCGCGCGGCCCGTGCCCGCGCCGCCGTGGAGCTCGGCCGCCCCCTGGTGCCCGGCGGCGGCAGCGCGGCCCGGGCCGGCCCCCGCCGCTGCCGCTGCCACCCCGCCGGGGCGCTTGGGCTGGGTGGGGTTTGTTCCTCCCCTAAAGCCTCCCCAGGACCCGCGGCCGCCGCCCAGCCCCTCAGGGTGGGGGAACGAAGCCTGGCACAGGGCAGGGGGCAGCGGCAGCGGGGGCAGGGCCAGCCCCGCGCGGCTCAGCGCCCCGGCCGGACGCCGGGAACTTGTCCGAACAGTTTCCAAACGCCGCGGTGGTTATCCCTCGTCCAGCGGCTCTTCCCGCACAGTCCCTTTCAGGAGCACAAATCCTTAAGTAACCACGCAGGGGACACCCGCAGACTAATAAATGAATAGCTATAGAGATATGTCAGCCCTAGAAAACAAACCGAACCCCGTGGCAGCACCACAACCCCCGAGTCCGAGTTTCCCGAAGCACGTATGTATATAAATAAATAAATAAATGTGCGCATACATATGCAAAGGACGAAGCGTGCCCGGCTCGCCCCGTCGTTCTGCACACCCCTGCCCCCGCGGTGCTATTCCCTGGCACAAGGCATAGGCACCAGGCTATTCCCTGGCACAAGGAGTAGGCACCAGGCTATTCCGCGGCACAAGGAGTAGGCACCAGGCTATTCCGCGGCACAAGGCATAGGCACCAGGCTCTTCCCTGGCACAAGGAGTAGGCACCAGGCTATTCCACGGCACAAGGAGTAGGCACCAGGCTATTCCGTGGCACAAGGCATAGGCACCAGGCTCTTCCCTGGCACAAGGCATAGGCACCAGGCTCTTCCCTGGCACAAGGCATAGGCACCAGGCTCTTCCCTGGCACAAGGTATAGGCACCAGGCTATTCCGTGGCACAAGGAGTAGGCACCCGCACGCAGCCCCGCGGCCCCGGCAGCGCCCTCCCCTCCGCGCCTCCCCCGAGCCGGGGCTCGGTGTCCCGGCAGAGCGGAGAAGGGTTTTCCGGAGAGGAGAAACCCCGACAGGCAGACTTCAGGTCAGGTTTCTCACGGATTCTACCGCCAGCACTTCTCCCTGCTCCTAAGAACGAAGCCCGCACTACCTTCCCCGTGGGCAGACGCGGATTTTAAAGACCAGTGCTCGGCAGATTTTGTGCAATCGCTTCATCTCTCTCACATATATATCAGGCGCAAATAAAAAAATAATTTAAAAGGGACAAAACCCTATGCAAAACAGGTAAGTGCACTTAGCACTGTCCAGCTTTCTTTTTTCTCCTCATAAATGACACCTCTTGAAGACGAAAAAGAAAAAAAAAAGGGAAAAAAAAAAAAAGGTGGGCGATGAAGCAAGTTTTAGGTCCTTCTTAATTTGGTTCCAGGATAATGCATTGCTTTAATTTTTAATATTTTTTTCTCCGTTTCCTTTCCGTTAATTTGAGCGAGCGGACAGCATAGGTAAGAAAAAATATTTAAAATTAAAAAATAAAATTAAAAAAATAAAATATTAAAAAAAAAAAAGAAAAAAAAAAAAAAAAAAGGAAAAAGGCGGCCGCGCTCCTACCTTGCCCGCTACTGAGGAGCAATCCGAGCAGGTAGAGAGGCAGGAGGCTCATGTTCAGGAGCTCTCGCCGGTGGACAGTTCCAAGTTGGAGGATGCTCGGCCAGCCCAGGCAAGCGCTGCCGCTGCCGCTGTCGCCGCCCGCGCGCGCAGCCCCGCACCCGCGGAGCGCCGCTCGCCGAGTGCGGCCGCGCCTCCCGCGCCGCGCTATATCGGCGGGGCCGCGCCGCGCGCAGGGGGCGGCGCTCGGCGGGCCGGCGATCCCTCCGCCGCGCTCGCCCCGCCACCGCCGCGAGCGCACGGCCCGCAGATTCCTCCGCCGCTCTCAGAGGTGCCGGCAGCGCCGGAGCATCCCATCCCGCATCCCACCCCGCATCCCACCCCGCATCCCACCCCGCATCCCACCCCGCATCCCCTCCCGCATCCCTTCCCTCTGTCCCCCGTGCGTCTCTCCCCCATGCCCGCCCGCGGGTGAGGCAGCTCCGGCCACTCGCCGCCCGCTCCCCCGCCGCTGACGGAGGGGAAACAGCCCGAAGCGGAGAGGCGGCGGCTTGGCGGAGAATCCCGCGAATCCCACCGGGAAGCCCCCGGCATCCCGGGAGAGCGCGGGAGCGGCGCTCGGGCGGCCCGCGGGCGGGGATGCTCCCGGGGCTGCAGGGGCCCAGGCACGCTCCTTCTTTGCCCCGGGGGCTGCGGGGGCTCGGCGGGTCCCGCTCCGCCCGCGGGAAGCGGCGCCGCCGCCAGCCTCGCCAGCGGGCGCGTCCGTAACTAATCCCGTCGGGTTTGTGTTCATTCAGCTGTCTAGGAATTCACTTGGTTTGACTTCTGTTATTAGTCAGCGGGGAAACATACCTCCGCTATTCAGGGCTGCGTGAAATAAAACCGATAAAAAATAAATTGCTTACCGTTTGGATGCCTTGGTGCTGTCTGGCTGAGGATCTTGCTTTGTAAGGGGAAAAACCCGCAACCTGCATCAAGGGGTGGGTTTTGTCCAGCTTGACTTTGAAGAGGTAATTCTTTTTGAGGGGGCTAATTAAGCTATAGGCTCCAAAGCAGCTTCCATAAATTTGTCACCTTACCACCTGTATGATATATGGAAGGAGATAGAAGTAGATTTATATTAATGTGAAGCGGTGATAGTGGATAATAAAGGATTAATCCAAATTAACACATCCCTAATATTTTTTCCCAACCGTTCCTTTGCCCTTTTCAAGAGGATTTGGGGAGGAGGAAGGAGACAAGAAGTCCCTTTGCAGCAAACTAATACGAACGACATGATCAGTATCTTCAGCTTGGCTCCTGCTACACAGTAGACTACAAAATTCTGAAGCACAGAAACAAGAAATATTTTTCTGGGAAGGGCAAGATAGGGGATAAAGTCCAAATTCTTTCCCCAGAGGGTGGCTTTAGGACACTGTGGAATGTGGACAGAAAATGCTGGTAGAGGGGAATGTGAGGGCTTTGTGCCATTGGCTGGTTGATCTACACCACGTAAATCAGAACCATATCACTCCACATCTCACAGTCCTGCTCTTAAGCTAAAGATTTTGTAATATAGTATAAAAGGAACAGATTCATATATATTTAAGTGGGATTGAACTGATGTTCCTCATACAGTTTTGGAAATCCAAAATATGGCAGCCTCAGCAAAGCCTTACAGGTCAGAATGGAATTTATGTTTAGGAGGTGCTCTGCTCATTAATGTCGTGAGAGATGCTTAATTGCAGGAACTTTTGGCAGCGGCCTTTAGTGCAGGTTCAGGAAAGCACAGCAGAGGAAATTTTTGGTGACGTTTTCCCAGGTAAGAGGGTTCCATTAGCCCTAGTAGCCATCTACAGAAATAGACGTCATTAATAAATTAATATTGAAAGGTAATGAAAACAATCATTAGATAAAAATCTTAAAAATAAAAATAAAACTTGTTTGGCAAAAAAGCAAGAAACACTCACTATTAAGTAGGTAGGATGCCAGGTTTATCAAATTTATCTTTAATGTTTTGGAGCATTTTCATCCAGCAGAAATGGAATAATTATAGAAAATAAAAGGAGCTCTAATAAATAAAACCAAATAACTTGTACACATACCTGAACATCTGTTATAGTCTACTTTAGTTGAGGGTCAGAAGCACCTTGATCTGCACAGGTTCAAGGAATGAAATCCATGCACACATGCCCCACCACAACACAGAAAATGTTTCTTACCTGCAAGAATACTGCTATCCCAAGTTTGCTTTTTTTCAATTATCAGTATAATGAGAATTTCACCAGTCTAGGATCTGAGTGACTATTTCTTGCTCCTTTGAAATGAGGTGAGGATGCTCGTCTTCCAAACAGGATTCCTTGTCCTGAGAGCTCTGCTTTGTTACTTGTCTGCAGCAGTCACTTGAGCACACCATGTAGGCTGTCCACACCACATTGGTACATTATTTGGAGAAATCTGCTGTCAGTCCAGCTTTCCAAGGAGAAAGAGGAGCATGTTTTTCACTGCTCTGAAGCAAAGGAGTAAAACAACAAAAGATGAGTATAAATCTCAATCATATTCTTGTACTACCACTGTGAAATACAGAGGCCTCATTGGAGGAAGAGGCAGCAGCTGGTTTGCCCATCAGTAAGCATGTAGCTCAATGTACTCTGTCACATACCCCACCTAAAAGGTATGTTGGGCTATGTTTAGGTTCCTCCTCCACTGTGGACAGAGAGAGGAGGGGAGGAGAGGACAAAGCATGTGAATGTGCAGGATTTCATTGTTTCTACTGCTTATGGAACAGCTCATTAGTTAGAAAATAAAGATCTGCAAAAAAAGTGTCTCACAGTGAACCACAACAGCAAATCATGCTGAGGTCACGCAAACGGGGATTGGAGACATGCAGAAATACAGCTCAAATTTTCCACCATCTGAATCTATATGACTCCTGGTGCTCATGACCATACATTAAATGAACCAAAAGATGAGAATTTCAAAGTGCTTGTAAAACATTAATTGGTACCAGTAGCGACAGACCTGTATTATTTCCCATGCTTTGGCTTATAGTAGCATTATTCCTTAGAGTGTGCTGTTTACTGGGGGAAGGCTGACATGGAGTTTAATGTCTGTGCTTCATCTAGGGCATTAGAAAACATGATTTCTGGATAATATCACATGTACAACAATTATGCTGCAGAAAACAAACATGTCTTCATGCTATGTAAGCTTTAAAATCAAGAGCAGAAACAAAATACAGTGGGTATTATCCCATGTGAACTGCTAAGAGGAGCAGCAACAATAAGTATAATGATCATTCTGCTGGGGCAATTATTTCAAAGGCAAGGAAAGTCGACTTTGATAGGTTCTCAAAGCAATTAAAATGCAACTCCAGTGACTGGAAAGTCTTGCCAGAAAAATCTCAGGGGAAAAGAAGGGGAAGTATTACCTAATGTTGCATGTTTGATTGGTCCCTTAGATCTTTTGGGGTATCACACTCAGAATTGAAGTGGATATATCTGTAAGTTCTCTGTCTTTCACACAGTAGCCTCCAGCTTTCACAACTGTGCTACATGTGCAGCTTTTCTCCCACAAAGATTTACTAGCTGTGAAGTTTGCAAAAAGACAGCAAGAATTAATTTTCCCCCATGTTGCTTACTTGTTTTGCTCAGGGAGATTATTTATACGGGAGTCTATCCTCCCATATGAATAAAAGCAGCAGAATTAGGCTCTGGCAACAGAAACATTTCAAGCTCTCATCACTACACTTGAGTCAGTTTACAAGAACTGAGGATCTGTAAACTTGCTGTGACTGAACTTGTCAAGAAACATCTCCATGGTGTTTTTACAAGGATTATTTTATTTTTAAGTTGATTGATGATTGCATGTTCAATGCAAATGTAATTAAATATAGAAACTGAAATCTTGGTGATGATTCAATAACGGATATTTTTACTGAAATACATGTTCCTCAGTGGACATCCAAGTTGCCCGGAGATCCAGCTGGATTTGCTTACATGTCTTCAAAACTTAAATGTTAAGGGAGCACCTTAAAATTAGCTAAGAATTTTCGGGGACCGTATGGCAATGGCACAGTTACAAAAAGAGAAAAAAAAGAACTGAGATCGTATATCTGAAAATAACTGGTGAGGAGTTGTAAGGAAATTGGCACATCTTGTGAGCAATTGTCAAATGTTTTGGGGGGCAGGAAAGAATAGAAAAAAGGAAAAGAGAAAAGACAAAATACCCCTTCTTAGTAGCACAATATGTTGCCCTTGCAAGAATTTTCTTGCCTTCTGCCTATAGGGTAATTTTCAGAGGTGCTTATGGACCAAATTGCTGATCGTCTCCAAAGTGAGTAATTATCCCAACTAGGATGCTTTCCTATGAAAACTGCAAACACAATTGAAGTGGCACTAAGATAAATTATACAACAGTGAACAGCAGCATTATTCTGGTGAGGAAATGATGCACAATAAACAAAAGAGTTTCATAAATGTTTACACCACATTTATGTTTCAAGTTCTTATCATCTTGTAAAGATCTTTCATAAAGATATAACTTTCATAAAGATCTAAAATTACTATCATTTTGGATAAACATTTTATGAGAAAGAGACAAACCCTTTGTTTCCACTCTGTTTCAAGTCACTTTTAAATAAAGAACTCTCCTTTCTGCTAGAGAATTTTAAAACAAACCTGAAATTATTCAGATACTAAGAGATTCACAGATTTTGTGTAGGGAGGATAATTCTGTCTGTATCATTTCTGAAATTGAATAATGGCGAGGACAAATATAAAATAAATTTGTCCAGGTAAAGATGACTGCTTACGTTTTGGAGGAAGCAAGGTTGCTTGAAGTACAGTGTGTTAATTTGGTTGCAATATAAAACATTGTGCTGACGAAGAAATCGATACACTGAATTTATATGTCTGAAGGAAGCATCATACACTTCTGTGTCTGGTGCAGCAAAAGTAGCATTTGAGAGATGAGACAAGTTAACTTCTGTGGGCTCTGGAGGCAGATTTCCGTATGTTCCATGTTCCCACGTTTCTATATGTGTGACTTTATTCCTCTTCTCAGATCAGTCTCTCAAAAACTATGAACCAGCAACAGTTATTACCCCATCACTATCAGGTACAGATATTTGGGCAGGATTATGGACATGTTTATTATTTTACCTGAGAATGAGACTGCCAGTGCTAAGATGCTCCAGCTGGCTCTAATATAACTGCCTACATATTCAGCAACATGGCAGCTGTGTACTTTTTCTCTTTTATGGGTACTTATGAACAGACTTTTTCATGGTAGCTCCCTTCTTTCATATCAGTTAGGAGTAGTTTATTTCATACGATTTCCAGAGCAAAGATGCTTTCTTTCTTTCTTCTTCTTCTTTTTTTCCCCCAAACTGGGAATATTATGAATGCTACCAAACAATGTTTCATAAATTACTACATTTCCTTAACTCGTTAGAACTTTCACTTTCATTCCTGTCAAGTGTAAAAACCTGGTTTTAGTTACTGAAGTCCCACCAGCCACTTGTTGTCATCTCTCCAATGAAAACTATTCCTCCATGAAACATATTACCAGATCATGCAAGAAATAATATCTGGTTTAGTGCAACATCAGTTAATTTAATTGAAGGGACCTTCAAGAATATTTTATTACTGAAGCACTGAAAAAGAGGAAACAAGATTTGCAGAAGTTATTTCAGCATGTGTAATAGCAAAGAATGGTTTCTATACAGTGAGAATTTGAAGAGCAGTTGTTTTTAAAGGGGTTGTGTGTGCAAAACACAAACCTTTCTCAGCTGCTGTTCTGTGACTGTGAAACTTGTTCCCTGCAGTGCTTTGAATCATGATGAATTTCAGAGACATGCAGAACAAAATTTAAATCACCCTTATTGAGCCATCCGTTCTTTCATTAAGAGCAAAGACTAAAAACATACAAAACTGCAGACCAAGGTAAGGTGACCTATAGAATGTAAAATTAGACATAAAGGGAAAAGTTTAGGGAAACCTTTGGGTTACAGTTCTATATTGTGCTGTGGGTGGACTAGAAGCCAGACATGAGCTAGCAAAGTGTGTTTGCAACTCAGAGCCCCGTGGGCAGCAGGGCAGGGAGGGGATTGTGCCCCTCTGCCCCTCTGCTGAGACCCCACCTGCAGGGCTGCATCCAGCTCTGGGCTCAGCACAGCAAGGACAGGGAGCTGCTGGAGCCAGCCCAGAGCAGGCACCGAGGGGAGCAGAGGGATGGAGCAGCTCTGCTGGGAGGAAAGGCTGGAGAACTGGGACTGCTCAGCCTGGAACAGAGAAGGCTCTGGGGTGACTGAATTGTGGCCTTTCAGTCCCTGAAGGGAGCCTACAGGAAAGATGGAGAAAGACAATTTACAAGTGCTTGGAGAACAAGTGGGAATGACTTCAAACTGAAAGAAAGCAGGTTTAGATTAGATAGTAGGAAGAAATTCTTTACTGTGAGGGTGGTGAGGCCCTGGTACAAGCTGTTGATGTCCCACCCTTGAAGTGTTCAAGGTCAAGGGAGATGGTTCTCTGAGCAACCTGGTCTAGTGGAAGGTGTCCCTGCCCATGGCAGGAGGTTGGAATGAGATGATCTTTAAGGTCTCTTCCAACCCTGACCATTCTGTGATTCTGTAAAATATGCTGTACATTTTAAGTACTGCCCAGAATTAGAATATCTGGGATTCACAGCTATCTGACTACCAGACATCACTTTTCCCATTTTTATTGGAACTGGTTAATTGCTGGCTTATATGTGATACAAGTGAGCAAAGACTGTCGAAATCAGTGAAAATCAGTGAAATCCTTATGGAAATAAATAGAATGCATCTTTATTTATATACATTAATTAGCCTGAAGGAAAGGCAACACATGATTTTGAGTTTATTCATTTTTCCAAGTGGTAAAAGAACCATCCAATGCTGACATCTCCATTCTCAAAATGGTCATGGTGAAAGTGCTTAGCTGTGATTTCATGAAGAGATCAACCAATAAATAATGGTAGAAAATCCAAGAAAACATGGGTTTTAGTGTAAGACTTTTACGAAAGCGTGTGATCTAAACCCCATAATTTATACCCACACTTATCTTTTAATTCAATTTCAGACCTACAACTTCAGAAGCTCTTATTCATGAGGAGACATCTGCTGCTTTAATGAGATATTCTGAGCTCTTGACATCTTCAAGCATATTGATGTACAGCAAGTGGTTTCAAAGGTTAACCGTGTTGGTTACACAACATTTTCTTTCATTAGTTTTACATTTGATGAGTTTTGAAAGATTAGAGTGCTCAGTTTAGTTTCTCTACATGCTGCATTTCAAGAATAAACATTCTCTTGTACGTTTTCTGGATGAGGTGATCCCAATTTACCAATATCACCTGCTTTTCTTCCTGCTTTTGTAACATGTTTTTTCATTCTCCTTCTATATCTGTTATAAATCTTAGTAAGGTGAGGAATTAAGCACACTACTATACATGAGAATGAACTTCTGATTTATAAGTAAGTATTTTTACACCCAGAGGTAATGTTTTTTTAAGAACTGCCATAGGCACATTTCAACTGACTTCAAACTTAGATTGTAATACCACACATCTTCCATAACTTAAGAAAAAATATAAATTGTCTTTGTGTAAAAATTTAAAACTCACAAGATCCTTACGTAGAACATAAAATTCCTTTTCATTGCTTGCTTGTTCAGCTTTTCAAAGTAAATAATGAATATTTTCTAATAAATAATTTGAGTTGGGAAATGTCAGTGTTAAGAAATTTGCCTTAAAAGGAGGAAAAAAAATATTGTATTTCTAAGCATATCTATGCTATTCAAAGTACATAGATACATAAAATAGGATTTTTCTTAGGAGATACATAATTTTTCCAGAGTTTTCCAGCCATTCAAGATTTAGCTTTTTTATTACCCACATTAACAGAGTCTGGTATACCAAGAACAGTAGTTATGGAGCCATAAATCTTGTAGGGCACTAAAAATTTTTTTGCTCAAGGAAAAGCTCACTTAAAAGATATCTAACTTAAAACAGGGAAGCAAACAACCAGCAATACTTACATATATTGCTCAGAAATTTATTGAAATCACACTTATCTAAAATAAGAATGGTTGTATTTGCAACACAGTTTTGCTTATCCCTTTTTTATTTAAAATTTCTTCTGTGTAGACGTACTTACAGTTAAATAACAAGGAGGGAAAAATGCGTTTTGAAAGAAAATTTTTACACCAACTTTAACAGAGGTAAAATTTGAACACATTTTTTAAATTGCATGAATAATTTATTTAAAATGTTTGTTTGGGAGTAATGGCATTTGGGATACTTATTGCACAAAAAATATCCTTTTCTAGAGATCTCTGTGTAGCAAACTGAAAGCTTGAGAAGATCTATCTGGAAAATAATCATTAACATATATGAAGGCCTAATTTTTCCTGTTTTTTATGGAAACAGACATCAACCTTCTCTTGAAGCAGTTGTAAATGATGTCCTCAAAGACAGATTTTCCAGGTGATTCAGTTCCTTTCCAGGCACATATGATGACCATGCATGTATCCAGGCTCTCTAAACTTGGACAATTCCACAGTGGTAGTTATGCCCGAGAATAGCTGGAAGCACAGTAAATGAGATCAATTCTCAGGCATAATTTCAGGTTCATCCTTCCAGAAATTTCTTTAGACCAAGCATTTAATGATATTTTCAAAATTATCTGTCTCTTACAGCCTCTGAGTTTTAGATACATCATTTGAAAACAAAAAAGAACCAAAACAAACAAACAGAAAATTTAAAATCTCACATTTGCTATGGACAAAGTATGATGCTGCAAAATATTTACATTACTGCAGAAGAAGCAAGATTATAAGGCAAAACAAGCTAGGATATCTTCTTTCTGCAACAACTGTTCCAATAATACTGATGAAATCATCAGTTATGTTTTTGACAAGCAAGAGAAATCAGTGTACTGAATGTAGTGCTGTGCTGACTTGTACTTCACAGGAAAAAGAAAGAGTGGAAGATTGGGAAGGATCAATATCTTTCAGAGGAAGAGTTATAAAGGAAAATATTACAAAAGGGACTAATAAAAATACTATTTTTTCCTTGAGGGTTTTCTGTTTGTTTCTTACATTTAGGAACTCAGCAGAACTTCACCAAAACTGATTTAGGACTGGATTGCTCCCTCTGCTCACAGCATTATAAGGGATCAAGATGTATTGAGGAGGTTTGGAAGCACAGAGCAAAATCTCTGTGGCATTGTCCACTTTGGACCTAGGGTATTTACTGAAGTAAAAACGACTTTTTGTTTTGGGAGTATCCATATTGGTGGAAAACATGGTAAATGAGACAGATTTGGAGCACTGGGTTGCCCCAGTACATAAGAAAGAGAGACAGGCCGGAGTAAGACCAACACAGGGCCACAAGGATAATTAAAGCCTTGGAGCATCTGATATGCAAGAGGGATGAGAAAACTCTGAGGATTCAGTCTGGTAAGAGAATGTTCAGGGAAGATTTTGTCCATGTGTGAAACTTTTTATGGAGGACAGGAAAGAAGATGAAGCCAGAAACTTCTCAGCACTGTCCAGTAATAGGGCAAGAGACAAATATAATTATTTCAATCTTATCATAGTATTTTCCTTTCTCTCAGTATCCTGGTTGCCTCAAGAACTTTTCCTCCTATTGAGTTCCATGATGCCAGAGATAGCAGCCAGAGAGGTGTTAAGAGGTGTCCTGGTTTTTCATGAGTTAATTGCCAACTAAATTTCTACTTGAAAAAAGAGAAACATGAATGTAATCTTCCCTTTTTTCTTCCTAATAGCATCCTTGTTGTGAAATTTCAAACAGTCATAAAAAATGATCAGCATGAACTCTTGAATTGCATTTTTTATGCATGATTAATTTAAATAATAATAGCAATTATTAATAAGATCCAGGAAAACGTGAAATTATTAAAAAAAAAACCAACAAAAAAAGGACTGCTAAAGAAGAACAAATGACTCTTTGATTTAGGCAAATCATACTATGTATTAAAAATGTCACTTTAAAGAAGTCACCCTCAGTTCAGACTGTCTATAGCTCCAGTAGTAAAATAAATCTGTGAGAGCCTTGGGGAAAATTATGAGGCATCAGAGCCTCTATACAATAAATTTTTCGGCTGTTGTGAGATGTCTCTGACCCAAGTAGTACTTCAGCTCACTTTTAGGGGTAGGGTCATCAGCCTTATCCGTGTTTTTTATGTTACTGCACAAGAAACTCTTTTCAGAGTAATTCTTTGATAAGAGCCAATAGACAGTCTCTGGTTTGACCCTTGATATCCATATCATATTCTATTTTCCTTAATTCTGTGCATTATTCTTCTGTTTTCTCTTCTTTTTTTTTACTAAAATTTTCTAGCTGTTCTCTTGGTATTTTTTTTAAATAGTCCCTATTATAATTCTGTTGCCTTAATATCCTTAGATACCCATAAATTATTATTTACCTACTATGTATGATTGCAGACTATGTTTGCTCTTTATGCTACTGCAGATTATATTTTGGCCAGATATTCATATTAGCTGGGTACTCAGAATATTTTTCTGCCTCCAGTTATCATTCACTGTGTTAACATGGCTACTGAACTGGAGTATGCTCTCTTAAAAAAACTTTCTGATGGCCTGAGGATGCAAGCAGCTTGTGCTTATTCTCTGTTACAGCTCGTGGAACTGACACATGTAGAAGATGTCGTGGTGATGCACAGAACATCTCCAGTTTCACATGCTGCAACAGATCTTCAGCACAAGAAAAGACAAAAAGAGGCCTAAAAAACATAATTGGCCACAATGTTAACATTTTTCAAGTTGTTTCAATGAATTTTTCAACTTTATTTGCCAAAGTCTTGTTAATATTACATATGACTTCAAGCCAAACTTTCTATTTCTCATGTGACTTTTATTTTTATTGTCTCAAAAATGACAAACTTGACAGTAATATATGGTACAGTGACTCTGAACCCTTTCTGAATATCTCATTGCCCTTCCTTTCAGCATTTCTACTTGGGAGTCCTTGAATCATAGATCACAGAATAGCTGAGGTTGGAAGGGAATGCTAAAGGTAATCTCATCTCCACACCCCTGTCCATGAACAGGGACACCACGCACTAGACCTGGTTGCTCAGAGCTCCATGCAATCTGTGCTGGGACATTTCCAAAGATGGGGCACCCACAGATTCTCTGGAAAACCTGCTTCAGTGTCTCATTGGACACTTACTGGTATTTTTGAATGTCTAGTCTAAGACTACTCTATTTAATTTTAAAGCTCCCATTGTTTTGTTTCCGTCAAGCAGTGACTTGATGGAATTATTTTGGAACAGTGTTTTGATTGTTGTCTAAATGGAATTTGCAAATGCAGACCTGGATTTTTCTTTTTGTGATCAAATAAAACATCCTGTAGCTGTTCAATGTGATTTCAAGCATTTTTCCTATTCTCAGTGAATAAGATTTGCACAGCTAAGAGGATGCTTTTTCCTACATAACTCCCTTCTCTGAGAGTTAGGAGACCAGTCATTCTATGAGGATTCCTCAATCCTTATGACTCTTTCGAAGACAGAGAGAAATCCAAGCAGATACTCTCCATTTTTTAGCTTTTTACTTTAGTCTTGAAAATAATTTATGTGATCAGCTGAAGGGTGAATTTGTACATCTGTAGTTTTTTAGCTGTACCACCTTAAATACCAAAATGAGAGAATATCAGCATTTG
Organism: Luscinia megarhynchos; assembly: GCA_034336665.1. Lineage (NCBI taxonomy): Eukaryota > Metazoa > Chordata > Aves > Passeriformes > Muscicapidae > Luscinia > Luscinia megarhynchos. Next base: position 12,457,616 of record JAPFBE010000013.1, on the reverse strand, counting down.
GAAAGAGAAAAATGACTAATCTAGAAAAGAGAGTATTTTTACAAGGACATGAAAGTAAATAGAGAGTCAAGGTCTTTATCAAACTAAGGTTTTATATATGCTCAAAACAGATGTGATATTTTCACTTAAGGGACTACAATTCAATTAAAGCAAGAATTTCACTTCCCTGTATATTCTAGCAGCTATACACTGAGAGGCCAATGACTCTTCAATGATATAAATACTCACTCTTGGTGTTTGAGAAGCCTGTGACAGGAGAGGAAATTCACTTCTCCTTGAAGAATAACAGATGGATGTGCACGTTCATACTTAGGAAGGAGATATCCTTGAACATCTAACCAAGGAAATGAGTTTTGCATTTGATTCTAATTGTTGTTGACTGTTTTATGAGTTTTAGTCCTGGAATACAGAATGCCATAGTCTAGATCTTGTTCATCAGATAATTCCCTTTGCTGTTTGGTTTTTTGTTGTTGTTGTTGTTGTTGTTTCTAGCCTGGACAATGGCATTGGGATTTGCTTGAAATGCACTTGCAGATCATGGAAGTCATAAACCAGGTTGCAAAGAACTTATGGAGGTCATGTTGTCTCCCCTTTTCTACTTAAAAAGGATAATTTCAAATTTAAACTAGATTACTTAGAACATTATGAATGCAACAGAGAGCCTGCCATATTCCTGAGTATCAAATACAACAAAGAGGTTCAATACATTTTATTCAGTACAGAATAAGCAATAGCTGCTGTGCTCTGCATTAAGGGAAGCATTTTGAAGATATTGTTGGGTTTTTTCCTCATTTTTTTCAAAATTAGTGAATTTAGAAACAGCTAAAATATTGTTTGATGTAGGAATATCAGGATTTTTGCAGCAGAACAGAATTTTTTTCCTTTAATTCTTCTGTTTATGAGCCAATGCCCAACTCAATGGATAAACTGGTCTATAAAAAATTAAAGGTATGCTTAATGATAAAATAGTCCTATCTAAACCAAAGAGCACTATGTTAAGTAGTGATTACCTAATGATTAAGTTATGATTACTTAGAAGTTACCTGGAGGATCAATAGTTTAAAAAATAGAATGACCAAGAACTCCAGAGTTCTGGTCAAGGAAGAAATTTCATTTTTCTGTCTCATTGAGTGCTACAACACAGCATTCTCCTGAATTTCAAATATTATATGGTGAAATAATTTGCTATAATCTGTTTCTGCTTTCATATACTGCACAAGAAGGACACTGGACACTATTTCTGATCAACAACAAAGACAAAAGAAATTCACAGGCCATCAGTGCAGAGACATCCACATTCATATCCACAGAGAGGAATTCTTGAGATCCAAATATATCTGTATGTAGCTTCAACTGGATCAAATTTTACATATTTGAGGTAATGGTATATTATTATCAATCTGTTTCATAATTTTAAGTCTTAAACTTCATGTCTATCTTCATCTGTAAGTTTCTGATTCTTGCTGCTATTCTAAAACTACTTATTTGTGTTTCATAAAAGTATAGATACATTTTTCATATTCAGTTTTTGGTACCTTTATGAATGAGTTCTTTAATGATATGAAAATCTACTATCACAGCAAATTACTTTTTTCAACTATACAACTAGAGTCTGATTTTTTATTCAAATTGCAACTAAGTCTGAGGCTATTATTTAATTCTTTAAAGGAGAAAAACATTTTTGGTAACTGGCAAATTAAAGAGGGGGAAAGTAAAACTATTAGCAAACTTACTTGTGATACAAAGCATTGACTTACAAATGATGTTTCACTGCAAAAGACATAAAATTGAAATACCAACAGTTCATTTCAATTTACAATATCCATTAGAAGCCTTACACCTGTAAAAAAATTATAATATACACACATTGACCAGAAAAATTCCTATTGACCTATGGAAAAGCTGGAACCAACCCTAAATGCTTGTGTCTGACTTGTCAAATGGTCCATTAACCAGCTGAGATTTGTGCAAATGGGTGTTTATCTTAGTCCACAGAATATAAATTAATGTAAAGTAAAAATAAAAAAAAAGGTTTGATTTTTAAAAAAAGACATTTATGCAATGAACAAGTTCAGGAGAATTCAGTTTACCTGTTGTGTTTTACAATTTGTCCTTTACTATGTTTCTGCTGAAAAATACTCCAATAAAAGTAGTTCTTTTTTGCTTCAACTTCCAGCCTAGAGATTGTGGTTAAATTTGCAAAGATAGTTTTATTCTCTGAAGGGAAAGAAACAAGAAGAAAACATAAAATTGCTCATTAAAACCAAATTCCTCTGTTTGTGCCTGGCCAGCTCATCAGGAACTGCGTGCCCTGTAATTGGAGTTAACTACCCATACCAGCACATATGTGAGCAACTCTACTGCCCTGCTATATTCCTCTGATCCAGGAGAGCAACGAAACATAAAGCAATAAATTTAATCAAATCCCAGATTGGTGAGGGAGAGGAAGAGAAAAAGAAACTGCTGCAAGATGTTTGGTATTAAATGTCCAAATAAGAAAAGCAGAACTCTGACTGCTGGGGTAATTTCCAGGAAGGTCCCCTGGTCAATCACTCCAATGCTGTTTGCCATCAAAAATATTTTTGCACCTTGTTTTGAGGACACTTTGGGTATCAGTTATAGGAATGATCTGTTGAATTCCTTGAAATATGTGCTGAATGTTTATTTCTTACAATTATCTTAGGCTTTAACACACAAACAAAGCAGGTGGTTGCCAAAGACTTGGAAATATTAAAAGCAGCAAAGTGCTCACTGACTGAAAAAGAGACTGCACTCCGTGAAGATCAGGTTTTTTAAATTTCTTTATGGTACTAAAAAACCTAAATGGAAGCTGGTGTCAGAAAAACTGGATAGAGTAGTGAGGGGAAGAAAAAACAACACATTTAGATACTTCTTTGTGTCTATCTATTACAGGACAGAATTATTAATTTTGAGTACATGTCCTAATTCTCAAAAGGAAGAATATAAATCAGGCGTTTTTACTAAAACTGATCTGCCCTCACCAAACTGTTTTGATCAAAGATGGATATAGAGAAAAGTTGAGGAATTAGGGCCCTCCCATTTTTTCTTTTTTTTTTTTTTTTCCCTTCTTTTGTTTTCTTTTTTTTTTTTTTTTTTTTTTTTAATTTTTAATCAAGAAATATCATCATAACAGGGGAGACACTGATGCAAACTAACTAGGCAAAAATTATAATAATGCATCTGTACTTTTGATTATACCAGATATTAAGATCCATTGTCAAAGAGACACAGTGCAAAAAAAAAACAAAAAACAAACAAACAAAAAAAAAAAAACAAAAAACATTCCTTATTCAATAATGGGAAAATCTCATCAAGATCAGTGGCCTTGGGGAATGCCTGCCCTGGTCTGGCAGAGAATTTAGTGGCATGAGATTCATGTTCAAGAAACAAACTCAGGCAGAGAAAGAGAACCTGAGCTGTTTTCTACAGCAAAGGTTACAATCAGATCTATGCTTAGTGCATAAACTCTATACTCACACTAAAACTTAGCTCTGGATTACATGGGTTAGCTGGGCTTTGATTTATGTTGTCCTTGAAAGGTGTTAATAGGTTTAGTGAACAAGGGGAAGACTCCAGCATATGGAAGTACTGGCTCTTTCAGAATGGACATGATTAAACATTGATAAGTTCTTTTATCTTTTATAGTTCATATTTCTTTTTCTGTTCCATAGGATCTTGGATTTTTCTTTGGTTTTATAGCAGATACTCCTTATTACAATTTACCTTTCAAGCTTAGGGGAATATAGCAAGCTAATATAGATGGGAATATGAGGACTAAGCTTTGCAATTTCTGTTTCTCTCCTTCTTTTTGCAGACTTCACATTCAATTTTTAACGTATTTGCATATGTTTAAGCCTGTGCTATATAAGTATACACCAGTAAAATTTATTATCTGTGTGCAATTCACATCCTCTGTATACATCTACAGCTGGGGATACCACAATCCTGCATTGAGGTCCCCAATTCCATTACTTCAGCTGAATCCAACTATTCAATAGAAATGACTATTCAGTCAGATACACCACTAAAATTAGATATCTCTTCACAAGAGCATTTGCTTCTCCTTCCCTTGTCATCTTTTCAGAAAGTCTTTGTCTGGAAATGAAAGAGCTGAGTTACATTTTGCTGCTCTGATTCATCTTGAGGTAAAGTTATACTTAAGTGGGTTTTGATTAGACTCTTAATCCATAGGGATGACAAAATCAAGCCTCTATGATAGTTGCTAATCATAAACACTTTGTGTCAGGGGTTGTTACTTTGTTTGGTCTTTTATGTCATAACATGCCACAGTGAGGCTTTGGCCGGGAGAGCCCACACAAACATTAACATAACTTGTTTTTTTGTCTTTCCTTCACATTTCCTTCTCTAAACGACACATTTTAATAAAAAAAATTGAGAGAGCAGTATTTATTGCAAAAAATGAAGGGCATTATCAAGCAAATAACAACAACAACAAAAAAGTATATAACTGAGAGGAGCAGTAAAAATTTGTAAATGCAGTACTTCATATTTGCTCCTTGCTCTGTTTCTGATGTGGAGACAGACTCTATTGCAGCAGGGAAGTATGGCTCTCCAAAGAAATCACTGAATTGGCAGGAAATAGAATCATGTTTCATAATTGAGTAGGACAGGCATTTGTGAATGCATGCAGAGATCTGAAGTATCTTATATACTGGGTAAAATCTCCATTGGTCAATAAGTGACAATAAAAAGAGCAAGGTATTTATTCAAGGTATTGCTGTAGATACCTAAAGGGTCTTTGGGCACAAAAGTCGGGTCAGATCACTACTGCACTTACACTGCTTCTTATAAGACTTGTCCTCCACTTGTTCAGGTGTTCTCTGCTATAATAACTCCCGTATAAAATCATGGCTTACAACAGTTTAAAGGTATCTCCATTACAATCCACCTCTGGGTTCTTTTGAGCTAGTTTAGTGTTTAACATTGCAATGCACTCCTCCCCTTGCTCCCAGCCTGGCTAGCAACAAGGGGTTCCTGCATAGGTGCAATTTCCATAACATGCAACTCAAAACCTGGATTGCAACAATTTAAAATAATTTTCATTACCACCTCCACCCCTGCCCTCTTTGGACCAGACCATAGGTTTCAACATTGGAATGGACTCCTCCCTTTTCCCCCACTTCATCTTGGATTTTTCTGGAGACTGCAGTCCCTTAGGGATATACTAGCTCCAAGTAGAGCCTTACCTGTGAGCCAGTCTCTCCAGAGCTATAGCTGCCCTGCAGAGATGGAACTGGCACAGACACTTGGAGATACACCTGCTTTATTGTGCTCTTGTTCACAGCCACAGATGTTCCAGGGTTTCCTGCTCATCCTCAGGTCACTTTGCACTTGACTGGAGTTCACACTGGATCTCCAGCCCGCCCAGTGCAGCAGCACAGCAGCAGTGGTGATGCCCTGGCCACGTGCCAGCCAGATGCATGGCCACTGCTGCTACCAAAATGTTCCCAGAGTGAAATAAGAAGCAGCAGACCACTACAGAAAGCAGCAAAATAAGAGCACAGCCACTAATAAGCACTAGACTGGAATATATGACAAGATAAGCAAGCCCCATGGCAGGCACAGGAGCCTGTCAATAAAAACCTAAACAACAATGACAGCTCTGCATTTGATCTGGCACATTTCAACCAAATCTGTTGTTAGCTTGAAATCTTTGAGCTCCATGTTGCATGCCAAAAAAAGGCTGTCTTTAACCCCAACCAGCAAACTACACAGTCAGCTGTACACCTTCACCCTGGTGGGATGATGGGGCAGAATGTGTAGAGCAAAAGTGAGAAAACTCGTGGGTTGGATAAAAAGGTGGTTTAATAGGGAAAGGAAAAGTCATGCTTACAAGCAAAGCAAAACAAGGAACTCACTCCCCTCTTCCCAAGGGCTTGCAGATGTTCAGTCATCCCCAGGAGAGCATGCTCCCATTGTACCTAATGGGGACTTGGGAAAATAAATGCCATTTCTCAAATATGCCCTTCTTCCTCCATCTTTCTCTAAATTTATATGATGAGAGGGATACCACATAGTCTGGGATATCCCTCTGGTGGTTGGGGTCATCTGTCCTGGTTTATGTCTCCTCTCAACTTCTAGTGTGCCCCTGGCCCTGACACTGTGCATACACTCCTCAGCTGCACCTAAACAACCCTGTGCCAACAGTTTTGAGCACAATCCATATCAAAAAAGCTAATTTGGAAAAAAAAAATCTCTACACCCATCTAAACAAGCTCAAATACGTAGTATTAGAAGCACAAAATAGCATTACACAACACTGAACATAGCCATTAAAAATTTTGAAACCGAAAGACCTATATATTACTGCAAGGCTAAAACATATATATTAGTGTAATATTGTCAATTTAATTAATGTTTTAGTAAGGTGATCTCTACTCAGAAACTTTTATGTTACAGATAGTATTTTGAGGGGTAATTAGCAGAATATCAAACTGACAGTGCTGCACATGCCTGCAATACAGCCTTGAAATGTAATTGTCATCATAAAATTAAAAATTCCAATGTAACAAACATGCACAGAAGGGAATACTATATCAATTATTATTTCTAGATTTTGAGGTTTTATTTTATGAAAAAAATATAAACACAACATATACCCAGAAGACTGTCATGTACTAGATGTGCTATTATGTTGAGTATGAGGAAGGTCACAATATAAAGAGTTTGAAAGAGCTTTTGTGTATGTGCTTTCCTTCTTTTCTGATAGGCTTGCAAGGTTAAATGGCAAAACATATATTAGTCATAGGGACTACTACTATCAGTGAATGAAGAGAAAATAATAATTACATTCAAATCTTATTTTTAGGAGAAGCTTGTTGTTGATAAGCAGACCAGTAAAAAATATTGAGAAATCAACCCCCCAAAAAACCCCAGGGAACAAAATTACATTTCTTAAAGCTTGACTGAGACTTTGTATTTTTCTCCAAGAAGTGAGTTGGCTTGCTCTAGTTCCTCAGTTTCCTCTAACTAATACAGAATTTACAGGCATTACTTAGAATATATTGAGAACTGTTGTAGAAAAAGTTAATTGAAACTTAGAGCTAGCAGTTTAAAGATTAATAATAGCCAGAGCAGACAAAGCCAGCAGCTTAAACATCAATAGCTAGAGTAGGCAAAGCTCGTAGATTGTGGTATATGAACTGTAACAACAGTATTCCAACATGCTGAATAACTAACTAGAGAAGCTGACCCGAGGGGATGTGATATTGTATAAGGAGACAACCACTTAGCAACTGCTTAGTAACCAAACAGGAAAAAAATCAAACACATAAAAAACAAGGGGACCCTGGACCTTACTGTTATTATTGGTACAAAATTTTACATTTGGAGGGGAGAAATCAGATTGTGGGGATATAATTGCTCAGAGATTTTTTTGTATGGAGTCCCCCTTTGGAAGCACCTGTCTCGAGCTGTAGTGCTATTAATGAAAAGCACTTTCATAAAGGAATCTGTCTTTTTGCTTATGCAGAAATGTGGAGACAAACCCTTTTGCAGTGGCTGGCATGTGCAATTTCCATAACAGAGCTTAACTCATTAGTTATTATAAAGCATATAGGTCTTCACATAAAAGATATTACTGAAGTGCAAGGGTACCATTTTAATATAAAAAGCATAAAGTGTGAAATATAAAGCACAAAACGCTTCAAGCAGAGAAAAGGATGGGGAGTTTATAGAATGAGGCCAAAAGAATGAAAAAATAATTTTAGGGAAATGTGAAGTCAAGAATGAAGTATTATTGCTGCAAAAATATTAAGGAGGAAGGTAGTCTCTTGTAGTGGATAACCCTTTAAGAGACATTAGGAATAATTTATAGGTAGAGGTGCCTGTCACCACAGGCTATTTACATGAACTGTTCCTTGAGCATTCTCAAAGGAGGAAAAAAGGCTGAGGAGAGAACTAACAATACTTACACCAATTCAGAACAAGAGCAAAAGCCTGAAGGAACATAGCATTACATGAGAAAAAGAACAGAACAATCTGAAAAAGGAAACATCTACAAGACACTAAAATCAACAGGACCCAGAATAGAACAGCAGAAACCCAGTGCACAAGGTGTGAGCCTTCCTCATGTGAAGTAATCACTAGAAGAACCTCAACACACGTCCAAATCTGGAATTATAAAATGAAAGTGAGATTATGCTGAGCAAAGAAAAAACACAAAAGAATGAACAACAACATTGTTTCAGGTTTGTCACGATGGTTTCATTAAGTGCCTGGAGCCAAACAGAACAGTTATATATGAGCAAGTGATGCATAGGATTTATCAGAGAAATTTTGGACAGAATGTATAGCCTTCAAAGAAACATTATAAAATCTCTCTTAGTTACTACTTGACCACCCAGATATGACTTTTATCAAGGCCATCTGGTACTGCAGAGATATATGCAGTTCAGAGGATAAAGAGTTATCTTGAGGAATAAAGAAAAGTAATGTGATAAGAAACAAGGAAAAATGGATGCATGTGTCACATGAGGCACTGCAAACACCAGCATAGAGAGGGTCCTGCTGTTTTCACTGTGCTTGGCACGAGAAGGATGTTCTATTTAATCACAAAATATTAAAAGGAAGCAAAATGAATAGTGGCGGAAGACAGGAATTAGAAAAGCTTACAAAGCAGTTTTACTTAAAATAGCCTGAATAGTTAAACAACTTAAATGCAATTAAAATGCACTTTTAAAAATCCCAGAGCTAGTCAGAAAATGCTATTAAGATACAATTCACCAACAAACATGGAAAGTAAGTATCAAAATAAAATCTTAAATCCAAATAAAAAAAAATAATGTCATTTTCTTTGGGGTTTACGGTGGTTTGGGTATCACACTCTTTTTAACAGTGAGGACAAAGTAATTTCATGCATGATCAAAAGATTAAATCAGAATGTGTAAATAGTAAAAGAAATTATTATATAAAGATAATTTCTTTCAGGACAAGAAAAGTTGTCTAGTGGAAAATTAATGAGCAAATAATGTAACTGTTACAATAAAGACTACATTTTGGTCCAAAATCCTGTGGACATTTTGCTAACTCAAGACAATTTCAAGTTCAAGTTGACAATTATTGCAGCTTCCTGGTATTTTGCAAAGGTAGAAAGTAAGTCTTCCCTTTGTCTGTGATAACAAAGGATTATGAAAAAGTTTTATTTAGTAGTATAGGTGGAAGTAAAAAATTAAGAGCATAAGAATCTATTAATTTGAAAGTATTTTCCCCTTATCTTCAATAATGTGTGTTTGTAGATATTTCCCTAATTAGATTATTTGCATTTTGCAAATATTACTTAGGTGTAAAATTGTGCTTCCACACCTCATAAAGTTCAACCCCACTCATACAAAAGGGGAATAGCAACAAGACACTCTATTTTTTATTTTGTCTTTATCCTCTATTTTTGGAATCAGATATAATTTTGTCAAGTTCAATCTGCTCAATAAAGAATTATTTTCTTCCAGAAACATATGTAAATCAGATGCATATCCAATTCTGTGGCACACTTGGGAGTTAGTCTTGATTTTGTTTTACTTTAGTTTTTGTCTTAATTTCTGCTCTAATAAGAGACTCTCAGAATCCCTTTCTGTCATAACATTGCTATAGGAAAAAAATAGGTCCTGACCTCTTTCTGCTACTGCTTTTGAAATATTTCTAATAAAACATGTTAGTGGAGAACTAGAATGAAAATGGTAAGTAGTTGTGAAGCCACGTTGTTGAAGCCTTATAAAAGTATGGCTAAGACTTAGAACCCAAGGTAGCTTGAACGAAGTATGAAAAAGTAAATTACTTGTTGTTTTTTGGTTTTGTGTAAGAGCTAACACCTGAAGTAGCTTTTTACAACACATCCAAGCAAACCATACTTTAAGCAAGTTTGTCAAAATGCTTTGTGCTCCTAACAGAGGGAGCCAGTAGCAACCTGATGTGTTTGGGGACAGGTCTCAACTCAGCCCTGACAGAGTGTGCATCCTGCTGGCTTGGGACTGTGGGAGTGTCTTGGATGGAGTGATGCACTTCACTGATAAGAGACAAGCAGCAATATGCTTATTGATATAAAACAGCAATTAATCAAAGTTGATGGTAAATGTGACAGGGCTTTAATAAGTTCTTATGACAAGGCACACTTTATTTTCTGCAGAGAAGACAAGGTCAGACAAAACTGTCAGGGAGGGCCTCCTTTTGAGCCACACGTTTCAGAAAGGACCCCCTTGCATTCTAATCTCCTCAGAGGGGAGTTTAGTTGCAGCTGGATCCAGATTTACTCCCAGAGTTGGTCAATGGCTTATGCCTAAAACATGCACTGCATGTGCACAATCAAGCACTTATATCACTCAGCTAAGATTTCAAAGTTCAGTGTGCTCATTCCCAATTCACTTACTGGGTGTCTGATTAGATAAGGAATCTCTAAACCTTCAGCAACATTTGAGCAGCAGCATTTTGAGGTGTCCCTGCTCCAGGTAGTCCTGCTGTGTATCCCATGCAGGACAGCTCAGTGTGCCCTGGGCTCTCCACTGTTTATGGAGTGAGGAAGTGGGCTCATGGCCATACCTGCATCCTGACCACAGCTGTTAGTGTCTCCCAAACACATCTGGAGTCAGACATTCACCAGCACTGGAGCTAGATGAGTGCATGACCCAAATTAGCCCTTGGCAATTGTGTTGTTTTGTCTCCCCTTAATCCATAGGTACAGTGGCAAGAAAAGGACTCAGCTGAATGGGTCAGTCTCCTGGTGGCAAAGGACATGGAGAAGGCTGTGCCACTCAATAATTTCTTCAAGAATCCCAGGCTCTGAGACTCACAGGAAAGTTTGGAGCAAGGACTGCTTGCTATCTGTGGAGGAGAATGAAATTAGGGACCATTTAGGACTGAATTTACCCAAGTCTCTCAAACCTATTGGGATGCACTCACAGGTGCTGAGGGCAATGGCACTGAGGCCACTCACGTTGTCATGTGGAAGATTATGGCAATCCAGGGAAGTTGATGAAGACCAGAAGAAAGAAAATATCACCTCCGTCCTCAAGGGCAGGGCCAGGGAACCTCACCTCGGGAAGGGGATGTAGCAAATAATCCTGGTAACCATTTGTAAACACACAAAGGACAAGAAGGTGACTGGGAGTAGTCAGATTGGATTTATGAAGGGAAAATCATGCATGAAAAACCTGATAGGTTTCTATAATGAGATGACTGGTTTGGTGCATGAAGGGGGAGAAGGGAATGTTATTTATCTTCACCTTGGTAAGGCTTTGATATTGTCTTCCATAATACCCTCACAGGCAAGCTGATGAAGCATGGGTAGAGGAGTGGACAGCAAGGTGGATTGAAAACTGCCTGTGATAAGCAGTGCAAAGAGAAGCATGGAGGTGGTCCCTAGTAATGTACCCAAGGGGCTCAATCCTCTTTAACACCTTTGTTAAACCTTGTTAATGGGAAAGAGTCTGTACTCTGCAGGTTTGTATAAAACTGGAAAGGGTGGTAGGTGCAACAAAAGGTTGCATTGGAATTCAGAGGGATTTTGAGAGGCTGAAGAAATGATCTGATGGGAGCAGCTGGGTCCCCAAAATAATTCTTGACTCTCCATCCCTATGTATTCACAACCTGACTGGACATAATCCTAGGCAACCTGCTCTGGCTCCCTGCTTTGAACATGGGGTTCCTGCCTCACCATTCTGTGATTCTGTATTTAAAATGTTCAATACTGACAGTCATTGTGAAGCCTTTGACGTTTTAAAGCAGTCAGATGTATGATATTCAATATCAAGAAGTATGTTACTCTACACAAAGTTAGGAGTGAATATAAATTTCCTTAAAATTACATTGTGAAATAAAATAATAAATTAACTCTTGAGGATAAATCCTGTAAATCTGAAAGATTGAGAAATATTTAATATATTTATTCAAAAAATACAAATTTAGATAGTTTTAAAAGCTAAAATCACCTTTAATCAATATAAGTGTCAAGAGAAGATGAACAATAAATATACTAGCAAACTAAAAGGCAAGTTATAAACTAATATCTAAAATGCAGTCAGCTGCAAGAAACAGACTTTCCTACAAACCATCTGGATTTCAACTCTCATTATACTTTTAGCCTAAATTAAAGGTGTCTTGAAGGTAGCATAAATGGTAAAGAAAATGGTATGGGCTTCTTAAAGCACCCCATTTATTCTCTGTCTCTTTCAACACTGAGAAGGCATTGGGAAGATATGAGCAGATATTTCTTTCTAAGGGCCTAAAGATAGGAATTTTCTGGGTAATAATGTCTATCTAAATCCATCTCAGATAGATTTTACTTACAATTCTCTCTCTAGGAAGGAACTTTGCTTTCTACCTTTTCGTGATTCTTAGGGAAATGATCTGCTAAATTGTAGATTATGATATACGGTGTGCAATTTTGAGGTACTGTGCTGACATCTAACCTAAAAACCTAACTTTTTTTTTTTTTTTTTTTTTTTTTATGGCATCAATACCTCTCCTAAAGAAAAACCTTCCCAATCTTCATAAACAGAAAAAAAAATCTTCTTCTTTTCAAAATCTGAAATTTTCCTGTTAATTTTCACCTGATTTCAAGAAATGCTGATAAAATGATTAAACAAAACATATAAAAGTAGATTTTACTTAAGTAATCAGTTCATTTTCTATTATCAGTAGACTGTTTAATTTGTCAGAGAATGGACAAGTACTTTGAGAAAAGAATGTTTACAGGTTTAATAAAATTAAAATTATATAATTAGCCACATTATCACAGTTAGCAGAAACACATAAATTACTGAAGAAGAAAGCCTATTAGATTATTTTCCTAGTCTCCCTGCCAAAGCAGGAGTACTTCCTAGGCTATTGCTCACAACACTTGGTTTTTAATGGAGTTTAAAATACATTGTAAAAGGTGAACATATTTCAACCTTTCAGGAAGCAAATGAGTGGAGTTTCACAATCCTACATCTGCAGGAGCCTTTCAGATGTAAGGCACAGACTTTGCAAATGTTACACACTCAGTCAGTTTTTATGTACCAAGTCATTCACTAATATCAGCTGATGACAATCTGTGCCCACTGGATTAAGTGCTGCACAAAGTACATAAGAAACATTCTTCCCAGATTTTCTGGGGAGCCTTAATTACAGTTTAAACATTGAAATGCAGTTTTGCTATGGTAAATGATAATATATTCATGATCTGAGTAAGGGCAATTTTCAGTCTATCATTAGGGAAACAAGAAAAGAAAAGAAATAAGAAAGCAATGACTCAAATTTTGTGATGAAATTTCGTGAAGTAAATGATGGAGTCAATAAGCATCTAAGGAGATAAGGAAAATTTTTGTCTTAGCTATATGTTGAATTAAAATAGCCACCAGATGCTTTAGCTGCTGTGTTTAGCCTGAAATCATCACAATCTGGGAACTGACTGGGTGTTCAGGGATCATAGCTGAGCCTGAGGAGAGGTGGTGGGTGTAAGGCATAAGCTGTGACTCTTGATTAACCTTGTAGAAGCAGCATCATGTGAGGTGGAAGTCCAAAGATAGCTCATTCCAAACACAGCTTAGGAAAAAAATTGATTTTAAACAAGGAATGTGGTTCTCATGGCTACCTAAGAAAATTAGAACTTCACTATAGTTGCATCATCGACTGTTAGGCACAAATACAACACTAGGCCCAAGAAATTCAGTAAAAGTTACAACAGGTTTTCAACAAAAAATACTGCAGTATCAAATTCTGCTTGTCAAAACTATAGTTAGGAAACACAAATTTCAAGGATAAGGAAGGTCTGAAGTAATTTGGGAATGAAGACAGTTTTTGGTTATTAGTGTTCAAACTCATGTGACTTGTACTGGATCATTTTCTGTTTTAGAAAAGCTCATGTGATATTTGTCAACAGATTATTCTAGGAAAAAAGGTTCAACATATTTCCTCAGTGTTTAGAATTATTCTGATTCTCTTTGTCTTTCTTTTGAGTCTGTAATTGAACAACTATCTCTGTAATTTTATTTTAGGCAAGATGCAACAATCCTGTGTTTTTCCAAATGCCTATATTATCCTTCAGCATTGAAGCCTATCATCTTTCTTACCAAGAAAAAAAAGTAAGCTGCCATCTTTGCAACAAGTAAGGTAGCACAGAACAACTTTGCAGAGAATGTTGAATTCAGAGATTTTCAGGTTTGCATCTTGAGAAGAGATTGTGTATATTGTAGCTGGTGACACCACTGACAGCTCAAACATCTAAAAAATAATTTCTATCAGTTTTGTTATCAAGTAGTGAAGCTGGAGGAGCTATCCCCTTTAAGTCTCACCTGAATTTGCTCTGCAGAGGCTTTGCATGGTGTGCACAAATACATTTCTAGAAAACACTGCACCAATTAGGTTGGAAAAGACCTCTGAGATGATCAAGGCCAACCTTTGACCAAACACCACCTTGCCAACCAGAGCAGAGCACTAAGTGCCATGTCCAGTCATGCTGTGAATACTTGCAGTGATGGTGATTTCACCACCTCCCTGGGCAGTCTGGTCCAATGCCTAAATGCTTGTTCATGGAGGAAATTCTTCCTGATGTTCAGCCTGAGCCTCTCCTGGTGCACTGGAGGCCATTCCCTCTTGCCTTGTTGCTGGCTGTGTGGGAGAGGAGGCTGGGCTCCCATCTGGCTCCAGACTCCTGTCAGGTATTTGTACAGAGTGATAATGTTCCCCCTGAGCCTCCTTTTCTCCAGACTGAGCCCCCTCCCACCTCCCTTGCTGCTCCTCATCAGGCTTGTGCTCCAGACCCTTCCCCAGATCCACTGTCCTTCTCTGGACATGCTCCAGCCCCTCTAAAGTCCTTCTGGCAGTGAGGGGCCCAGAGCTGGACCCAGGATTTGAGCTGTGACCTCACCAGTGCTGAGTACAGGGGGGCACTCACTGCCCTGCTCCTGCTGGCCACACTTACTGTGTGCTTGTGGTCCCTACTAACCAAGAAGGTGCTATATAAATTGCAATGTTTCACTGAAAGCCAGATGTTTCCAGAGCATCTGTTATTGTGATGCTGAGACAGAGCTGAGCACTCATCACATACAGGGACACCAGAGTACAAACCTCCCTTTTACCATCTGTTAAAATGCTTTGCTGAATCCACCCATCACATCAATGGAGGTTCTGTGTTAACCAAAGGAAATGAAACAGTAATTTATCAATTCACTGACAATATTCACACAGCATGCAGGGCCTGGAATATCCTGTGATCTCACACCTATACTATAATATTATATATTTCAACAATACTTTTCACAAATAGGGATATATTGGATAATTTTATGTAATGACAAAGATATGAATACAAGATAATAGTCCAAATGAAAGCATAACACAAAGCTAGCTACATAACTTTATCTCAGTACTGTAATGGAAAAAACTTCTTCTCAGTCCCCAGTTCTACCAAGGAAAATTGAGAGTCTATTGTACCTGCTGTTGTACAGAGTTGTTAAAACTTCTTACAAGATTAACATCAAATAAAAAGAAGTGAAAAATGAATAATAAAAAATGGCAAAACTATTGCACAGCCTGGGAAAATAGGATTTAAAATAGTAAGAAGAATGTGCATTTTATGCAATGTAGAATATTAAATATCTTTATGAGTAGATCAGACTGTCCAAGAATATGTAAAAGAAAACTCTAGTATTTGGTTAACATTCAGATTTTGAAACAGAATGAAAGCATGGCAAGGAAATGAAATGTTGACACACTGACTAGACCCTTTACCTATTCAAATACATATTTATGGATTTCTCCAGCCCTTCCCCCCTGTAAGTCACTCTCTTAGGTTTACGTAGGGAACACCCAAAGGCATCATACAAAATCAATACAAGAACAAATACACTTAAATATTCATTAATACAAATGTATAATGCACATGGTCTCCGTTTAGTCTGAAAAGCAGGCAGGGATTCCAAGGATTTATTCTTTTCATATTCAAGAAAGTACCAATTTTTCAGTGAAGAGTTCATTAGAAATGCATTAGATTAGATGAATACAAAGCTGTACAAATAACTGCATGCTCTGTAAAAACCTGGCACCATTGTCTCTATGGTGGCAGATGAGTGGGTAGAAAAGAAAGCATACAGCTGATTCACAACCCTCACAGAAGCCTAATAGTTGCACTGGCTATGAAACATCATGATCTCAACTCACTTTCTGTGAGAAAGATGAGAAAGCACCATCTTTAACAAGTATACCCCTGATACACAAATCATCTTATTATAAATGTAATTGTGCTACACAAACTTTTCTAGACCCCACTTATTTGAACAAGTCCCCAGCCTCCTCATGTCAGTCACCCAACAATGTGTTTTACCTGCAGTTATTCCTAGGAGCACAATTTTAACAGGCATCTGTGAGGGGCAGATGATGGATATGTCTGGATAGTCCTGAGCACTGTGCTCTGGGGAGCCTCCTTGGGCAGGAAGGTTGGACTACATATCCTCCAGTGGTCCTTTCCACCTTAAACATTCTGTTATGCTGTGATAAGAAATCAGAGTTTCCATGAGACACAGAACTGTTGAGAACTCATTTCTTCATTTCCTAAACAATTAACTTTCTATCTGGGCAGTCTAACATTTTCTGCTGTTTCTGCATGTACTTTATAACCTCCCACAGAGTACTTTGGTGCCAAAATGAGTGCTATTTCCATTAGTAGCAGACTTCCTTTGATGTTATGCAAAAAATCGTGTTAGCATTTGGGCTAATAAAAGCTATTAACAGTGAACTTGTGACTCTTCAAGTTGTGTTTATCCTGCTTGCCCACTACCTATCTTTATGAAAGCACACTAATATTAGATAGCTTATTAAAAATCTCTAGAAGAGGATAGAAATACACATTTCCAAGTGTCCCCAAATGCCTCACAATGTCATAAAATGGCTTTATGGGTTATTGCAGTGGCCCTTTTTAAAATAAATCTTTTTAGAGGTGCTGTCACCACATTAAGCCATTTCTGGAGTAAGGACTTTGCAGAGGCCCATTCCATATGCAAGATCAGGGGAATATTCTATGATAAAAGCTCAGAATCTCACTTCCTAATCCATTCTGAGCAAGATTTTGACTATCCAGTCTTACAGCTTTATAGATCACACAGTAACTTTTCCTATAGTTATAACACTAACAGAAAGCTCTCCATTAGTGAGACTGCCTACTTTTCTTTTCTTTTTGATTATATTTGAAACTATTTTCTCAAAAAACCCTCTGTATTTGAGAGTATTGAGCCAATATGTGCATAACTTGAGTTGAAGGGTACACAAGAGAAAAAGAGTTTGATCCTAAAGGAACAAATTTGTCTTGAGAACCCAGCTGAAAACATTATGGCTTGCAGAGACTTTGTGTTGTGTTTGAGCATGGCCAGGTTACAGACCATGGTGTGATGTCCATCCTGTGCTTTTTGCAATGCCCTGCTGCTCCAGTACCTTTTGTAGTTCTAGAGATCATGATCTAATTTGGATTTAAAGCTGCACAGAGACATGTATGTCTCATTAGAAAAAATAAATCAGTTATGCATATTTTAATACTGTATTCCCTATGGATGTGTTGATATAGGTGAAACAGGGATGGATTAACTTTCTGTGTATACTGAAATTCCTTTTAGAGAGAATCATGGGAAAAACCCCAAACTTGGTTACTTTGAAGCTGTTTTGAAAGAAAACTTGGATGCTAGGGCAATGAGGCAGAGCTTTTTTGGGAAATATTGAAGACTAATAAAAATACTTATTTTATCACCCTCAGTATAATTTAAAGAAAACTATTTAGTGATAGGTTCTGTAAGGTGAATTGAAAAATTATTACCCAATAAAGAAAATCACTTTAACATATTTTCTAGTGAAAATTTGAAGATAAATGAAATAGTAACATCACCTTATCTTCTCTGTGCAGAAAAATCTAGAAAAGGCTAAGAAAATTTGTCATTAAAACCAATTTTTCATTAAAAGTAATCCTTATTCTTTAATTGACAATAAATCATTATTTATAGTAGAGTCGGTGAATTTGTGTACTATATAATCTTTGATTAAAATCTGACCTGCTATGTAAGAATTAATCTGTGACTAACTCAAAGACCTTCTCAAAATTAGGCAAAGTAATTCCAGAATCTGCCAAAATAAATGAATACTTGCCATATAGAAGTACAGTCTTACAAACATAACTGGATCACATTATGAAATTTGACTCTAGGTGAATCAAACTGCAACAATAATTGTTTTTAACTTTTGAGAAAGAAAAGAATCCCTGATACTGAGTTGTATCAGTAAAACCACAATGAAAAGCTGTGCTTAAAATTGAAATGATCCTTTATTACTTTCTATATAAATTATTTTTAATATTTAAAGTTTCTGAGCTCCTCTTCACGATGTAGAAACACACTCTTTTGGAAAATACTTTAAATATTAAATGTCAATCTTTCCATTGTTCATTTTTGAGGAGTCTTATCTTTTTTTTCCTTGGGTTCTTGGTCTGTACATATCCTGGGAAGAGTGCATCACTTGAAATATACAGAAAGCTTATTTTTAATTAGTCACAAATATGTAAACCCTGACAGTCCTACCTAAGCCCTACTGGAATCCATAACCACAAGGGGGCAGAACAAACATTAATCACAGAAGTCCAAATCTACTTTCTTTCAAGAAACTCCTTCCTTAAGCATAGCACCAGATTTCTCTTCCATCTGGTTTAAAACAGCTTTGCTTTAATGTCTCTTTGCTAGAGACATTTTCCAGAGAAGTTTTTATGCCCTTATCTTTAATAATTACTTTTTTTTTTAAATAGAAAAAAGGAAAAAGAAAAGGAAACTTATTATATTATTTTCCAGAAATCTTTAAAGCACCACTTAGTAACCAAGGATGATTAAGAAAAAAGAATCATTTCTTCTGACCTTTATTTTCTGAAATGGAAACATTTTAGTTTTTTATTTTATTATTAAAACAAAAATGAAGCAAACCCTTCGAATTCTGAGAGTTCTCTCAATTTAAGCTTTAAAGGTTTTTTAAATCCTTTTCATTCAAAGCTATGATGTTAATGTTTAATCCTGGCAAGGCAAAGAAGACATTAGTATGATTATAACATGACTTATATTGAGGGCTGAGGAGTTAATGGTCTTTTCTGTGAATATTGAATATATATGCTAAAGGCAGTGAAATAGTTCATTTTATTAATTAGTTCGTTCTGTTGATTAGTTCATTTTGTTTTGATGCATTCCCCCATAACTATCATAAACCTAAAGGCCAAGACATCTGGTGTAGCAGTGAATTTTCTGTGTTAATATTTTGTATTAGATAAGGAAAAACATATCACATACAGAAAGTCTGGCATTTAAATATTGCCAAAGCAGGTAGTGGGTTTCAGCACTCACAGTTCTTTACCAAGGAAATACAGTTCAGATAAAAAGGGGGAGAGTGGATGCACTAGAAATAATCTGCATCCAAATAGTAGCAAGTCCTGTTTACAAACAGAATCTGTTTCAGAGCAGTTGGAGGTTATTTTCATAGAAATGTTAGCAGACCAATTTATGGCTCACATTCATATTTCTCTGCTTGCCAAATAATAAAGTGGTAGCCAGACTGAGATGTGTGCCACCTTCATTCTGGCTCCCAGGAAAACGCTTTGCTGAGGGCTTCTATGGAGTTTTAATGAGCTGCAGAGGACTGGGAGCATCTGATGCATGGCAGGAGACCAATCTGTGTATTAATACAGTTGTATAAATATATTAAAAGACATAAAAAATCCATAATGCTCTATGCATACCTGTTCTGCTTCTGACAGAAATGAAGTGCCTACAGAACCACACATTATTACAGTTCAGCTAATGGCCAGACTGAGAATAATGCTGTGGCTGCTAGACAGACAGGCTGCAAATTGCACTGCCTGAAGGCACAGAATGAATTTCCTCATCTTCATGTTATACAAACCATGGCCCCAGTTGCAGGCCATTCTGTGGCATTTTGAGAGGATGCTGCTCTCCACACCAAGGTGGAATGAACCTTATCTCAAGTTACCAGCTCCTCTGTGGAAGAGCACACACCACCACAGGTGTTGCATATTTTTGGGATTGGGATTGGAAGTCCAGATCATTTTGGCAAGGTGAAGAAGAGCTCTGTAAAAAAAATAAAAGGGAAGATAATGGAAATAAAAACAAAATTGTGTTTGGCTGAAAGAATACAGTACTTGAGTACAAGGTGTCAGCTGTCTATTTTTGTGGGAGGGAAGGTAACGACTTATGGTTAAAATTATTCATCAGCAGTCTAAGGCTGCTCAGGAAAAGACAAACTAAGGACAATAAAAAAGAGCATGGGGGGCTATCAGATGTGTCAACTTTTATTTATACCCCTTTATTTTGCATTGATAGGCTCTCAGAGCACTAAGTAGAATTGGAGTAGATAAAAGCATTGTAGGCTTTTGGACTCCAGAGGGTGAGAAGAAGTACACCCATTAGAATTTATTCAAAGGAAACCAGGAAGTATATTACTAACAAATAATGCCTGAAAGTGTTTCTTTAGTTAACAGGAGGAAGAGGGGAGGAAAAAAAATGAAGAAAAATTATTTCTGTTTTCAGATCTGCAAAGATTGCTTCCACAAGGAAGGGAGTAGTTGATTCTTCATATCCATATTAAAAAAACTACTTTTTTTACTTTTAAAGCTCCCACACCACTTAGGGCCAAGGCATCTTCAGCCAAATGGCAAAACCTATCAGCATGGCAGATAAACCCCTGTTATTTTTCTACTGTAACTTGGCACTTTCTGGCCACAATATTTTTGCCTTGATTGCAGTTCAGTTTAATACAGTTGGGATGATCTGATAAAAATCGAGAGTGAATTTAGAGAAGAGACCATTTTTCATACCACAAAAAGTGAGTCAGATATTGACTTAATGGATTTGGAGAAGGCTTGGATGAGTCATTCTTCTCCCTGTTAATTGATATTGCTAGGACATGCTAAATGTATCCCTAAATAGCGAAATAATTTATAGAATGTGCTTTTCTGGCTGTTAATTGTGCAGCTGGATAACTGCATTTAAAAGCTCATCCAATTCTCTTGAAATCACTAGAAGGTTTTCCACTGACTCAGAGGAAGCTGAAGTAGCTTTTCAGGGACCATTGTCAAAGGCAAGAGGTGATCTGACTGTATAAAAACCTTATCTTGTTTCTTATTACTGTAAATGTGCAGTATCCTTAGAGTTGCTCCAAAGCTCCAAGGACAGAAGAAACCCTCCTTTATCATCCTTTTACTTTTCTAAGAAGGAGATAAATCCGATGTTTCGTTTGTGTTTTCTTTTTTAAGGACTGTGACCTTTTCCAATAGCCTTAAAACATTTCATGCATACAAACTTCAGGCCACAAAGCAGTTGACAGTTTAACAGTTTGAATTAGAGCTCATTGGGTCCCAAGACTTACATGGTATTATCTCCTCTTGATGTATTTCTTCTAAAGTGCCTCTGTTACAAATATTTACTGTAAACTTTGCTGTGATGGTCTTTTTTACTTCCCTCTGATGATTAAACCTTTTTGACTACTGAAGTTCTTGCAATACATGTTATAAACTCAGAGTAAAAAATACAAACAAAATTGTAAAAATTCTTAGAAGCAATGGAGTAACTTGATCATCCATTAGTTATTGACATGTAGTATTCACTAATCCAATCCAAGGGAAAGCAGGAGCATTTTCTCTCCAGTGCTTTTTAAGACAGACATTCTGATTTGCACAAATAATACAATATATAAAAAAAAATATCATGCTAATGTGGGAAAACAGGAGAATAAGCACATTCAGCCACTGAAAAAAGAATACAAAGCTGCTGGGAAAACAAGTCAATTAGCATTATTTTGTGTAGATAAACTAGAATAGTTTGTGATACCTTGTCTTGTTGAAGCAAGTAAGTTTTGAAAAGACATGCAAAAGAAATAATTCAAAAGGAGGCCCTTTGTATTTACATAAATGTCAGCTCTGGCCTTTTTTATAACAGTCAAGAATTGAGCAGGAAAAAACCTGAAGAAAAAGCAGATATGTCTGCTTTATTTATAATATTTAGAATTTGATTTTTAATTTATTTTTTTTTAATCTGAAGATCACTAGACTTGAATTCTGATAAACGGCCAAAGAGGCAAATTCCAGAGACAGTGCTCAGAATGGCACACTCAAACTGAGACAGAGAGCTGAGCTTTCTTCCAGCTTATGTCAGCTGCAGGAGCAGTGCTGGGATCTATCAAGAGCTATAAAGGTCACCTTGAATTGTAGAAGAAACACGACAAGAAGATTTGCCTTGGGATAAAATATTTAATTGTCTGTGTAAAGCGAAGTCGTCCATCGTTCCAGCTGTAATAGAGATTTTGTTGTGAAGCTTAGGAAACAGTTGATTGATTTTCAGCAGGAAAATGTTGGAAGGTGTGGCCACAGGGTCTGTTTCTAGGTGAGGTGAGGTGATCAGGTCCTTAAGACAGTTCAGCACCATCAGTGTCTGCAGTTGTTTACCATGCATCTCAGGAGGGGATAAATCACAGAGAGAACAAAGAGGGCAGGGGACTGGACTCCTTTGTGAGCTCCTCGTTCTCTTGCTCATGACAAAACTTGCAAGGACTGATCATCTTATAAAAATCAGACCAAAGAAACATACAGACTTAGGTTTACTTATATATCACCTTCATATGAGTAAGAAAATTTATCAAGCAATTTTTTCAAACAACAGCACCAAGAGGTAAGTTTGCTGACTTACAAAATGGGAAAGTGAAATTCAGGAGTTATGTAGTTACTGAGCTCTGTATCTAGTCTCTTCTTCCCTGCAGAAAGTTGTTGAGTGTTGGCAAGGAGGCAAATTTTTTGTCTTATATTCAAGAACTTATCAACAACTCAACATGCCTGTTCACATGAAAAAAGTCTATAAGGAAGTCTACATCCAGTGTGAATTTGGGACAGTGAAAACTTAAATACATGTCCAGGCCAGGTTGGATATAGCTCTGAGCAACTCAGTCCAGCAGAAGGTGTCCCTGCCCAGGGAAAGGGGTTAGAACAAGAGGATTTTTAAGTTTCCTTCCAACCCAAACTCTGCTGAGAGTCTGTGATTTTCTGGGTATCTTTGTTCCTTGATTTAGCTCTACCAAAATAACACAAGCTCTTCACAGAAATCTCTAGCACCTTTCAAGGTGAGTGATTCAGCTTTTTGTGATGAATTAATATCCACTAAAATAATAGTAGTAATAAGAAGAAGAAGAAAGGAGAAAATGCAAGAAGTGCTTAATAGCACCATGCTAAATCCTTGAATTAATTTTTACTTTTGAGTTTTAATCTGTTCATCTCTGGGAGATGTGTGTTACTATAGACAGTGCTAGTTCTGGACAGTGCTTGGGGAATGATTTGAGCAATGAATTAGAGGGAAATAAAGGAAAATTATTCATCTGCATGTGAAATAGTCTGAGAAAGACTTCTGTAGGCACAGTATGGACTAAAAGCTAGAGATACAGTAAAGACTATGAAAAATATTCTGTATAGAAGCTGTATTTTGCTCAGCTTTATCCAATTCTCTGTCATAGGAAAACAATGATCTTCAGCTTTTGACAATGTGCACAGACAGAAAAAGAGACAAGCAAAAGCATTACTATCACTATTTGGAGCCCTTTCAGCATATCAAACCCAAAGCACTTAACTTCTGCACCTCAATTATTCTACTGGATCTCTGAAGTCCTTTGTACAGTGCCTTATCTACTAAACCAAGAAGGTACATTTAAAGAGATACCAGATTGAAGATTTTTTATTCCTTCCCTTAGCAAAATCTGGTATCTAGGCAGTTTTATGCATTCTCATATCTGCATATAATATTAATAGCTTATTCATTATGTCAGCCTCTGGAAAGTTAGGAATTAATACCTTCATTTACAGACAGAGTTAGGTATGGGGGAGGCTCAGGGGAGCTGGGTGTATGCAGCTCTCCGAGTCAATAGGAGCTGGTTTGCACAGCCCTTCTGAAATTTGAGTCATAAACAATTTATCAGTGGCAGGAGACAAATAAATTACAAAATCTAAATTAGCAAGCTTTATGAAGAGCAGAACACGGAAAAAAACCCCCACCTTTGTTAGCCACATGGAAATTTGATTCATTTATGACCTTTATTTCTTGTTATTTGAAAGCATTTGAGTAAATGGATTATTTCTTGCACAAGTTTTAATAAAAAAGCCCTGCTGTTAAGTAAAAATACCCATACTACCACAGCAGGTTCACTGTCCCTTTGGCATTAAAAATCCTCATCTTGCACTAGTTGCAAACCTTCTTACCTCAATAATTTAGTGAGCAGAACAATGACATGAGGGTTAGGTGACTGGCAGTACATAATGATGTGCCAATAGCAAACCCTGAACAGGCAAATGACAGCTCATCACCTCCTCCCTCAGCCACACTCCACTCAGGCTGACAGCTCTGAAATCATTACACTCCTCATAAATGGCTTGTGACTGCAAAGCCTGCTTGCATTGCTACTAAATGGTCACTACAACCAGTTCTACCAAATTACTGTTATCATCAGGTCATGGTACTTTCCACTAGAAATGTAAAGTACTTTGAACCCTATGGCAAAGGAGGAGTGAACTGTATTAATTGCACACTTGGTCATAAAACACCAGGTCTATTCTTAGCTAGTGCCTTTTCCTTTAGCTTCAATACTTGATAAAACATTCTGCAAATATTTTAAAATATTATATTTACCCAAGTATCTAATATTAATTTCCTATATTTAATTCATATTGGGAATGTTTTCTTGGTGTTTCAAGTCCCATGTGTCTGAAAAACTAGGCACATCTATTTTTATACAGGCACAAAGCAGTATAATAATATATTATTTGTTATTATTAATAAGGTTCTGAGCTAGGAAACCACATGTATTTCCTTTGTTATCTCTATTGTTAAAATTGCCTCACCACCCTCAAATAAAACCTGTGATTTCAATCCTTTACTGAGTTCATTTCAGTGAGTATGTTCCAGGTCCCTTGTGAAACCTCACCTCCCACTCAGATGCCAAAAATGTGTAGACTTCTATGAAAACTCAGCCTTAAAAATGTCAAATATACAAATGTCCAATTATGCAAGGGAATGTTAATCCAGAATATAACTTAATGTGACAATCTGTACAGCCTGGTTTGATTTGCCAATTAAATTTATGCAAGATATAAGACTTACTTACCTTTTACAGTTTCAGTAGGAGTGTAATAAAACAACAGTAAATTAATTTGTTTTGAGGAAGACCATGACCTCAATGATTGGGTTTTTCTGTTAAGTGGAAAATGGAATTTATTCAGATTGTTAAAGTTACTCATTCTGCCTCGGAATGGGAAACAAAACTGCTGGTTTTTTTTCCAGTTGATAAATAGAAAAGAAACAAAACCAAAGCAACAAAACCAAAGCAACAAAACCAACCACAATAACCTCCTGCCCCACAAAGATGGGAAAAACAAGAAAGTTTCCCCCTGAATTTCCAGTTGCAGCTACATTCCCTCATGTAGTTAAAGTTCTTAGAGCCTTTGATCTGTTTTCTTTGTCCCAGCTGCCAGTTAAATGAACAGAAATTATGATGAACCTCCTTCTCCTCTCTGAAGATCTCATTCTGCTGCCCACAGTTTATTACATCCTGGTTTGTTTTCAGTAGCACTGGAAGAGCACCCATACAGACCTTGTGTGGATGTCAAACCCATACAATAACCATGCAATGAATGCATGTCCCAACATGACTCCAAGGATAATTGCAGTTGTACGACTCCATTTGACAGGATAGTGCAGCTGCTTAACATTGTCATTACCTGCACATCACCAGTCTTTATCTGCAGCCTCCAGATCTTTGCTTACCTCACGCATAACTATTTTCCAACATGACAGGAGCTTTAAAACAATAATTTTGTAGTCATCAAAACTGTATTGAAAGCTCATGGCCCTCCACAAAAAATAGTTTTGTAATATTTTTTTTCACCAAAAAAAGGAAAACATTTCTTAAGAAACCTGTTGCTAGACCTCCTCAGTCTTTTCAATGATAATTTACATTTACCAGTGACGCTAAAAATCTTAACCCAAGGTAGCAATTAATTTCTAAGAGGGAAGAAGAGATATCAAAGACAAAGCAGGGATGACATAATACTATTTTATTTAGCAAATCAATCTATTTATTGAGTAGAACAATTTATAGAGCTTTGATATACTATCAACATTTTGACTTCTTGACTTTCTCTATTTCTTGTACTGTCCTTGCTGTTTCTGTCAAACTACAATATCTCTACTTATTCTATTTAATATTTATTAATGCTATTTTAACCCTACCATGGCAGTTCATACTACTTCCATTTTCATTATAACCTATTACCTTTGGAGAAGACTAAATTACTGCTAATTCATCATCAGTGTAATACTCCTTTTTTTGCCAGTTTCAGCATTCAGAATTTTATCAAATTATCTAAATTACAAAATTATCAAATGAAGTCTGATTTCAGGCCTAAGAATAATTTTCTTTACCACTAGAAAGGACTACTAATTTAATCTTATCTTTTCAAGAGAAAATAATAACATGCAAGAAGGTGGCCTTGTAGATACAGAAAAGAATGAAAAGCTACTCTCCAGTGTTCAAAATTCATACCCACATCTGAAGTCATAAATTTTTCACCCAATAAATTCACTCTATAGATTTTGTGTCTGTATTTTTTCCCTTAGAATATTCATTATTTTTGCTCCTAAACTGCAGTGCATGGGTGCACTTGCTGAGTCTGGGCTCGTATCAAAGTGTGTCCTCTCTGTATCCTGCCAGAGGACCACACCCCATTCTCCTTTTCCTCTCCAGTTTTTATTTTAGTTAGAGACAAACTGCAGACTCCTGCAAGGATGGATTAGAACCTCTGGAAGCAAAGACTGCTGGGTGCATCCATTAGAGAGCACTCCTGCCTCACGTCTCTTTGGGCTGGAAATCAGGTGCTGGTCCACGTGGAGCTCTGCATGCAAAATCCCTGATAACCTTGGCAAGCATAGGTAAGGCTTTTTTTGAAAAAAGCAAATGCTCAGAATCTGCACTTGTGGACACTAACTTGTGCAAGTGACCAGCTCAAGAGATCCTAGACAAAACTGGGAGAAACAAACTCGGTTTCTTTCTCTCAAGTTTGGAAAGCTGTGGGAAGGCAGATTTAGAGACAAGCAAAGGAACAACTGCCCCTGCAGAGGAGAAAACTTTTCAGACCCTGTTTCTCCCAGGGCATCTACCAGAAGCAGGAGTTCTGGGATCCATGGCTATTCCTGGAGATGATGATAACAGCTTTGCTGTGATGCTGGAGTGGAACATCCATTTTCCCAGGTCTTACTGCCAGCGTGACTAAAGAGCTCTCTCTTATGAGAAGAAGGAGTGTAACAAAAGCAGAGGGATTTTGCCATTTTTGCTTATTTTAGGGTCATTTTTGTGCTGCTCCAGCCACAGACTTATCAGACAAACGAAGCTCCATTGGTCTGCAGAGAGCTGAGGAGAGTAGTCCTCTGGATGCTTTGCTTTGCTTTCTAAAGAAGCAAGGAAAAATAAAGACATTTTCTCAAGATTCAGCAGGTCGCTGTCCTCTGGTGAAAATAAAGCCATAATTTCAGCTTTCTCCTCACACTAGTTGCTTCTCTATATCCACCAGAACTTATATTCAGTTTGAGCTCCCTGGGTTTCTTCCAGGAGCCAATTTAGCTAAAATATTTGGACAGCTGGGACACAGCAGGGAAGAAAATGAGAGACAGGGCTGACTGTGCTACCAGTTGAGTTCTGTTCCTGCTCTTCAGACTGACTTGCATAATCTTGGGCATGTCATAACCTTTCTGTGTGTCAGTTCATATGCTTTCAGATAGGTACAATTATAAACCTTTCAGGGTTGTTCTGATGGTGGATTTTACTCTAAAATACAGGGCTGAGAGAAAGCCTCAGTGTGCAAATCACTATATAAACAAGTTATTCAGCACTAACAGCCCTCTAAAAATAGAATCAGAAATGTTTTTACATTATCAAATGTTAGACCAAGAAGTATTATCTTTTTCCAAGTATCACTGCAAGGTTAATGACTTCCCCTTCTGCTGAGTGTTGTGTGTCAGAATACTATTGTGTTTAATATAAGCAGTGTATAAGGTGCTGCTGTGCCTGTGAACTTTGGGCACAGATGCACAAAGCATATTCTGCAGTGATAAAAACTAAAACAAATTAATCATTGCAATGACAGCTTTCTAGCAAATATATTACACAAAACTTAGGAAAATGCATTTCCTAAGGCACACTCTAAAGACTGCATTTAGGGAATTAAATGCATAACTCCAGCTATTTTTGGATTTTAAAGGAAAAAAAAAAACAAAACCAAAACCAACCAACACGCTGCCTGCCTTAATCAATTCAGGGATTTGAAAACGAAATTTGGCCTGTTTGTTTCCAACTTGGATTATTGAGACATAATGAGTAAGCATTGCTAACTCTCTCACTGTCATCACAGAGCTGCATGAATTTAGGAGAAAAGTTCCCACTAACTGGGATCTCTTCCTGTCTAGAAACAAACTCTCTCCCCCTGCCCTAACTTGATCTTTTTCACCTTCTCATCTTTTTTTCCTTTATTTTCTCTCTTCTCACTCTGCTCTACAAAAAGGAAAATAGAAATGAATAAAACCCCCCAGACGTTTAAACTAAAATTCAGGGTTGTCTTTGTTCTCATGTTTTGACTTTAGAAACTGATTATCAGTGTGTATCTTATTTGTCTGCACAATTTCTTGTCTGGAAAGTCAGTAAATCATATACTGCCGTAGACTGGTATCCAGTTTTCTCCATGGTTACAATCCTGCTTATGGAATTGATTTGCTTAAGGGCCCAATCTTCTCCAAAAGGGCAAAAATAGGAAGAAAACATAAATTAAGGTATTTAAAGCCAAAGAGATAGAGAGAGATGAAGTTTATACACAGATGAAAAAGTGAGTAAATAGAAATTAGCAGGAATACAACAGGAGGAAGATGGCTATATACAAAATGCATTTTCCTTCTTAAATTTGGGATTTCAGATCATTTGAATTCAAATATAAGCAAATAAATATGAAGAATTCAATACTAAGCAAAGAAATATAATCAATTTTGCCATCCCATTTTTAAGAGGGTGTGCTGAACCACAGAAGAAACAGGCAGGTAATTAGCTTTTCACAGAAGCAAATAAGGTTTGCCAAATTGCTATCTTTAAGGAGCCACTCTGCTTAAAGACCGTCAGCTCTTTTTATCAGCCTGATACACACAGATGCCAAGATCCATGAAGACATCTGCAATGCCCCATCCCTAATGAGGGGAGCACCCAAAATTTATGGCATTTGGGTTCTCTTTATTTAGGAACAGCTGAAGTGGTCAGGTAGACTACAGCTGCTAAACGAGGAAGATTTTGATGGACAAAGTCAGAAGGCCTAAAATAGTGATAATTACAGTTTAACAGGCAACAACACTTTGAAAGAATAGCATTTCTAAACATGACACCTTGGCTCCTTCCAAGCAGTAAATTGCATGGTATGAACAGAAGGAAGCTCCTTGTGCCCCATATAGATGCCACATATTGTTATGATATACCATAGCAAAGACCATTCATATACTTAAATGGAGGTCGTTCTATCATCATTGCAGATTAGGAAATGTCTGAGAAGGATTTCAGTGTCTGTCTCAACCACCTGCCTCTGCAAACTTCATAAAATTTTTATCTGTAAAGTGGAGGGAGCATATCCCATTTTCACACCAGACAGGGACAGTAAAATCCAGCAATGGCTGAACTGCTCAGAGTAACAAGCAGACAAATGGTTGAGAGAATTCAGACCATTCAGCCTGCAGAAAATTGCAGTCCAGTACCTGAAGGGAGTCAGGACAAGAGGGAAATGGCTTCAAACTCACAAAGAGTAGGTTTAGGTTGGATATTAGGAAGAAATTCCTTACTCTGAGGGCAGTGAGGCCCTGGCACAGCTTGCCCAGAGAAGCTGTTGCTGCCCTAATCCTGGAAGTGTTCAAGGCCAGGTTGAATGGGGCTTTGAGCAACCTGATCTATGAAAAGTGTCCCTGCCCCTGGCAGGTGGCTGGAGCTAGATGATCTCTCAGGTCCCTTCCACCCCAGACCATTCTATGATTCCATGAAAGCACAGACAAGCCTAGCAGTGGTCAGCCCGAGTCAAAGGCTCAAGTACAGCTGTGCACTACTGAAAAAAAAAGTAACAAGAGCTATTTTCAAGAGTGTGCCTCCTCTCCATGCCCTTTTTGCTACACTTGTGTGCATAAATGGCCATATACACCTTAAAAACTCTAGAGGGGCTCCAGGAAACAACAAATACCATGCACAGGAATAATTTTTACAAGTTAGGCACAAAGTTTTAACAATGAGGTTATCTCTGATATAGATGCAAATGAATTTAAAATGTTCCATAGCAAACAGTTCCCACCCAGGGGATGTAAACATGCTGCTCCTGCAATAACAAAGAATTTGCCTTGCATCTAGAGCTTCTTGAGGGGGAAAAAAGAGAGAAATCATAGATTTTATGAAATGCCTTATGAGAAAATGTTCCCAGGGGGAGAAGGGGTGTGGAAATGCAGAAGCAGTGTCAAATGTAGTAAGTTAATAAAAAGCAAATAAAATCCATATGCTTTAAATAAGGCCTAATGCATTATTCATAAAGAAGGCCTTTCTCTCACAAAGAAAGTTTAATGCATCATCCTGTTTACTGTATTTTACAGCATCAATTAGAAAAGAGGGATTCTCTTCCTCTCCAGAGTTAGTAATACATCTTCACCATACAAGAAAATTTATTATGGCGTTTAATAGCTTGATGAGAGATGCATAAAAGTAAATCAGCAAGACTGAAATGAAAATCAGCATGTGAGAAAGGAAAAGCGTTTTCTTTATTGTGAAAATCCATTCAGTTTGCAATGACTAAGTGATGGCATGCCTGTTTTTCTCTTTTGGACCAGCTCACTTAAGCTCTGACTGTGTGAAGGAGCAGTGGAGGAGGAGAATGTTGGTTCCCAACTGCCCCCAATCCTTTCCTTCTCCAGAAAAGGACCAGATAAACTGTGCTCTCTGGGTGAGTGTGGGGAGAGGAAAAAGGAAAAAGCACCTAAAAGCAGAATTTAGAAGCATACATGGAAATTTTTTTTTTCATTGTATCTGCTGCTTAGGGTAATATCTAGCCAGGCTCAAAGCCTGTGCTACACACATCTAGCTGGGCTGTAACTGAATTTAAATATGAATTTTTAATAATTCTTTAAGCTATGAAGAGGAAACATTTCCAAAGATATCCTTCCAGAAATATTTTACTGGGTTCACTATGGACATATGCTTACACTTGTCTTCTGCTTTTAAGATTGTCCTTTATATTTATTTATTTTTTTTCCCTCCAGCTGTTGTAGGCACCTAACAACACAACAATGTCATGCCAGCAGGAAGATGCAAAAATCATCATGGACCATTATCAACTGGAACTTGAATATTCACATGACATGAGCAATTCTGTAAGGAGAATAGAATGGGTTTGAAAACATAATATATATGATGCAACTGCTTTGAATCTAGTCTGTCCTTAAATGTTTTTATTCAGAAGCCTGCTCTTAAGATTACACAGATTTGGGTAAATAGGTGAAAATTTCAGCATTTACACCACAACTGTTTGCGGATATTTCCCAAGTATCTTTAAAAAATTTTTATTGGAGTGTTTTTCATAGTGAAAGAGCTTTTGAGACTTTCAGGTTTTGGTTACTTTTCTCTACATTGCGTTTTCTTTTCCCTGACCTCACCATGTCAATTTACTAACAAGTATGGCGATGACTTCCAGTGAGCAGGAATTAAAATGATTAAATTAAACTTTTCAGGGAAGTCCTTTGGGAAGATGCATTCAGTCCAATTGAAAACTCTAGGTTGCATGCACCAGCAAATCAAACATGGGAAACACATTTGCATTTATGTTTCAAACATACTCCATAGACTTTTACAGTTGAAAGTCTTCATTTCCATCTTCAAACCTCAGTTCTTAATGCTCCCCAAGAGGCTAAAATCTACTAGGAAGATTTATAGGGAGCAAGCAAAGAATCCTTTTAAATATTGGTAGATATGCTTTCAGCAAGTAAAGGTACATAAATCTCATCACCTGCAGAACCCATGGGGAATGTGTGAGGAGCTTCCACTGCTGAGCCCTTTCAACTTTGTTAGGAACAGACTTGTCACCTCTGCTCAGGTTTTCCCCTGGCTTATTAAAATCTCAATTACATTTGTAGAGTCCCTGCTCCATTATTTGATTAGTGGTTAGACTGGCTTCCACTGGGCAAACAAGGAAACATGGGGCAAGTGGAGGAGGTCCAGAGATGTTAGAGATGTGTGACCCTGGCAGATGTTGGGACTAATCCTCAGTGGCAGATACAGGGATGCAAAGGGGAGTTGTGCCCCACTTCCTGAAGTCCCTTTACAGGGATGTTTCAGGATGATCCTTGTATCATCCCAAAATATGCAAGTTATGTAAAGGTTCTCAAATTTTGGGGCTCCTCAAATAAAATTTTAGTATGTTATCACCCCTCTGCCAAATAAAACATCAGTCAACCAAAAGCTCTTTTTAAGTGTTGGCTAAAAAGTTACAAGTTACTCTTCCAACTTGTTCATTCTTGCTTTTCCAATGGTTACAAATTCATCAAAGTCCCCATTCGTCTCTCTCTAATTCAATTTTTTTTGTTGTTTTAAAGCAGCCATAACCCAGGATGTTATGAATGACAACTCCTGCTTTGGTTTGGAAAATGAGCATGAATAGAACTTGCAGGTAGGCTGGGGAGCTGGGACACAACATCATCTCCCTTCACCTCTGCCTCTCCACCTGTCCTCGCTCTATGCTTGGGGCAGTTCAGGTTTGCTCCTGGTTATAGGCTCTGCTGTGTAAGGATCTTTGTCTGGGTCTTGAAAAATACTGAAGATGTTTTGTGTTTTGTGTACAGAAAGTACAATGTAAGTAATATTTGATGTAATAATGATTAGAGTAAAATTGCACACATTTTTTTGTTAACAAAAATTTCTGATTCTACTTGGGATTTGTACCTCATTAACAGAAACATCAGTGCATGCAGTTAATTCATTTTTTTATGTGAAGAAAAGAATTGACAGAAAGTGTACAAACATTTGAGTGTATAAACATTTACAGTACTTTTATCTCTGTATAAAACATAAATGAAGTTATAGGAAAAAACCAGTTATTGAGCTAATAACCTCTGAAAAAACCTAGTAAATGAAGAGATTGAGGATAAAAAATAAAAGCTGGAATTAAAAAGTATTTCACTCAGTTCCATTCCAATAATATTTTAATGAAATATTTTATAGTATTAAATGTAAAACTTGAATATCAACTTTAAAATTGATTATCAATTTAATACTTGTTTTGCCAATAATGTAATCAGTATAGCTGATCAGAAAGTTCCATGGTAAGGTTGACACTTATGAGAAACAAACTGAATCAGTGGACTTTGAGTAAAATAACACTGAAATGTTTTTGGGTTTTTTTAAATTATGTCAAATTTCTTTTAAGCTATAGCTTTCCTTTACTTATATTTTAATCTTTAATTGCTAAATTGATTAGTACCAATTTCCTGCAGAATGCTAAATTCATTGAGTGGGAGTCTTCTGGCTTATCTGGGGCTCCTGAAATTGGCTTTAGAGGTATTATTTCAATTGAAGCCTTGGGATCTTATCTCAGCATTGGCTGTGACTTAAGGGGATAACAAAATAATAAAGAGAAAGTATGGAGAGGTGTAATAGAGGTATCATTAATGAGAAAGGACCATTAATGTATCATTAAAATCAAGGACATTATGGCAGAGAGTTAGCTATTTCATCAATGAGTGTCAAGGAGCTTAAAGGAGTTTTATTCAAAGAAAAGAAGTCAGCTGGGAACTGTCCCCAAGTTAATTTATGGGAGTGAGTAATAATGAGTCCAGCCAAAAAGAAAAATGAAATGGTGGTCACACATATTAATGATTCAGATTGTTTTCCCTGGTTCTCTACACTATAAACATAAACCTGATGAACAATTCACAGGAGCTGGTTTCTACACAGAGTTTCTAGAGTCTGAGGTTTTTTTTTACTGAAAAGTCAGGAACCATCAAATCTCCAGGTCATTGTATTCATCTGACTCCACTCAATAATAAATACTGTGGTTCAACCAACAGTGACCTAACAAGTCAGTATTAAGCTTTTAATTTAAAATAGAAGTTCAAAGAAGAGCAGAAAAATTGGAGCCATGACAAATCCAAAGAACTTGAAGATTCATCGTCCTTTGGCAGGATATCCTTAAATTTCAGATTAGAAAAATGTGTGTTAAAAAAAGAAATCACAAAGTCATTTTGACCAGTATTAGCATATTACTTATCTTGATTGCTTTCATAGGCATTGCACCCAAGTATCTTAATTTGCTTTGTATTACAAATTAGGAAAAGAAAGAGAAAATTCTATCTAGTGATTTATTCAAGCATTAAGGTAATATGGTTCTGGGCATATTACAGATACCTATGTATGTTATCACCACTAAATCAAAAAGTGTCTTCTGCCAAAAGGGCTGAACTCTCTGAAAGTCATTTCTGATGAATCAGCAGGAGATAACAGTAGAATTACATGAGACACACCATTCTTGGGGGATCTAAAATCAATACTTTCTGTGTGATTTCAGCCTCTGCTGGCTCCACAAGTAAAATGCTGGAGTCTGTAGTTCTACACTAGAAATTAATTTGGCTCGCTATGTCTGAGGCTTAAACTTCAGCCACACAGTTAATGATGCATGATATCACTAATCACTTCCTCTATGAAATAGCAAACTGTAGCTAAAAAATAAGACATGAGATGACAATTGCTTATGAGGTTAAGAAGAAAAATGTTTTGAGACCTTGGCAATTTCCCAATGATTACTCCTTTAAATAAATTTTTGGAGGTCTCTCTGGGCATCACAACTGGCAAATATTGTACTCAATTAATTTGACAGTACCTTTTTTGGCAAGATTTTCCCTTCAAATAAGAGAAAAAAAATCCTTCACATTTGAAAGATATGCAAAATGCAGCCTCGTGATAAGAATGTTGCTGCACTTTTCCATTCTAGTTTGTCCCTATGGGTCAAGTGCAGAACTCTGAAGAAATCTGCTTCTTTCTCCAAGTACTTTTTTTTTTTATTTTAATTGCCCTTACCAACCAGCCTAAACAAGGCATAATTGACCTTTTCTAACAATTATCATTTTCTTGGGAAAAAAGCCAGAATTATTTTCTTTGTAATATGTTTATTTAAGACAGTACAGTGATGATAAAGCATTTCAGGAAAGTTTGGTATATTTTATTACTTAGAAAGAGCATTCAATACAACATCATACAGCAACTTTGGGGCTTTATCCCAGCCTTAACTGAAAAATGCAAAGCTCAGATTTTGGTTCAAATATAGAGGACAAGGATGACTTAAGAGTTCTTGGCTTGGCTCTCAAGCACAATGACTTAATTTTGGTGCCTGTTAGTCTGTTTGAACCTGATGCCACAGCACAAAGGAGTTACCCACCATGGTGGCAGGCAGGGATTAAAGCTCCAGACACAAAGATGCTGCTTGTTACTTTTGCCATCTGAGTAGAGAATATTGGATGTAATAGAGACAGTAAAAAGAAAACTATTGTGTGGCAAGTTCAGACCTAAACACCCTCCTTATAGCTTCTTCCATAGAACATTTGCCAGAACGGGGCCAAGCACACATGCTGAAAGGGAAATGCATGGTTATCCCTCTTTACATCATCACTGCTGTGAAAAATCACTCCTCTGCTAAGGTATAACTATAGGTAACCCAGATATGTACCAATAAGGAATTTCCCCCCTGTTCTTAGACAAAATTGGAAAGAGATCAAACAATTGAAAGACCATTTAAGACCATAGAAAAGACCATCAAAGACCTTAAGAAATTTGGCAGGTGCACAAGTTACCTATATTAAACACAAAGTCATTGTGGCAGCTCTAAGCAATAGTTATTTTTTTTCAAGGAAAAAAATCCAGAGAGGAAGACATAGCACAGTATTTTATTTAGACTACTGTGTTATCTTCTGGGGTCAGAATCCTCTTCTATTGTTTTTATTAGTGATATGCTGATAAATCTGCTTTTAAGACTGGTCCCTTCCTTCCATTTTGAGAAACCTTATTCTCTGCAGGTACTTTAATGGGAGAAAAACTGAAAACCCAGCTTGATACTTATCATGTTGACAGATGGTATTAATTTGTGGTGAAATTATACTGTCCCCTTACTCATAATTGACCCTAGAACTGGAGCTGTTGGCTGGTGAAATGCATTAGGTATACCATAGATGCCAAGATTATGATCGCCGAAATAAAGCTCACTTAGGGAAATATTTTAAATAAAATGTACTGCCTGAGAAATGAGCTTAGTAACTAGTCCTGTCAGTAGTCAGAATTAGTACATTTTACAGATATAATTGTAAGAAGGAACAAAAAACTTTCCAGATTGAATAATAATCTCTAACAGTTATTCAGCCAATGTATTTATATGGCAAAACAGTAAAGATAATACAACATGGAAAATCAATGTAAATGACAAGTCAGCAAATACCTTCAGCTTTCTGTCTTTTATAAAATAAATGTGGTGAAAAAAAGAACTGATGACTATGCAAGTAATTGGTAGGGTTGGATTTCCATGTAATACCTTCTCACAAAAATCTGAATAATAACTAATACAGGGAGTGAGAATATGCTCTTATACAATTGGGTTCAAAGAATTCAAATGCAGTCAATGAAGAGACCTCAACCAATTTTATTATTTTTCATCTGTTTTCTTGAACACAGTTATATTTTTGAATTACAGAGCCTTAACCATTTTTTAAAAATTTTTCTGTGCTTACAGTCACTTCTCAAAAGCGAAAATGTGAATAAACAATTCCATTACAGTCAATAAAGTTCACTGGTGAGTCCAAGAGACTTCTCTGATATCACAGTGCTAGTATGGTGATACTCAATAATTGCCACTCTGGACATACTTGTGTGGTTACTTTGTTTTCCCTCTGCAGAATACACAAGATATGAAATGCCTCAGTGCTAGTGCACACTGTGAATAATCAATCCTAATTTGACTAAAAATGTCTCAGCTTTGAAACAATTTTCCTGATAATTCCTGTGTTACATATAAGAATATAGGAATTCTTAGACAAAAGCAATTTTTCTGTGCTATGGTATTTTTTACTGTGTCATTGCCTAACCAAGAATTTCACCTCACAAATGGATTTTGCATCGTCATTTTTCATTTTGTTCCTACATTTTTAATGGTAAAAATTTTCCAGATTTTCTTTAATGTGTTGTCTATGTGATGTGTGCTCAGCCTGTAATGGTGGCTTTAGGAAGGGTTCTTAAAATTTTGCTTAAACCACTTTGAGACTTGGGTCTTTTAATAGGAGAAATGAGGAAAAGATGATGCTAATTCTTGTAATTTGGGATGGTTTTGTTCCATCCAGTGCAGAGCAAGACTTGTACAGAAAAAGATAGGGTGTCATGGATGGG
This sequence comes from Luscinia megarhynchos, assembly GCA_034336665.1. Classification (NCBI taxonomy): domain Eukaryota; kingdom Metazoa; phylum Chordata; class Aves; order Passeriformes; family Muscicapidae; genus Luscinia; species Luscinia megarhynchos. Next base: position 12,420,071 of record JAPFBE010000013.1, on the reverse strand, counting down.
GGGAATAAAACCCACCAACATTCCAGGAAAGAAAAAACAGAAAGGAACACCTTTAGTTTGACCACTGCTAATCTATATCTCACAAAAAGGCAGAGGCAGACAGAAAGACAAAAAATAGGGAAGTAAATATGCGAAGACACCAACTTTTCTAATTTATGTTTCAATCAGCAGGTTTAGCATTGATAATGAAAAGTAGAAAGGTGAGAATGTGAAAGACAATTTAAGTGAGAAATACTGCAGGAATAAAGAAAACACAGGTAAGATTGAAAAGGGGTTGTTGCTGCAGTTAAAGGTCTGTCAGAGACTTTCCACTACAACAGCTGAAAAACTGTAAAAGAAAATAAGCAGGAAGCCATTTGGAAGACCCTAGAAAAACTTGAGAAAGTGTGGCAAAAAAATGAAACAAACTGAAAATACAGAAGATACACACAGGAGGTAGGAAAGTGAAGGACAGATACCACATGACTGAAGGATGGTAGCGATAAATTCACATGAGTGAGAAACAGGACAGGAAAGAAATAAAATTAATGCTTTTATCTCATCTATTTCTTTAGCAACTGAGCATTAAAGGAAAAATAAATGTACTAACCTGAGAACTCTTATTTTCTTAAGTAGAGCTTTCTTTTTCCTGTTTATTTGAAAACCCATTAATTTAAAATATGTATGAAGAAAAAGGAAAAGCTGTTAGTCTATAGACATGTACAGCAAGGTTCAATTTGAAGCACTTTTTCTATGGCCATATTCCAAAGAGCAGTCAAATGGGATTTACAGTGCCAGTGTTGACAGGATCTTAAGCTTAACAGCATTAGATGGCTGCCACCATAACTTTTTGAGTACAGATGGCTACAGTAAGTTGTGGGCTCCAATTAAAGCTCATTCGTTATTCCTTTCTTCTCAACACTGAAAAGGTTAAGGACGTAGGGATCTCAAAGCCACTAAATTATCTTTCTGGTTTAGACTATCCATAAATACCATGGAAAAGCCCAAGTAGCTGTTTTTTTCTTTCCCCTCCTTTGAGGGGGGAATTTTTTACATTAGAAAGTAATGAAAGAACAGAAAAAGGAAACATGATGAAATCCAATACGTTTAATTTTATTTATCCAAAAGACCTCCTTTAGATCTTGCTGTTCTAGAGATAATTTTCCTTTATTCTTTTCTTTAAAAAGCCCATCCCTTACAAAGTATCTGCACTTTTGTTTTGTTATTATTGTTGTTGTTGTTAAAAATTGTAAAGAAATCAGAAATACCTATGTATATTCTATTGAGAAATCCGAACTGACAAAAAAGTAAGATACTGGGCAATAACTTGCCCTGAATATCACCAGATTCTGAGAAATACCATTTCAGGCAGCTGATAGTCATACACTCATCAGAATCTGAATTCCCATCAGCTGACTTAGTAAGACTTTAATAATGCATAATGCATTATGCAACCTAAAAAACATTAGCTGGGTAGTTCAAGAAGATAGAGTTATCCTATTTTGTTGGATTCTGACAATGAATCATCAGTTCCTTCATATTACATGGTGCTGGGTGCCTATCTGGTTGATAGTAATCTGAATCTGGAAGGAAAGTGCTTCAGGCCATTCTAACATAAGTCTTCCAACATTAAAAATAGGTCAGCTGTAAATTTTCGATTATGATTTTGTTCTGGCAAGAGACACTATGACAATCTGAATACAAATTTAAAAATTTTATAAGCTTAATACTGTCAGCTAAGCCAATATTATATTTTCCCATGTCCAGTACTGAATTTTTACTTCAGACCGTGTAGTCTCAGGATAAAGCATTCCCAGCAAAGCTACTCAGTGTCACATCTGCATTGAGATAACTCATTTGCACTGCAGCCCAGAGCAACCAGCAATGTTGATGGCCTCAGGATACAATGTAGAAAACACATTTTGACATAGTTTTCTTGACATGGTTTTCCTGTATCTCATTAAATAAATATAAACAAGAATCATTTTCAGTCTGCTCAAAGGTAGGAACTAAAAAAAAAAAAAAAAAAAAAGGAAACTTCAGCTGGTAATAGACTGAAAACATCTTAGTGAAAGGCAAGATACCAGTGGCACTGTAAATTCTCCAAGGGAATAAATGGGGAGGGGGCAAAGTCAGAGTAGATGGGCTCCATCACGCTGCCCATCTACTCTGGACTATTATGAAGAAAGCTTCTTCAGTCCATCCTGCTGTCCAGCCTCTTATAACTCCTCTGATGTTACATTTGAATTGTTTCACTTTTCTAGGAGCATTTGGACAAGAGAGTTTTCTAGAAGCTGTTGTTATAGAAAGCTCAGTCTTCAGGCTTCAATGTTCTGTTTTTTTAGAGGAAAGCTTGACCAATGCTGATTTATCTCACAGGGTTTAGCAGCCACTGTTTAAGGAAATTCAGAAAAATAGGTTCTGTAGAATAAGTAATAAAAAAAGGTTAGCAACAGAGAATATTTAGTATTATATTTGGATTGTAAAAATAAAATAATGATCTGTGAAATGTGAAATTATAAAGTAATGTCAAAGCACTTCAGAAAATACCAAGTTATGATAAAAAATGACATAGTAGATCTGCAAGATATCCCTTCCTCTCTTACAATACAGCTTCACCTATGCTTGTTAGAAAAAGGACATTGTTTTTATCAAGAGGTGATATCCCTAGCAAAATTGTCACCATCATTTTCCCTGAAAGATAGGAATTTCTACTAACACCAGGAACTGTATGGAAGTCAAGGAAAGACTGGGCTACTTTCTTAGTGCACCTCTCAGGTACTGCAACAGTAGCAATTATTATGATAACTTAATATTGATTGTATTCTTTGTACACATTCATGTGTACCTATAATGTCATATAGGTGCATATTACCTCTGAGTAATTTATTTTGAATAGCTTTATACACTGCTAATCAGGTTTTTTTTTTATTATTTTGAGGTCTGAAGAAAACACAGGAGGGAAATGAAGGAAGAAAAAACTCCCAAAATTCACATAGACCTATAAATAAGACAAATTTTACTCTGAACTGCCAAATGTAAATGCTTTTACAGACAAATTTGTAATTCCATACAATAGTTTCAGTGATTCACATTTTCACGTGGTTGTAGCACTATATATGTGACTGCATTAATGAAACCTCTCATCTTCAGGCAGAGCAGATGAATGCTACTGCCATGTCCATTTTACAGCCCCGGCTTGTAAATGTTGTACACCTCGTTATTCAACCTGCAGGTAGCAAACTACCTGTGAATTATCAGCTTTGCCAACAGGTAAAGCATAACAAGGATTTAATTGCCTTCGCCTTTGGCATCCCCTCACCCTCAAGGGATGGCAACTGTTATTTCAATTGTAAAGACTGAGCAGCTACTTAGTGGTCTTTCACGTGGAAAAGGATCAAGAATGTAAGTGTTAATTAATCAAAATTTGAGTCTGTCAGCTGCTTTTAACTTCTCCAACACTGCAAGATTAAAAAGCTCTTCTGGAAGAGCCTGCAGTCCTCGGGGTCTGTGGTTGCCTTGTGGTTTTCAAAAATTGTGTCCAGGCCACTGGTAATTAAAAGGTGACTAGGCAAGGAAAGCATTAAAGGCTAGGAAAAAATTATTGGCTTCTGCTCCATATCTTTGCAGTTTCCTGAAAATCAGTTCTCACAACACAGTATCCCTCAGATCCGTGCACTGTTAGGTGTCCTGAGCTCATCCTCGGTTGAGCAGTGATTCCTACCGGTGATACAGAAAACATTACAGCAGACTGGCAGGGCAGTCCCCTCTCTGGGCAGTTACAGCCCAGGTTTTCCTTGCCACAAAGGGTTTCAGTCCTGCAGTGTGGCACTGCCACTGCCAGAAGCACTGTGCCAAGTTTGCAAAGACTCAGCAGCCAGGTTTGCCACTCCTGTGCTGTCTGAACTTTTCTTGACCTGCCTGCAGTTCCATTTCACTTGCTTCTGCTGTGACAGCAGTTTCTCAAACTGATTAATTGTCCACAGCTAATTTGTCCTGCTTTTGTTTCTCTTGTGTGATACAAGTGCAGTTTTTATGGCAACAAGCTCTTTGTGCAGAGTAAAATACCTACAACTAACACAGACACAGTGCAGGGAAACACAGCCTTGTTATGATAGAAAAAAAGCAGAAAGGTGTAAGATTGCTACAAAATCCATAAAAAAATTATCCACAGTGGATTGCAGACCAAGGAAGAGTCAGCAATCCACATCAGCATCATACTCCTGTCAGCAAAGGACTCCAGGTCCTGAGGTCTCCCACAGCACACCTTTCCCCTCTCAGCACCACCACGAAAAACCTGACTCCAGGAACCAGAGGAGCAGAGGGAGAGTGAACATTGCTCCAGGAGATGGGACATGTATGTTTGAAAGTTTTAACTACGTTATTTTTCTTTCTCTAACAATTGCATCTGGATTAGTAACAAACTTAAGATTTCCATTGTATTAACAATAAACTCTTGTTTTTATGTACATACAATTGTGCAGCATCGTTGCCCATAAAAAATTTAAAAGAGGATAAAAGCTTGGCTTAATGGAAAAATATGTAGAAACTACTTCCTCTTATTTCATTAGATTCAGAATTTCAGTGTATGGTCCTGTATACGGAGAATGTTGCACAAATTTAATTAGCTTTGAAAAGATTTAGATAATTTCACTGCTTTTACCAGTCTAGTCACTCTCAGACTTAAAAAAATAAGAGTTTGTTAAACTTTTAGAAACTCTGCTGTCTAGAAACATTTTGACAATTATGGGGTTTTTTTCCATTGAAAACATATTAAATTCATCAGAACTTTTGAAATGGGAGATGTCTCTTGACAAGGATGGAATCTCTGATCAAAAAGAGCAAGGGGAAAACAAGAAGTGGAAGAAACTCAGAAACAACTGGCTGATTTGTTAGTCTCTCATGAATTTGAATCTCTCTTGGGAGTTATTTTCAAAAGCAGAGATTGAGTCTATAGCAATCAAAACCCCTCAGTTAAGACATGGAATATTCATGATCAAATTCTGTCCCCAAAACTGTACCACCATGGGACTGAAAAAAATATTTGGCATGCCATGATTTCACAGGAAAATTAAACTTGGAACTTGAGAAGAAAGCTAAAAGTTAGTCCCATAATACATTACTTACAGCAGAAATGCACTCCTTGCAGAACCTTTTATTTTTAGCTGTCAGTACTGTGACATGCAGACTAATCTTTATCAAAAGTTCAGCTATTTTTCTTCTTTGGAAAATAGTCTACTACATAATGATAAAAAGGTTCCTGTTATATCAATTAGACCAGCAATAAAAACAAAGTGAAAGAAGGGAGAAGTAAGTTTTCTTGTTAAAGCAGACTTATTCCCATCCCAGGAAACTTAAAGATAACACTACTATTTGGAATATATCTGGAAGGCTAAGAAACCAGCTTTTTTAAAAAAATAATCAATTTGTAAAGTTAGTTTCTGAAAAGTTAGATCATGTCCACATCAAAACTGCCCTCACATGTTTGTTCTTCAAACGTTCTTGCACATTTACTTGAAAACAAGCTCTTATGTGCATAAAGAGCACATCAAGAGCTTTCTTTGAAAAAAAGAAAAGAAGAAATACAGGTGAAACTTAAATAAATACTAATTTTACCCATCATCTGCAGAGGTCATGGTGCATGGAAACATTTAGGTTAACCTCACATGGTGTTTCGGTTGGAAAGACAGGTGTCTGCTAGGGAAAGCAGAAGCTTTTCTTGAAATGGAAAAAGCAACCTCTGCCTCTGAATTATGATAATTTTGAAATTAAGGGGCTTTCAGGCAAAGAAATAGGAATAGAAATAACAGCTCTTTACTAGGAAAATTAAAATAAAAATGTAGTAATATAAAACAAAAAAAACCACTGAGTCAGAATACAACCTGACACCTTGTTAGGGTGTTGGTAGCAGTCTGGTTAAATGGTGGCTGCAGTCCTGGAGTGACAGATGTGGTTCTATTGAAGCAATTACTTTGGAGAAGGATGAAGTTTTCTTTTGAAGGTCTAGTGATGGTGTACATGGGCCCTGATTTTCCCCTGGGAATCCAGTGGAAAAAGGCTGCTTTAGTGTCCTAAATCTCAGATTTTATCCAGGTAGGAATGCTTGGCTCCTCCTCTGTTTGGAGCATCTCCAAATGGGATGATGTAATTTTATCAGTCATGCAGTGGGACTCAATGGCCCATTAACAGAAGATATCTCCCTGGAGGCAGGATGGGTTGTGGAAAAGATAAAGATGACTGCCCCATCCGGTTTTAACAGATGGTGATAGAATACAAACTGCTGGTTACATCTTGCATTGCAATTTAGGACACGTGACTACATCCCAAACACTGTGGCACCAAGTTTCCTTGAGGCATTTTTTACCATGAACTCTTCTACAAGAATAAGGATGGGGGATGCTCAATGTATTTTATCTGGTAATTCAGAAGTAAAATTATAAGTGCTTTTACCACACAAAAGTTCTACTGTTTCCTCTACGCTGTTACACAAGGTATCTTTTTAGAAAAAAACACTACAAAATATAAAGTGTCTTTGAATAACTATGGTATCACAACTCTACAAAACCCATACAAAGTCAACCCCAAAGAAATCCTAAGCCATAAAACTCTGGCCAGCCTTAATCAAGTTCTGGCAGATGCTATAATGATACTTTGTCTTTTTCCTAATTACTTAAGATCAGACAAAGTATCTTAGCATGGATGGAAAAGGATGCAGAAGAGGCCCTTTCTTTTCTCAGGTTTATTCTAAGGCGATGGCATGGCCGGAAAGAGACAGATCCCTTCTGGGAACTAGGTATTCAGGAGAGGGATGGGGAGTGGCTTTGGCTAGCAGCCAATGGGACAAGGACACAGGGGGGATAGGATCAGAATACAGGAACTCCCGGTGGGCTACAAGGTCATAGGGGAAGGTCACAGGACAGAAAGGAGGACATGAACCGGGGACTAGCCGGAAGGAGGTGGCAAGGTATGCTGATTCATTCCTTTTACCTCATTTATCGAATTACAACAGGCAGAAATCCAATGCTACTACTCTATGCTGGTAGCCCATATCAAATACAACATTTACATGTGTCTTTTCATATCACCATCTGTGTTAATTTGCCCCTTCTGTACTGAATGAAGGTTTAGGAATGAAAGCCTTGACAGAAAGCTCAGAACAGAACAGATATAATGGAAGTAAAATAATGCCAAACTTTCAGAACCAACATAAATCTGGAAAAAGCCACTGGAGAGGATTGGGTGTTAATTTTATCTGCCTACCTATTCCTGGCTCCCTCAGGGTGGCTCACTAGGTATGCAAGGCGTGTGCCTTGCTGGTGCCTTTTGCTCCTGAAATCTCTTCTGCCAAAGAGACTCCAAGAACTGTGATGCAATCACGGGCTGTAGCTCCAGGGCTACAAATAACTACCTGTTAGAAAGGACAAAGGCTGCCTAGACACACACCTCAGGCACTTCAGCTCTTCCCCAAGTACATGGCAGGATTTTCTATTTTGCCTAATTACAAATATTCTGCAGGCTATACTGTTCAAGAAGATGCATCCAAACAAAATCAGCCTCAATCAAACTTTTACCATAAAACCCAGAAAGGGCTGAGCTGCACATATGGAGTGACACATTCTCTTCCCTTTCTGCATGTTTGAAGACCCAGACTACTGAATTAAACATTGGGCACTTAATAAGTATAAAGAGTAGAAGAACAATTCTACTTACTGCTCCCTTTTACACATGCCTCCAGAAAAAAAAAAATCCAACTAATTAGGGTTTATGAGAGCAGTGGAGCACTGCTCTGGATGTTTTATTTCAAAGGTCATTTATAGTACAGATTTTATTGCAGCTTAGGAGGATGAAAAAAGTGAAAAAAGAAAAGTTTCTTTTGTCACTATCAGAGCATGATATAAGTTTGCTTGAGAACGTATTTGAGTGGCATGTAAAACTCATACAGAAAAGCATCTCACAACATTGGGCTGGATAACAAATAATTCCCTTATATTACTTTATTTTCATTTTTAGAAATTTGCTGTTTAAGAGTTTTGCAGATAAAGCTTCCTTCTGTGTTGTAAGTAATTACAATTCTGGAGAAGAAACAGCAGGACTGTTAAAAAAATTACTGTTGTTTACTTTAGAACCCAAAGAAATTGCTCCATTATTTCAGTTTGTCACTTTATTTACTTTATTTATTTATTTGATATGAGTGTTCTAATTGAAGACTATTTTTATTGATTCTATAACAGAAATTACAGTGATGGCATATCTTTCTTTGGTTAATGCTTTTAACATTTCTTTTTACCATCAAAGTAATGTAAATACACAGCCTATTGACACACTAACATTTTATTCAGTAAGCTAGATAGTAAATTTGATATTATTGATATCTATTGTCTTCCCATTTTTATTGCTGTGAAAAATGTTTGCCATAGTACAGAATTTAGATTAGATTTGTCTCTTCCAAAAATCAACAAGATTGAATTCCTAACTGATGACTCAAAAAAAAAGAGAAAAATATTCTTCCCTTTTTCTGATTTCTGAGTTCAGAGAAAAAAAATATTTGGGTAATTCCGAGGATTGTTGAATTGTGCAGTTAAAGTGATATTTTTATCACATAAGAGCTTTCCACATCTATGTTTCTGTTACATAAGTATTTACAGCCATGATTTCCAGATATGCTGGATCTTTTCAATTCAGTTGGAGTCAAGAGGAGATGGAAATTTTGGAAAACCAGGCTCAAGCAAAATATGCAGTACATGCAGAGGTGTATGAAGACTGGCTGAAAGATTTGGGGTTATTCAGCCTGCAGGAGAGAAGGCTCCAGGGATACCTTATGTCAGCCATAACAGCACCTAATGGGATCCAGAAAATAGGTCTTTTCACAATATCTAGTGGCAGGATAAGGGGGAATGGCTAAAAACTGAAAGAGGGCAGGTTTCGATTGGATATTAGGAAGAAATCCTTTGAGGGTGGTGAGGCCCCTAGTTGCCTGACAAAGCTGTGGCTGCCCCACCCCTGGAAGGGTTCAAGGCCAGCATGGATGGAGCTCTGAACCTGCTCTGGCAGAAGGTGTTCCTGCCCATGGCACTAAATTAGTAAGGAATATAAATAATTCTTTGATCTCACAATTTCTAGTGACATGTTCTCATCTCAAACCCCTCTTCAGCAATATATTCCCATACTCTAGCTGCCACTACTGTTGATAAGAGTAACATTGTGGGTTATCATATCCAGTCTTTCATATTTTCCCCAAAACTTCTAGAAAAAAATATTTATGTAAATTTTCACTTTTTTCAGTCTTATTGAATAATCTCAACTTTACTTTTAGGTTTGGATTTGTTCTCTAAGCAGGAATCCTTGGAAATAATTGAAAGATACCTACCTCTCCCAGAAAAAGACTTTGCAACAGGGGTCAGTTGTTATGAACAAATACCAAGAAAAAAACATGATGAAGTGATCTATTTTTCTTCTATTTTAAATGTACAGACTAATTAAAGGAAACTTTTTTGCCCCACAGGCAATTCACCTTGAAAAACAAATAGGTCCCTTTTAAAATTTTATGTATCAAAGATCTCTCTTTTGGGGAGAACACCTATTCCATAATGTTTGTGTTTATTAAGTTAAACAATAAATTATATTATTTATATTAAGTGCCACAAGACAGACACTTAAACTTATAATTTTTTTGCTTTAGAATTCCCATTCAAGTCCTGCATGCAGAGTTTTTTTGCCTTCCCTTCTGCTACAACAGGATGTGATATCCTGGAATCTACTTCTGCGTTGTTCAAAATGCTCAAATACAGCTGCCATTATAAATCTTACTGGAACAACAAAATAAACTTTTAAGTGAGTACTAGAATAAAGTGATCATAATTCTTATTGAGTTATGTCTTTCTTTAAAATTGATTTTAAGACCAGTCTAAATTACGATCAGAGTTTATCCTGAATGAAGAGCTTTTCTGAGACTACTTGGAGTGGGTTAATTCCTTAGTAACAGCACAGGATTCTGCCAAGTCATGAAAGGGAAAGAAAAAAATTAATTAATGAAGCTTTTCCTACTATTTAAATGAAATTTGGGGATGATCAATCTTTGTGAGACTTTTCTTTTTAGTTCACAGGCTATAAGGAAAGCAGCTGACAAACACAGATACTGTGTTACATGACTCAAGTAATTTAATTAAGCCCTTTCAAAGGCTAACTAGAGGAAAGTATTTCATGGCCACGTTTTGACTTTGGCAGATAAATACCAGTGTATTCCAGTTCAAATCCTTTTATTGCAGGCATATACATATTTATTTATATATATGTTTATCACACTGATCTGGGCATGGTGAAATCTATTTTTTGGGCTTATGTTTCTCATTTTCCTTCTTTGAGTTTGTGTCTTCAATAAATCTTGTTCACAGCTTGTTTTCTAGCAAACAGAATCTTCTCAAGTATTCTTACACACTGGGATTAAGGCTGGAAGTGCCCTCAGGAGATACCTGGTCCAACCTGGGAGTAATGTAGTCCTTGTTTTCTAAGATATATCTTATTTTCATCCATAAGCAGGGAAAAAAAAGCCACTCCTAATCAAGTGACAATAGGCTAAACAAGTGATAATAAATACAAGTTATGTGCTCTCTAATTTTTAAGAGCAAGTGAAGCAAGCTTTTTAACTTTGATACTCATAGCAGTCTTAAACATTGCCAATTTAGCTTCCAGTCACCTCATTTCTCAGAGAGAATTTGAACAGTCAGCAGGAAATATCCTTGAAAAAGCTAGGTCCAAACAAAAGATAAAAAGATAAAAGATAGAAATGAAATAAACTGCTGCCAATGGAGAATTAAATTGGACAATCAGAAGTACCAAGAGGAGGAAGTAATCATTAACCCTTCTGTTTTTCCAGACATATATAAAACTACACTTCAAATCCCAGACTGGTTCCTGCCCTTCAACACACACTACTATTTTCCTTTTCAGTTTGGATACCTGCCTTACACTTTTCTTTTAAACATGAGACTATGCTGGAAGAATTGATGGTGTCATCCATTTCCATTGCAATATATTGACTGACTACAGAGAACTCAGAATTAGGTACAGAGAAGCTTGTTTTCCTTTTCCCAAAATTTGCTGGGGATTTTCCTCCCCAAGCATATTACAAGGAAGAAACAACTTGCAGATGGCAGAATACTTTGGAAAAAAAAACAAACAAAAAAAAAACCAAACAAACAAACAAAAAAAAAACCCAAAAAAACCCAACCATTTTTCATCAGCTACTGGATTTTTGAGTGGGCTCCCTGCTACTTTGTGTGCATGAGACAGAGGTAAGGCATGAGCCACACATTTACCTTGGTACTTTGTCTGAAGTGGACAAAAATCAGGATCAAAGCTAATGTCATCTTATAGTTCATCCTGCTCAACACAGCAGTGGCATGCAGGAAGCAGCAGAGAGATGGAGGGTACATATAGCAAAATGTTAACAAATACTTGAAAGAATATGAAAAGTATTGTATTTTTAGTAATAACACTTTGTAAATTCATTTCCACATAGATTATAATGGATAATCTCTGCAGATTAGGATAGCAAGAGAAGTAAGAGAAGAATAGAGTCATTGGATTTTTTTACAAGAAAATATCAAGAAGTATGCTTGAGATTTTTACAATCTTTTAAAAAAAATTACAACAAGGTATGCCAGCATACATCTTTGCATTAATTTCTTGTATATGCAGTTAATTAAAATAATTCAAAATTTAAGACTGGTGACATGTCCCATTAACACGTTTCACAAATAAAAAGGAGAAAGGTCATACTACCAATGGCAAAATACTAGTTAAACTAAGCCACTAATCTTACTCATATGTAACACATTAACACTGATTTCTCATTTAAAACAAAACAAAACAAAAAAAACAAACAAAAAAAACCAAACCCAAACCCTAAACCCTTGTATGTTCTACTGTACTTAATTTTTTAAAAAATACAGAATTTTTACCAATTTCAGAGTTATTCAAAATTAATTATTAAATTTTCTTATATAGAGATAAGAAAAAGGAGGAGAGAAGAAAAAAAAAGCTGGCAATGGGAAAAAGGTAAAAGGCACCAGGAAAAGAGTAATAATTAACAGACATAGTAATCTGAATATGAATTTCAGATATATTTGTATTTCTCTGAATAGGTTCTGAGGCAATAATTTTTTTTTTCAAAATCAGTTTCCTCACTACTTGTGATATTAATAAATTTCTTTCATTTTCTATAATATCAGAATTATTAACTTATTCACTATTAAACCATATGATAGTGTCTCTAAGAAATGTAGCTGAGTGTTATCTGGGAGTTGGGTTCTCTTTGTTATAGCCATCTCAGAGAGTTTTATACAGTGAGGATTAACCTTAGAATGGGACAAGTGCTGGCAACTCGAAGCTTTTATCCCTCTCCAGTATAAGTGACAAAATTTTGGCTCTAAAAATAATCACTGCAAGGTCCCCTGGGATAGAAATAGGCAATTAATTAATAAACACTCTTTTTCAGGTGCCTGTACTGATGTTAGTCCCTCCTGTGCTGCTGGAGTGAGAGACAGCTGGAGCAGAGGCACTGCCTCCCTACTTCCCCCAGGAGCACTTGCAATCTGGCCTCCAAAATTTTCTATCTTCAATCTTCTCCGTGGCATTTTTAATTGTAATCCCACTTCTCTGACAGAAAGTGTTTTTTCACATAACTGCCCCCTCTAACTGGGCACCTCACCTCCACCCTTCACTCCTGCTACAGGAAATCTTGGTTGGAATAACAGCATTTAAGGCTATTAAATCAACAAGTTATTTACAGGTCAATGCTACTATCATTTTTATGCCTTGCATGCTTATATAAATTGAATCATGGAATTTATGTATGCACTCAGATATAAACTCAAGCTTGGGGAAAAAAAAAAAAAGAAAAGGGTTCTCTGGGGTAACCCAAAAGCAAACACCATCTGCTGTTCTTCTGAGCTGAGAATGATGAGACATATTCTTGAAATTTCATGATTGTACAGTGTCCATGGATAATTATATAAAGAAAATAGGGATGATATATGATACATTATAAGAGTACTTGAAATATATCACAAGTACCAAAGGAAAAAAAAATCACAAGTATGTCAATTTTTCAGAAAAATGTATTAACTGTAGCTGAAATAACCCTTAAATTTAAAACACTGCTGTTCTAGAATCTCTGTATTGGTCACCTTTTTAAAAAAACATTATTTTTAAAAAGACACTCCTTCCCTCCCCACCCTCTCGTATTTTTTCTAAACATGCTTCTATATCCAGGTCCCTTGTCAGTATATTTGAGATCAATTTCCATGCAGATACACTCCTGGCATGATCATGAATGAAAGATTATGAATTTTTACAAGTCTACAACCTTCAAAATCACTAATTTTCTGACATTTGTCTATGAACATTCAAATCATATACCTATCATGCTTCCTTAAAATTCTTTATTTGTTTAAATGATATACTAAGGATACTTTATCAAATCTGACACTTTTAGAATTTTTTTTTTTTCTCTAAGTCTGTGAAGGAAGCCTAGGAAGGAAAAAAGTATCAACTTCAAGAGAAGTGACTTTTACTTTCAAAAATAAAACTCATAGTATTTATATTCAGAGATTTACCCAGTGGAATTACCATTAATTTTGGTGTCTTCCACCCAATGGACCTACTTGATTACACCATATAAGGAGACTGACAGAATGGTTGAGGTTGGAAGGCGCCTCTGAAAGTCACCTGGTCCATCCCTCCTGCTCCAGCAGGGTCGTTTCAATCCCATTGCCCAGGCAGTGTGCAGTGAGCTTTGGAATATCACCAGGGATGGAGACTCCACCACCCCACTGGCCAGCCTGCTCTCCTGTTTGATCCTCCACACAGTGAAAAAGTGTTTCCATATGTTCAGAGGGAACCTTCTGCATTTCAGTTTGGGCCCATTGATCTTGTCCTGCCACTGGGCACCACTGAAACAAGGCTGACTCCAAGCTCCTGGCATGATTCCATTTGGTATTTACATATATTTATATTTATATTTATATTTATATTTATATTTATATTTATATTTATATTTATATTTATATTTATATTTATATTTATATTTATATTTATAGCCACCCTGAGCCTTCAGTGCCCCAGGCTGAGCAGTCCCATCTCTGTCAGTCATTCCTCGTGTGAGAGGTGCTGTAGCCCCTCCATCATCCTTGTGGCTTTCCAAAATATCCATAAGGACTGTCTAAGAGCCAAGGAGCTTCAGCAGCCCCATCATGATCTCCTCTCTGAGTCTCTGGCAAGCAGCAAACCTTCCTGAGCAGGAGGTTACCTCAGCACACAGAGACCTTCATCCCTGTCTGGCAGGAGTCTCCCACTGCCTTCCCTCACTCCTTCCCCACGGAGCCAATTCAGGCACTTTCTACCCCTGAGTCAAGCATGTGACAGGTGTGTGTTTCATGTGAACTGACATTCTAGTCAAAAAGCAGGGGTAAATCACTGTCAGTTTATGGGGGAGGATGCATCCATGTGTCAAACCCTCAGGAAACACAATTAAAACTCACTTGAACAATTGATCTTAATGAATGCCACTGTCTACTGGGCCCTTGGAGAGATGCCAAGAAGAAATTGGTTGCAATTTGAAAGGCTGAGCTCTATCCAGCTTCTGGACTTTTGGTTATGTTACACAACATAAGCAAGAAAATCTTTCCTGCATGTGTGGCTGCATCTAGTGTTTGCTGGATTGAGATTCCACACCTTTGCAAAATGTGTTCTCTATCAATTTAGAAACAGTATGTCAACCTTGCAGCTAATTTTTTCTGTTTAAAATATTTTGTTTTATCTACACATTTTCTGTTAGATTTATAAATCTTTGACCTCAGATTACATCTTGTTTCCAAACAGCAGTAGCTTCCAGAAATATTCCAACACCAAATGGACAATAATAACAGAGATAGTATGTACAATCAAAGTGGCAAAGTAGCACAATTATCCAGACACATCAGTCTTGCTGTTTCTATAAAGTCACAGGGGATCTAGTGTTGTCTGTTCTGCAAATTGTTTGGAGCACAGATACCTCATCTCTCAGCTGAAATAGAAATATTTTGCCGCCACTTTGTCATTCAACCAATGGGAAAGTATAAATAAAAATAAATTTTATTGCCAGAAGTGAGTGATGTAAGTGTCAAATAGATATCACATACTCAATATGCTACTTCAAACAAACAAAAGAAAAAGAAAAAGAAAAGAAAAGAAAAGAAAAGAAAAGAAAAGAAAAGAAAAGAAAAGAAAAGAAAAGAAAAGAAAAGAAAAAAAAAAAGAAAAGAAAAGAAAAGAAAAGAAAAGAAAAGAAAAGAAAAGAAAAGAAAAGAAAAGAAAAGAAAAGAAAAGAAAAGAAAAGAAAAGAAAAGAAAAGAAAAGAAAAGAAAATAAAATCCTGGGTTTTTTGGGTTTTTTTTGCACACTGTAGAAAATAAAAGTTCAGCTCTGCACACGTTATGCCTTTTCTTACAAAAACCACAGGGAATCTGCAGCATGTTAGACCTTGCATGTATTCAGTACAGGGAGATTGATGACATTTCTGGGCTCTGTGGAGCAGCATCCATAAAAGATTGGCTAAAATAACATCACCTTCACGAAGAGCATGAGGAGCCAGGATGGGTTTGGTCAAAGCAGTGACATTCCCACTCCACACCTTGGCACAGCAGCCCTCCCTTTGGAAAGGAGGTGGCACTTGAGGGAAGTCTTCTTTTCACTCATGCAAAGTAAAGGGTAGTTCTCATGTAGGTTTTTATCAATAAAAACTAACAAAAATTTCATAGATCAGCCAGGGAGTGACTTAACATCTTGTGATGCTGTGCAGATTTATTGCCTTCTCAATATAAACCCTGTCTTAAACCATAATTCACAAGAATCTCAAAATGCACCAACATATGTAGGCATTTTATCTGCATCTGAGTTAGGATGGCAAAATTGAACCTATTATTGCAGAAAGCAGAAATCAACAAGAGCTTGCCTTCAATTTTTATCTGAAGGTTAAGGGTAGCACTTAATAGCAGAATTTATTTTTTCCTCAGCTTGCATGATTTTACTGGAATGCCTGAAAGTTTTTTAAAAAGTAAATAACACATAAGTCTGAATGGTAGCTCCACAAATGGAGCTATTGTTGTCTACTACAGACACAACAAAGTAAATTAAAAAGCCAGCCTTTACTTCTGACTAGTAATGCTCTTCTTCTAAACCCAGAAAACTTTTTTATCACAGAGAACTATAAAATGCCTGAGATATGAGGTCTAATTAGAGTTTTGACCTAACAATCTAACAGTAAATGCTGTCATTAGCCAAAAGGAATGATATAGTGCATATACTCCATGTAATAATATAAAAAAAATTATTTTTAATTTAAAAAAATGTTACATTTCTACATGCTATCAGACCCTAAATCGCTTTCTTAAATAACAGAAAGCTGAAAGGTACATGAAGATAAAATACTTTTGTGCCTTCCATTAATACAATGACACCTTTCATAGGGGCTAAGGTCAATAAAGTGTACCTCTGCCTTTGCTCCTTCCCTGTCAGCAGCTCCTGGTCCACTGGCAGTGTCACACCTCACTCACTTCTGCCTCCAGGTTCAATTCCTTGCTATTCTTGTGGCTGTCAGCAATAAATAGGCAGCACAAAACCCATGGACCAGGCAACACTGAAACAGTGTACAGGGAGTTTTTCTGAATTCTTTGAGAGCTCTTTCTGGCTCAGTGACCACCTACCCTCCCAGATGGAACAACTGCAATTGGGTTTGACCTCACTCCAGAGCAATATGAAGCAAAGCATGTCTTCAACTCTTCTCCATGGAGTGGATTTAAGCTCTCAAAAAAAAAAAAAAAAAAAAAAAAAAAAAAGAAGAAGCCTTGTGAATTGATCCCAGGCATTACATGGTCTAACTTGTAGAATTTTATGGAGTGGGACAAGGGCATAATCCTTTGGCACCATATCCATGCAGTAGGAATCACAGCTCTTTTTATGACACTCACCTTTGGCAATTAAATGCACCTTATACACACTTGAGGGTGAAATGTAGGGGTTTTGCTATTAGTATTACTTATTTTTGTAAGTAATAAAGAGAGAGAAGTGGATGTCCTCAGACCCAAGGCACTAAACTGACTCTTTGAAGCTAGATGAGGATGGGAATATTGCCTAAAAGTTCTCTAGGAATTCCTGCCAGAGGACACTACTAGGGAGGGAACACTGCATTTGCTAGTGCTAACAATTTTACAGAAAGGGAAAAAGAGTGAATTGCATGGACTTGTGCACATTGGGAGTTATAAATGGGAAAAAAGAGTGGAGAAAATACGAAAGCAGCAAGAATAGCAGACAATATGGTAGTTATACATTTGTGCATAGGAAGGCAAAAACTACAAATAAATATATATGAGTTAGATGTTTGATTGCAGACAACTGCAATGCCATCGCACAGAGATTTGCATTAATAATATTTTTACAGATAATAGAAAGAATTGTTGAAGATTTATGACAAAAAGAAAAATAAATGGGGACAGGAATAGCAAAAGAGTCTGTGTTTTTAAATATTCAGAGATAGTTTCAGAGTAGAATGTTATTATTAATTTAAAAAATACATGTCCTAGTCCATATTTAATTTATCAACATTTCCCTTAAACGGTCAAGGCATGCTTTGGAAGGTCAGAGATGTTTAAGATCTTTAAATAAAGACTTAATTTATCATCAATGTTTGGGGGTTTACTTCCAAATGATATTACCCTGTGATTATATAGCACAGTGGCTACTTTGAACTGGCCAGTTCGTGCAAATTCTCAAATGGGCCTTTAACATGAATTAAATTCTTTCTATTATTTCAGTATGAGTAAGGTTCATGCACAGCCTTTGTATTAGGTTGGCTATATTCCAGCTACTTTCCTGCATTGCCTACATTATTCCAATATTTTTTAACTCTCCTACTTCTTTCTCCTCTCTCTTAGCTTTTATATCTGAGCAAGTGCTGTAAGGTGTGGAATATCCCTTTGTCAGCTTGGGCCATCTGTCCTGGCTGTGACCCTTCCCAAGATCTTACCCACTCCCACCTTACTGGGGAGGGCAGCCTTGGAGACATGGCCCTGCTGCTGTGGGAGCACTGCCCAGCAGAACCAGAACACTGGTGTGCTCTCCAAATCTTTCTAGGTACCAATGCAAAGCACAGACCTGACCTGAGTCTCAGCCAGAGCAAACCCCATTTGGGGTTTCTCCCCATGTTCCAGCTACCTCTGGAGAGCCAAAGTTGGGTTTGGATGGTTGCAATTCAGAGAAAAATTCTCACGTAAAAATAAAAATAGATCAACATAAAAGTTACTTTATATATTTTCAGGCATTCTAATTCTCATTCTTGTCAATTCCTTGGCTCAGAAAAACACCAGAGCATCAAGGTTCTCAGATGCTTGCCTACTAACAGTATATTAAGATGAGCAGTTTCTAAGATACCGGATTGTCACTGCAGAACTTTAGTGGTCATATAAAACAAACCTGACACAGAATTGAATGACATTTCATACCTCATTATAATGCTTGGGATCTTGGAGATGCCATAGGATTCCAGGGCATACCATGACAAGATATACCATGACCTTGGTGCCACTTCTCTGTCCTTATATCACATCTCTGATGGAAGTGCTTCTGAGTCCAGTGCACTGGAATACCAACCTATTAAAGCTATCAAAGGTATTTTCAACCAAAATGATTCTAATATACCTAATTGTATTCTATTTTTCTTTATATCACCGTTTCTAACCACAAAAAGTGATTTTTAACCAAAAAAAGTGATTTATTATCACTATTTGCTATTACTAGTGACATACAATTCAGTTGTGGTGAGTTTGTAGGAGTGGCATACAAGCAGCTCCAAATTTTTTTCCAATTAAAAAAAAATTACTTGACATAAGTGCCCAGAAAATTAGGTAGCAAATGACTTATGTTCTGGAAGATAATGAGAAGAGATTACAGAAGAAGTGAAATGTTTTATCAGTGTTCCCATGGAAACTGAAATAGGTGCAATAACAAGCTTTTAAATTTCATCAAGTTTCCCAAGAACATGAAGTTGGATCCTGCTAACAGCCAAAGCCAAAGCCTGCTGGTTTAGTCAGAATAGTGTTCAGTCAGCCTCAGTGCTCAGCCTCCCAGTTTATGCCTGAGAAGGAGAAAGGAAGAGCCTTGCTGTGGGATGGCAGAGAACTGGTAAGGGAGAAGGACAGGGAGTATGCAAAAGCAAGCCCAAGACAATAGTTTTGCTGCAGATTATGCTAAAGAAATATTTTTACAAGCAACACAGGCACTAGTATTGTCAGGACCCAGTGATATCCTCCATCCCACAGTGAACTCTGCTTTCTGAAAGCAAGGGCTCCCTCCTCAGGCTTCTGACCAGAAGCCTGGTTCATAACCTGGAACTAGGAAAATGATGAGTTCTGAAATTCCCACCCTGTCCTTCAGACATGACATTTCCACTATGCAAGGAGTAATTACTGTAGGTGTAAGTCTTCAGCTTCCTGTTTTTCAAAGTGTAATCTTGCATGAGTGCCTTCTGCTGCTATAAAATTTGAAAAGCCTTTTTTGTTTATAGTTGTGTCAATCCAAAGTTTGGCTTGTTTTGCCTTTTCTTCTTCTGACTGACAGTTTATGCATCTAATATCATTAGTACCTCCACTGTTTTCAAAAACAGTAATTTTTGCAAGAGGAGAATGAAGTTTCATTAAAATTTTTTCACATGCTGTCATAAAGGATTAAAGAGAAAGTATTTGAAACTGCAGTGTTTTAAGAGGAAAAGTCTAACATAAGATCTCTGCAGCTCATGTACAGTACAATATGCCACACTATAATAAAATAAAGTAAGTTTTAATGCTGCAAGGGAGACATTGCTCAGCATATTCCTAGCCACTATAGGTTTCCATTTCCCTCTCAGTCTTCCAAATATACTCTACTGTGGTTTTAGAGCTACTTTGGCTATTCAAAATAGTCCTTTTCTCTATCTAAATATTCAGTAAAAGATTTTATTAAGTAAGGATTCTAAGACAAACTAAATTGAATGAAAGAACTAAGATAAGTTAACCTTGTGTTCAGAAGTCACTGAGCACTAAGTTTCATTTTTTCATTAGCAAGATCAGTTGCTGTCCTCTGAAAACCATCCACTTATGATTCTCCTCCAGGCCATGATATATCAGTGTTAGTAAATCTCTGACAGTAGAGAATGCACAGTAATCAGCATAGAGGTACATTGGCTTCACAGGGGTACAAAGCTGGGGACACTAAAGTGTCCTTACCATGGACTACGACCTTGCAAAGGCATCAACACCTAAAGACATTATTTTCATTCTCATGTTTTTGCTAGGTTCTTCAGATCTTGGTCTATCCCAAAATTTCAAGTACATATCAAAGACACACCCCTCCTCTCCCTCTCCCAGTTACAAGTGAACACCATAAATCCCTCTCTGATCATTTCAGGCCGTGTGACCAAATGTCTTTTACTTCCACCACCAGCCCCACCCCAAACATAAGTAGCTTGCAGTTTTGTGATAACCCCAAGATCTTTTTAGGTGGTGTTGCTTTCTACATGGCTGCACCTGTCTTCCCTATTCCCACTTGATTAATATAATGTAATTTAGACTTGCTACATCCTGTCAGTCTTCCCAGTAGAAATTAGTGGCCTTCCAGCACCTAAAGGGAACCTACAGAAAAGATGGAGAGGGACAATTTACAAGGGCCTGGAGTGACAGGACAAGGGGGAATGACTTCAAAACTGACAGAGAGTAGGTTTAGACAAGGTATTAGGGAGAAGTTTTTCACTGTGAGGGTGATGAGGCACTGGCACAGGTTTCCCAGGGAAAGCTGTGGGTGCCCCATCCCTGGAAGTGCCCAAGACCAGGTTGGATGGGGCTCTGAGCAGCCTGGTCTAGAGGCTGGAGCTCAGTGATCTTTAAGGTCTCTCCAACCTCGGCCATTCTGTGATACCTGCACACCAGTCTGACAGAAGTTTTGTAGCCAGTCTGATAGAAGCCCCCAGAGGAGACCTTAAAAATGTCCAGTGTTTGTCAGTGATAATCTGGACAATGGAGTAGAGACTCTACCTACATTTTAGGTGATGCCAGGCTGGGTGGAGTGCCTTCTGAAACTATTTAAAAAGTAAAATCCATTTATCAGAGTGTAACAAAATTGTATAATCTCTCATTGGGTGAAGTATTTCTCCAGAGAAGATTTTTCAGACTGCAGGTGAAGACAAGTACAGAGGTGCCTGTGCTGACAGAGGAAAATAATTGTTCTATACATTTAGAAGACAAGAAGAACCAAACAGCCCAGTATCAGATGTTCCATCAATATGTTGGAACAGCTCAATGGCAGTTTAAAAATATTGCTATAAAAATCAATGAATGAAACAACTGAAAAAAAAAAAAAGAAAAAAAGAAAAAGACAGATTTTAAGATTCTGAGATTAGATCCCAGCAGATGAAACATTCCAGTCTTAACCAGTAGGAAGCCTTGGAATGCAAATAATCCAGCAGAAATGTAGCATATCAGGGCAGTGTGCTTTTCACAGGGAAGGAAATAAGCACAATTTACTAACAAAAGTATTCCTTAACTATGTGTAAAAAAGATGCTAGGTTGTGAAAGTAAATAAATACATGCAGTAAACACTGCTACATCTTTACAGAAATAATGATATACTATATAATTATGAGATAAGAACAAGGAAATCTAAAGGCCAACACCTCAGAGGATATTGGCCCAAGAAATTTCCTGTAAACCTAGAAGAGCAAAATTTCTAATTAACTCTGACAAACTACCACCAATAATAAGGCAAGAATAACAATTCTGCTTTTGTGATTACTGTGTATTTTGCAGTTATCCTTTCAGGTACTATATTTGTGAAGTAAAAGCTTTGCTGAATCTGCTGAGTTCAAAAGATATTGACCTAACTTTTTGATCCTGTCTGAAGGCAGCTTCTAATTTCATTACAAGGCTGTAAAAATTAAATTCTGCTCGCTTAAACCTACACACCTCTGGCTCTGCACAAGAGTATGCTCATATGAGAATAGCTTTTACAGTAAACATAATTAACTAATTTCCCTTGAAACATAAAGGATTTTGATACTTTTGATATTTTTCTGGGGAGTCTGAATAACTGAAGGTCTTTCCGATTTCAAAGTCATCCTCTACAAATGAAAGTATATCAAGAGTTAAAAAAGACTTTGCTTTCACATTTATAATGGTTGCACCTATAAAATATTCCTGTAACATAATTTCACCTCATTACTTCAATGATGATAATTTAATGGAAATTCAATCACATCCATTTCAATTAATTATTAATATTTATAGGTGAAAAACTGGAGATATTGAAATGCATTTTATACAGATTAAATGATGTCTGACACTATTTGGAGATATCCAGTTCAAGCTATACAGCAATTTCTGAAATACTACAGATCAGATACAGTTTTAGTTAAACTCAGCACACATTCTGCCATAGCCAAAATTTTTTGCATGTCTAAGGTGTCTTAGCTCTGCCCCATTTGTCCCAGCCAGTCTGTCTTTAAGAAAAAAAGCTTAGCTTTCAATTATATGCTAAAGAACTGACCTGAAAAACAGATTATTTTCATATGCATTGATGCAGTATCTGTGGCAGCAGAAAGAAATCCAATAATATGCCTTTTAAATACCCTGCAGAGAGCAAACATCCCTTAAATTCTGTGAGGAACCAAAGCCTTTCTGCACTCCAACACCTCTGCAAAGCAGTGCCTCTTACAGCTACCTGCAAAGGTTCAAGCACAGCCAGCAACTAAACCCCACATGCAGCTACTGCCCACACTGGGATGGGGGAGAGACTCAGAAGGGCAAAAGGTAAAACTTTGTAGGTTGAGATAAAGTTTAATAGGAAAGCAAGAGTTGCACAAATCAAAGCAAAACAAGGGATTAATTCATTGCTCCCCAGGGCAGGCAGGTGTTCAGCATCCCCAGGAGAGCAGGGATCCATCACATGGAATGGTGTCTTGGGAAGACAAACACCATCCCTCCAAGAGGGCCATGGCTCTCCTCTTCATTCTCCTCCCCCAGCCATGAACACTGCCCATTAGCCTTACAGCATGGAATATCCCTCTGATCACTTGGGATCAGCTGTCCTGGCTGTGCCCCCTCCAGCATCCTGTGCACCCCTAGCCAAATTACTGGTGGGGTGGTGTGAAAGTGGTGCTCCCCATTATCTAAAATATCCCTGTGTTAGCAACTGTGTTTCTGGCACAAATCCAAAACACAGCCCCATGCCAGTTACTGTGAAAAAGATTAACTCTACCGCAGCCACACCCTATTCCCTCCAAACTGCCTTTTTACTGTTTGTTGTAGGACACAAAACTAAGCTCTGAATATAGAAGTGTATCTGTTTGCATAATCATTTTACAAACTAACATTTCACTGTGAAAAACTCCTGATCAAGTTTATAGCATGCTTATGCTTAATTAATGTATTATTACAAGTGAAAGCCAAATATGGGTTAAGCACCTCCTAACACACTGGAAAACAAATCTAGGGTTATTTAAATAGCTGTAAGCTTTGGATACCAACATTTTCCTTCAACACGGAATGTTTATTATATTAGTAATGCAATAGACTTTGTGAACAAAAAGAATAATGATCAAGTACATTGCCTTCAGGTTAGCTGGGAGCCCAGACAGGGAAATGAGATTGCAAAGAGAGAAGGAGAAAAAAAAACAACAAAAAGGCAGATTGAGTTGTGAGTTACCTACGTGTTTTGCTGAGCTGCTAACAAACATTTCCTATCCCAACTGTAGTTTATCTAACTACATGACAAACAGAGAACGGTTACTTAACAAACAGTTTGAGAATATAGATCTTCTGTGGGTTTTTTGTCTTTACTAAAAAGAAAAAAAATATTGTATAACCCATTTTCAAATAAACTGTTTTTCAACAGTCAGTGAGGAAGCAGTGCTAATTTGCATGACCTATTATCTCTGGCATCTATTTGTTTGTGGTCCTTGCTTTTAGAAGAATCGTCATTAATTATAAGTACGGAAGTAATTTGAAATGTCAGTTCAGAATTTTACAGCTTGGAACAGCTCATCCTTCAATAATTAAGTCAATAAAATTAACTTAATTTAATTTAAACAGCAATGCTTCTTTTTAGACCTTACAGAGTGATTACAATCAGTATTTCATAATTAGTATTTTATTGATGTCCATACACTGGATTGCCAGGTGTCATCAAGATACACCGATGATTGGAAGTAATTTGATAAACATTCAGAACTGTGGCATTAATGGCATGCCTCCCAATTATGCATTGAGTTAATGAATGCATTTAAATGTTATGGAGATGAATTTAAAGGACAGTTCAACCTTAATTACTATACCATTTCCTCCCTCTTCCCATTCTCATTATGACTTCAGTAGTTATCATCTTTTTAGTATACAAATATCACATTCTTCTGTAAATGCAGAAATACAATATTTATGGGGTTTTTCCTATTATTATTTTTTTAAGTGTGCTAACACTACAAAAATAACAAAGGTAATTTCTCTGTAAACTAAAGACTTCTCAAAATTGAGAAATGATCTTTTACTAGTCCTCTGTCATTCGTATTTAATTTTCTTAAAGATTAACAGACAGGACAGGGCAAGAAAGTAAGTGCAACCCTTTCAACTAATATCTTAAATTCCCCCTCATTCATTAAAGAATGCTGAAAAATAATGGTAGAGTTAGCACCACTTGTCAGCAAGGTGTTTGAAAGTGTGTACAGGCAGGCAGGGGAAATCTTTGTAGCTCTGTTTCAGTGCAATTTAACATCAAGAGGATGACCCTGAATGACTTGAAATCTATGTCTCCCAAAACACACTGGTTTTGCTCTCACATGGAAATGATTTGGCCCTAGAAACACCTGTCATTACCAGTGCTTCCTCAGAAGAGTATGGTGAGGAAGACAGAAGTCCTGAACTCAGTGAATCCCCTGGAATTTTATTCTCTTGTGAGCACATGCAAAGCCAGGTTTTAAGGGAAAATGAAGAAAAATTGCTATCTCTAATGGACAGAGATGAATCATCAGCTACCAGATGGCTAATTCATGGCTGCAATTTCTTAACTTTGACATGTTTAAAGGGACAGCTGATGGAAAAGGGACAGCCAGGAAACATTCCTATAAACATTGACTATGCCGTTAGAAGATGCTTTCCAAACCACAAAACCTATTCTAGCACAGAAAAGAGACTTAGGATAAATATGAGGGGTTTGCTGTCAGATGTTCTGGAGCTCTATAAGAAAGACACAGTTTGCACAAATCCCTTAACACATTGTAAAACTCGGAAGGAACAGAAGTGTGTGATGTCCAAGGGCATTATGACATTGCAACATGCCAAAAATAGGCTGTTGTGCTTCTCAATATCTTTACATTTCTTAGAGCTTTAAAGGTCCTGATAGTATACTGTGAGCAGTATGTGCATGGAAATAGAATAAAAGGAATATTAAATAACATGACCTGAGTAGAACTTAAAATTTATCAATTGCTACCTTGTCCAATTCCTTTATTTTTCTCTTTCCCCTTCCTTATTTAGTTTTTCTCACAAAAGTTCTCATAGATTTTCAGAGAGTACTTTTTTTTGTTCATGGTGGTTTTTTTTTTACTGTTGTTTCCAATGTATATTATTGATAGTGGAGAACAGGCAGTTTTGAGAAGAGAAAGATCTAGTTTGCTGCTTCACTATACAAAAAGAAATGATGGTTAAGGGTAGTAGAGACCCAAGACAGTGTCCCTAAAAAAAGATTTAAATGCTACCTACTCCCACCCTTGCACAGCTATGGCAGTGCTGTCTGTTGTGAGAGACTCTCTCCTGTGCTGAAAAGGCAGTGTCTGGAAGAGAGACGCCTGCACAGTGGTACCAAGAACAGGCTGAGACAACACCAAGTCAGCATCCCACTTGATGTGCCTGCTCCTAAATTATATGTGTATCCACACTGAAGAAATAGAACATGTACAAAAAGAGGGTGATCAGACAGGAAGATATAATTATTGGACTATGCAGGCTTCTCACTGCACTTATGTAAATCCTTGTGAATCCTTTGTCCCTTGCACTTGTGCAATTTTTTGAGGTGAAATGAAAAGGAGGGCAAGTATATTCAGCCTTTAAGATTTGCTATGACACACACGGGAATTTCTTCTTGTTCAAACATGTTGATGTGTGGAGAGCTGTGGGTATGTGTTCAGGTCCCTTCCCACCAGTCATGAAAAGCCTGGGATGTGCACCACTCAGCAGAAACCAGGAGCATCCTGGAAAAAAAAAAAAAAAAAAAAAGGCTGTACTATCCCAACTATTCTAAATTTATTGAAAAGGCAGGATAAGAAAAGAGACCTAAATGCAGATTTTTCCAATTTAAAAAGTGATTACAATTGCATTTAAACAGGATTGTGTTTGACTTCTCTATTCATGGACTAAGCCACAAGTCTCAGTAATGCAACAAGAGGCTCAAAGTGACTCTTCTATAGCACTTAGAATCATCTCTGCTTTATCCTCCTACATGAAAGTGCAATTTGTCTTCCAGCATTTGAGTTTCCCTTAAGAGCTTGTATTTTAGACCAAAAAAAACCCAGTGCACTTTGCTAACTAGTGGTGTATTGAAAGTGACAAAATCACAATCCAAGGATATTCTAAAGACTCTGAAACCAGACAATTAACGAAATGACCACTGCTCTTAACAAACAAATAAATGCACCTTTGAAGACCTTACCTAAAATTTTTTTAAACTTCTGATATGGGAAATAATCGGTGCTATATAGGCAAGTGGTAAAAGTATATAGTACAAATCAAATTGCCTAGACTCAGCATATGTGTCAAATTAATGTAGCATAACATCACTGGGTTTTAGGTCAGAATTTATTTTAGAAGGCATCCCTCCCATTTTTATTAAATATGCATTAAAACAATACATGAGTAAATTACTGTAAGACTAGAATCTTCCACATTGAACATATCTACTTGTTGCCTTAATCTAATCCCAAACTGGCCAAAAAACCTAAAAAGTACATTACAAGTCACGTGAGATTTTCTTACAGTTTCTAAAATTTATGTATTTTTTTAAAGTCAGTTGGCAATTATGCCTTTCTGGAGCATCAAGATACTAAAAGTTTGGAATGGCAAAAACTTAGTTCAGGGCCTTATAAAGGGGAAGGGTTTCTTGTGTTTGCATTTTTAATCAAGATGGCCTTTTGAACTTCCAAGCACAAACAAATGCACTGGAATGGTCTGGCCAGGTCTACACATATACCATAGAAGGAAAAGAAAAAAGAGATTGCAGCTGCCAGGTCCTCAGCACATTTTGTGAATTTCTTTGCTGTGGCAAATCACCTATAGTGGGGTCCTACCAAGGTGAAGACTTTCTTACCTTAATACAGAAAACACTTCTACATTTCACTACTGGGAACACCATCCTGGAATTGCTGTCCTGGAAATGGTATTCTCCACTACCAAAATAAGCCAGTCTTAACCTCTGTTGAACACATATTTGCACGTTCCCTTTTGTAATTTGTTCATGCTGACTCTGTGTTTTTTTTAGAAAGCTCTACAGAATTCACTGAATTCAGAATGGAGGTTCTTCTTATGAATCTCTTGTATTCCATTTTAGCACGGGGCCCTTAAATGATGTAATTTGAAGCTAATATTTCTCTTAGTTTCAAGTTCATCAATATTCAACAGTTTCACATTTATAGACATAAGCCTATCTAAAAGAACAAAAACCCCAACACACAGTATTCAATTCTCCACTTTGTTACAAGCTGAGATTTATATCTAAATTCCATGAAACATTGTGCAAACAGTAAACCATTCCTGGCTGTATTTCTTTTTCCCTTGTAAACCAGCCTGTGTTTTGGCTTTAATCCCCTGTATAAAATCAAAATGTAATAACAAGCTCTGTGTGCAAAATGTCATTCTGTCTAGCAACTGAAGCTGCAGCACCAAACTGTGCTAACTAGATCACTGACAGTTCAGCACTGTCAATAAATGACAGTATTGGTATGAGTAATGTGTACACTTAAGGCTACATGTAATGGGAATAAAGTGTTCTTCTATTGTCAGAAGTGTATCATTTCAGAATCTTCATAGCAGAAGCTTGCTCGATAGCTCAGCAGGCTGGCAGACAGGGGAGCCAGCAGATAAAGACCAGCCCAGTGACAGGTATAGCTGTTACATATTTTTGGAACATCATGATCTAACTGCAACCTTCTTAGATAAACAGAGGTGAAAGGGAAAAGAAAAAGAAAAAAGACCTTTAAAAAGAATTGCCTGATGCTCACAGGCAGCAGTACATATACTGAACAGTGTAATTCTTGGCCTCATGACAAAGGGTTGGTGACAATTACAATGAAGAAATTCTGGTTTTGGTCTCACATCCTCAGCATTACATCCAAGTTAAAAACCAAAAAAAATATTACCACCTTCTCAAGAAAAGCCCAGCCAGTTTTAATAAAGTTATATTAAAAATCATTATAGAGTTCCATCAATATATGTATTCAGCCAGTTGAGTGCTCCTGGTGATATTCAAGTGTCAGGCCTGATAATGTGAACTAAAGTTCTGGAAGTCATTTTTTTTTCTTACACAAGCCCCTCTCTTCTTTCCCCAGGCTGTTGAGGACATTTACAACTACCCAGGGAGCAACATAATGTTGCTGCTATACTGTTTGTCCTTTATCCCAGGGGGAGGAGAGCTAAAAGAGACACATCTGGAAGGTGTGACTGACATATTAAGAAAAAAAGACCGTGAAAGTGCCTAGGGAAAAGTTTAATTTATTAGAACAGCTGTCCTAGTTAAGCCTCTTTCATGGCTACTGATGTAGCCTTTATGATGATTTCCCCCAAATTCATTGAGCAAAGCTTTCTCACTAGGATGGATTGACCTTAACTGGCTGTGAAACCTCCACACAGCCACTCTCACAAATCCCCCTCCTCAACAGGGCAGGAGGGGCACAACATAAGCTGGAAGAGCTCATGGACCAGGACAAAGACAAGGAGCATTTATCAGTTACCACCACAGGCAAAACAGGCTCAGTTTGGGGGAAACTAGCAGATCACCAATTAAAATATAGAATTGCATGGCAAGAAACAAAGACAAAATACCTTTCACCCTCCTTCTCAGGCTCAACTTCACTCTTTCACTCCTAGCTCCTCTGACTGCTGCTTGGGCAGTGCAGGAGCCATGGGGAATGGGGGATGTGATCCATGGGGGTCAGATGAGAGGCAAGAGGTAAAACTGATGCACAGGAAGCTCCACCTGAACATGAGGAAGAACTTCTTCACTGTGCAGTGACCAAGCACTGGAACAGATCACCCAGAGAGGGTGTGGAGTCTCTCTCACTGCAGATATCCCAGAACAGGATGCAATCCTGTGCCATGGGCTCATGACCCTGCTTCAGCAGGTAGCCAGTGTGGTCCTATCCAACCCAACCCATTCAGGGATTCTGTGCAATAGAGGACACTGTATCTCTTGTCAATCTACATATGACTTTTGTCACCCTTACTGCTGATGTCAGTTTCTAGCAAGAACACACTTAGTGGTGTAATTAATAGCTTAAGACCTACACAAGTACGTATTGTTCAATACTTTTCATCAGTATTCGTTTCCCTCTGTTGTAAAGCCTTGGATGTATGCAAATGGTACCAAAATAAAGCTCCTTATAATATCTTCCTCTAGAATTTCTAAGGCCTTAAAACCTAATTTATTGTTACTTGAAGGTGGGGGAAGGGGTGGGGGTGGGAAAGAAGAGTTTCTCTCTCCGATCAACGAAGTTACAAAGGGAAAAATCCAGGTTTGGGAGTTGAGCATTGACTATTCTCCTAAGGAATTTAAGCAGAGAGATTTTTAATGTGATATTACTGGTAACACAAAGGAGCTGAAAGCAAAGAAAATTAAGCTAAATTTAGTCCACCACAGAACAAACCATTCAGGAATAAAAACATTGGATATGAAGTACTCCTCTGCCAAATAGTATTTCCTGCTCTGTATTTAGCAATTACTATCCTAACTCCCTAAACCAAGAATCAGCAGGAAAAATAATGAAAAAGGCTG
Organism: Luscinia megarhynchos; assembly: GCA_034336665.1. Taxonomy (NCBI): domain Eukaryota; kingdom Metazoa; phylum Chordata; class Aves; order Passeriformes; family Muscicapidae; genus Luscinia; species Luscinia megarhynchos. The sequence continues at coordinate 12,390,002 of JAPFBE010000013.1, read as the reverse complement.
GTTTTCTCCTCACTTTAGTGATTCCCTGTGCATTTGTTACTACCTTTTGTTAATTAAGAAGAGAGCATTGGATACAGTGCTTTAAAGTCACCACCCTCCAGTGATTGGAAGTCCACTGGAGAAATGGTAAGGATCTGCAGATACAGCTCATTCTAAAGGAGTGCCATGTTTACTTCTACACACTTGGTCTTCAGAAGGTAATTTGTTGGAATCCACTTAAAGCTTTAAACAAGTCTCATGACATTTCAAAGTGCCAACATTTCCCTTTATTAGAAGAAAACAAGACAACACGATACCAAAACCAGCCTAAGCCTTCTCTATCATGGGGTTGCTCATGAGCTTTCTTGGATCAAAAGTCCACATAGCTCTTATAGGGCCATACTTTATTGCACCTCACTGAGCAGTATCTAAATGTAGAAGACTTTCACTGGGTTCAAGCTCCTATTTCCAGGATGAAACAGGACAAAGGGAGAATAAAAAAGTATTTTTTTCTCCTAGTGTAATTGTATGCATTTTGGGGTGGGGAGCATTCATTTATATTGCAAGGTTTTAGCTAAATAAGTACATGGTTGGATTTTGCCATGGATTTTAAAACAGGTAGACTATTTGGAAAATATAACTCTGTGTTTAGACAAGAGATGGGAAGTGGTCTTCACAGCTGTAATGTAGCCCATGACTCTGCTTGAAAAACAAGCAAACTAAAAAGCCACAAAACCAATTTACAACCTTGCCATGGCCCTGAATTACACATTATTTCCCAGTGTAAGAGGAAATAAGAACAAATGAAGAGCTGAACATCTCCAGAGAGATATGTGCATTTGTTTTACCTTTTATAAGTTTAGTCTGGTAGTTAGTTACACAGAATTAACATCAAGATATAGGAGATCTAGGACTGAGGAAATGAGACAGAGGTCAGAATATAACATTAAGTAACTGAGATTCAGGAAGGAATACACATGTGGGCACAAAATTTCCCACAAAGATTATTAGAAAAGAATCATGAACCTGAAACGTTACAATTCACAAGAACCTACACAGAAAAAAAATCATTAGAGAAGTTGGAGAGCAGAGGGAAATAAGTTTAAAAAATAATCAGAAAGTGATAACAGTATAGTTTTAAGGAATCTGATATTTCTGCACAAGCAGAAAAAGTATGGCTATAGTGTAGCACAAGCTTTGGGATAAGCTGTTAGTGTTTTGCAATGGATATGGGAAGAGATTTGTTGAATGAAAGCTGAAAAGAAGCTTCAGGCAAATGATTTAAGAACTGAATTCAAAGGGGAAAAAAAAAGAAAAGAAAAAGGAAGAGTTGATATTTTGCAATAACAGATTGTGTTTTGTAGAAGAAAAATATAGACAATGCCTGTCCAGTTTGTGAAGCAGTCTGAAATGATACTGAAGCAACTGGATTCAAAGATGAGATTCCCAAACTAGATTTCATTACTTTTAATAGTTCTTCAACAGTGACATATGCAACAAGCAGAAATTACTTGCTGGATAAGCCTCAACTGATGTGTTAAGGATTGATCTCTTTAGAGACTTTTCTGTTTATGCACTTACATAATAGCATTTCATCCTATAATTTTAATGGTGATAATAGTTCTGCTATACTTGTCTTTAATAGTCTTTCTAGACAGAACTTTATATTATGAAAGAAAGGTAAGGAACATGCTATTAGCTGCTAGGAAAGAGGTATATCCACAATGTCATTTTTAAATGCAAAAAAAATTCTCTCTGTCTTAAATGTAAAAGGAATCACAGTCCCCGTGTCTCATGAATCAAATAGAAGGAAAAAAAATCTGGCTTGACACTTGTGTGGGACAGCTTTTTGCTCTACAAATACACCTGAACAATGAATTCAAACAGCTTTTTATCTTGTTTCAATCAGAAAGCTGATGTAGACAAAAACCTGCATTTAATAGTATTATGGCTCAGATATATGCTGACAAAACCCTGAAAATTCAAAAGCAAGAGCATCTCTTAAATTACTAATTTAAATTTGAAAGCTCTGGCTTTTGTGGTTTGCTTTGTTCGTATGCTCCGAGCGTGGCTTTTCTCTTTTGTCCAATTTTAATATATAAATTGTACCTTACACAGTCTCCAAAGGTTGGGAAACCTTTCCAGCCTCCCTGGATGGCAGATTCACAATAGCTGAATTCATTCTGAGGATTTTCAAAAATGTTTACAGTTTGACTGGCTAACATCAGTTTTGCTACATATGATTTAAGCAGTCTTCAGGGCTCTTGGGTATACGTGTTTTGATAAACTTGACAATTACACAAAATTATTTATTACTATGGACAATAGTAGCTTCTATCCTTTGTCTAAATTCTTTCATTTTGTAGATTATAAATACTGAGACCAACTGTTCCAAAGGCAATATTAAAGTCTTTTAATGCTGATTCAGTTACTAGGCACATGTTCTACACTGATGTGTCTAAATATCATAATGAAATTTTAATTGCAAAGAAAAGAGCATTTCTAAAATGAAATAATGTTTTTCATTTCTACAACACCCAGGGGCAATAATTCACTTATAGACTAATGGCCTGTAAAATTCTGCTTGTTGACTGTTAACTGCAAAATTCAAGCAGTGTGTAAGAACATGAAATGCTCCCTGTAGAATACAGGCTTTAGAATCCTAGAATGGCCTGGGTTGGAAGGGACCTTAGAGTTAACCTGGCTCAAACCCCCAGCCATCATCAGGGGCATTTCCACCAGAGCAGGTTTTTCAGAGCCCAATCCAATCTGGCTCTGAGCACTTCCAGAAATGGGCCATCCCCAGATTTTCTAAACAATCTGTTTTGGTAGTTCATCACCCCCACAGCAAGAAAACTTCTGTGTATGTAACCTAAATTCCCCCTCTTTCAGTTTGGGGCCGTTATTCCTTGCCCTGTCCCTACAGCCCCTGATGAATTCCCTCTGCTTCCCTGCAGGCTCCCCTCAGATGCTGGAAAGTTACAGTGATGTCTCCATCCAAACTTCTCTAACTCTGGAGGCTGAAGTCAGTTTATCTAGTTCTTCATTCTTAGTAGGCTATGTTCCTCATCTTCGTGATTTTACCCTGACATTAAAAGTAGTAGTAGATACTGAAACTTGCATTCAGCACCTCCCCTCACTGCCTACAGCAAGCTGTAGACATCATCCCTGAGATAAACTTTGTGAATGTGTGTACTGCTTCAGGACTTGTGTGAACAGAAAAACAGAAGATAATTTTTCTAGCTCTGAAAAATTCACAGTCATGCTTGCAAAGATAGAAAGTGCATGCACATGTAGGGAATACCTACAAGATTTTAAGTGCATCATGTTCAGACAACTTGCTGGTATAGAAAAATGATAAATACCTTGCCACTTCAGATTGTTTCCATATGCACTATCACTCTCAAGCATGATGTATATACTCATCAGTTGACCTCCCTCTGTCTGTTATGTTCTTTAAAAAGTCATAAATTTGGGAAGTTTCTCCATGGAAGGGGGGAAAGGCACAGTTTGTGTTAGGGCAAAATTTTTCATGTTGTTCACTCATTGAAGGACAGAACACTGCTTGGGGGTATGAGAAATGTCATGATGAGTCAATTTAGAAAGAAAGAACTAATAGACAATTATGGATTTCCCACACCATCAGCACTCTCATGGGTAATGACATTCCAGGTCCAAGATCAGGGATCAGCCTGGATAGAGAATCTGCAGCTCCTAAAGATCACAGGAGAATCAAAGTCTGGGAAAATAAGAATTCTGCTTTCAACTGACCAGAGAAATCTGATCTTTACTCAAATACAGCTGCACAGTGCATTAGAAAGTGCATGCTAATAATTTGCCTTTCAGGTGTATTTGTACAGATGTATTTTCTACATATGTCATTTCACAATTTCTTTGAACAAACTTTGAGTGTAAGTGCTTATGTAAGGGAGAATCTATCTTAAACACAGCTACATGTTTTTTTCTGGTTAAAGAAGCAAGGAACTGATTACTAAAACACGGAAAATAAACAGAGAAAGCCTCATTTCCCATGTTGAAAATGTAGCCTTCCTAATAATTGGGTAATCAAGTTATTAATTAAATATGTAACCAGGATCTAGCACACTTGAATATACAACTGAAAACATAGATTTTCTTTTTCTGGGTGGAATGTTTGCTTTTCTAGAGCATGACTAGCAAGGTAAATGAAAGGTAGAGATTCTTTAATTCAAATACTTTGGAATTATCCTTAGTGGGTTTCTTTTTCCACTTAGGAACATATTATGTGGGAAAAAAAAAAAAAAGAAGTTAGTTTAAGAGTTCTCATTCCTTAGTTCCACTACTTGTGTGTGCATAATCCTTTTGACACTTGACCTGTCTACATGCTCATCAAATATGACAAGACTGACCTGATATTATGGAAATTTTACATGCCAGCCACCATAACAGGATTACACTCCAGGATCCCAGTTAGTCAGGAAACCAAGATGAGGTTTTTTTTTATCAAGTTCACATTATTAATAGTGCTACAGCTTGAGCTGCATGCCTCCAAAGTGGAAACCTGAACAAAGGAACCCCTGAGTAGCTGTACTTCTGCAATCCAAGGTTCCTGTCCCTAAAGCCATAGTTTGGACCAATAGTCATATTAAGATCTTGGGTTATACTACTTTGTGGCTTGATTTGTTTTTTGTTTCATGGGGGAAGATGTATTTTTCTGCAAGATACAGTATTTCTCTCTCCTGTTCCACTCCCCCTTAAGCTGGTTTGAACGGGTTCTGTGGTGATCTTTTCAGCAGCTGCAATGTGTTTGTTATAGCTCATGTGTCACAATCTGTAGGCTTTGTCTGCTCATGCAATCTACTAGTGCTAAGTCTTAATTATATAATGGCCCTCTCCAGAACAGTTCTACTTTTGTTTTCATTAGCATTCATGCTGCTTATTATATGGGAGCAGAATATTTGTAGCCTCTCAGGTGTAAGCACAGTTGAGTACAGCAAGTGTTACAATGTTAAATACAAACAGTATTACAAAGATTATTATAAAAAATCAATAACCCATAAAGAATTCATTTTCTCTAGGCTCTTAAATCTGATATCTAGGAGATGAGCCAAGACCATTCTTCTTGTAAGCCTGTTGAAGTATTATCCAATTGTATTTTATGCATTAATTTTACTTGCTACCACAACTTCCAGACATCAGCTGAAATCCTCCCACTCTGTCAACAAACATGCAACAACTAGTATTAATAATTGTACACACTCCCCCTTGTGAGGCTCAGAACATGTCTGCTGACATTCTATTTTTCAGTGAAATTTCAGAGAGTTGTGAAACCATTTTTTGGAATGACACAATTGCATCAGCAGTATTACTGCCTTAAAGTTTCTATTGCCACTGAAATGTTAACTAAATCATTTTCTAATTTACTCACTCCCAATCAGAAAAACAAACAAATAAACAAAACATATAAGGAGTGGAATGTGGTTGGACTTTCCACTAATAAATTACTACATTTGGTCCTATGAACAAATGTTTGTACCATGATCCTGATAGCAAAGTTAAATTTGAGAACAAAAATATTAGGAGTTGAGGCTCCTAAGACAAAAATTCCTGACCACTTCCCTGGTAATTTTTTGTGAGCTCTCTTACCACAAATTCCAGATCACTCTTTGTCCTCAGGTAAAGGCCAAAGTGCATGGAAAAGTCCCCAACTATTCTTGTTATTTATATACCCATCATTTGGTTGCAATCATCAGGGTTGCTCACAGGAGTAGTATTACTATAGGAGCATGAGCTGAGTGAGGCAGGTGTAACTTTTCACTCGCTGCATATCAGTTCTTTGCTTCTGGGACTGCCACCTCCCACTCTGGTGAGTGCATATGGGTCTTGGTGGAAAGAAATATCTGAACACAATATAGTCCATGGATGTTATTTGGTACAGGGATCCCTAGCAGAGGACTGCTCAAAGCCAAGTGGCTTGGAAGGAAAGGAAAAATCCGTAAGTAAGTTTTATCAGTAATTTGGACTATGGTTTTTGGACTGTTGAAATAAAATTTTCCCTCTTTCTAACAAGACTGTATGAATTTAAATAGATCTCATGTAAAAAAGCATGGCAAAGGCTACTAACTTTACATGCAAGGGTTCCATAATTTCCTCAGGCACTTGGAAAACTCACACCCAAAACCTATTTCAGTTTTTGAAATAGTGACCATGTTGGATTGTTCTGTACTGTTGTTCATCTACTGAATGACCCTTTGTCAACCACTTAACATGCAGGTGATGGATCCAAGCTTCCTGTCCTCTAACTTTTACAGCAAAGTAAGGATTTAATAAGACTGTCTGCAGCCACTCCCACATTCCAATTTAGATTTATGGGAAAACACTTTTAATAAAATTTTATCCTCAGGCTACAAATCATGTGCCTGTATCTCCAGAGACATGGGATTAGTACCACTAATCATGATCCCTTTTAATTTTGAAACTTTCCTGTAAGTTTAGGACATAGTGTGTCAAGCCCTCATCTGCTTTCAAGAAGCTGTTTTGGGCTGGAGCATAAGGTCCCAATATAGGTAAGTGTCTCCCAAAAGAACTTCAAGCAATAGTCCAAGACATTGTCTTGGGCATTTCAAATGTCCCATAAGACTAGATTTAATGCTTCAGGCCATTTTAACCCCATATATGTGCAACTTTTAGCTGTTATCTCCTTAAGAGTTGAGTCATCTTTTCTACCTGTCCAGGTGCTTGAGGGTGATAAGGGTCTGCAATCTTTATAATTCTCAATCTTTTATAAAATCAATTGCTGCTGTGAAACTTGACCTTCTTCTGATTCAGATTCTTGTATTCCATACCTAGGAATAATTTATTTAAGGAGAGCTTTTATTACTGTTCCAGTGTCTGCTTTTCTTATTGAGAGAGCCCCCATCTATACTGATAATTGGTCTCCACAGCCTTTATATTTGAGAATTTCTTACAGATAGGACAGGCAAAAATGATTACTTTAGTGGTTCCATAGACACTCAGTGCCACTCATACTTGTAGCACTTGAATAGCCAGTGCTTCCAGTCCTCTGTGAGCTTTGCTATGGAACCACTTGGTTACAGCAATGTTTTCAGTAAGGCAGATTTTCCCTCCCATTTTCCATGTTGTCTTCATCTTCTACTGTTTCCTATTTTCTCCAATATTCTTTGCCTGTCGTGTTTAATTAATATAGTTTTATGCTTTTCTTGGATGCTCAGCATTGGACCTCAAGTTCCTGTCTAAAGCAACTGCTGTGATCTTCACCACAACTTAGCAAGAGACAGATTTTCCTGCTATATCGACTAAGGCATTCCCTTTTCTTAATTACAACACCCCTTGTATGGACTGGACAGTAAACTACAGCAACTTCTTTGAGGAGTTGGAAAGTGTTTCATCATTTCTCAGTAAAGTTGCTGGGAGCTCCTGATCCCAAAGGAGTAACTGGATTGAGTCTTACTATTCAATCCATGTTGAGAAATTTCTCAAACTTTACAGGATTTTTCACCTCTCCCATTAAGTGGTAGGTATTACAGTGCCCAGTACATCTGAGCTCTTGAAAGACAGACCTCCTCTGTGACAGATACCTGCAGTCTCCATATTGAGACTTAACTCCATTTTTTGTGGCTACAGAATAAGATAAATGCATTTTCTAATCTGTTACTTGTTTAAACATAGTTTACCAGCTGCAAGTGCTGACATTTCCTTAGGGGATAATTATTTAAGAATTAGTGCTTTCAGTATTCATCCAACTTTACTGTCCACCACCAGTCTGCTTCTCTATTAGAGCACATTTTTCATCTCTTTTCTCCTTTTAGCTTACATTTAAGTGCCTTGGCTTGTATTTCCATTTGCTTCTTTGTTATCTTCTCAGCTGGCACTACCAACTCTTTTCAATTTGTGACAAGCTGTGAATGTCATTAACACTATATCCCCCCCCACTTCCACAGTAATAATGATGATGATATGCAAATGACTAATTCTATCCTACTGAAGTAAATAAATCTTAACTCTCATTTACATAACTTGGAAGAAAGCCCCAGAAGAACACTTGCTAAGTTTTTCCACTTTGATACAGGTACTTGAACCCACTATTTTTCAGACAGTTCTAATAGAGATCATCATTCTAGAATAACTCATATTAAAGCTTAAGAGGATGATCGCTCTGCTCTCCTAAATGGATTCATTAAAAAAATTCAAACAAAATGGGAAAACATTTCCTCTACATAGTCAAATATTGTGCTGATAGTTATGGAAGTTCAATTTCCAAATGCAAGTGTTTACTGTACATCTGCACATCAGTGGTGTTAGACATTTCAAATTCCTGGTGTAAGGACACTTTCCTGGTCCTTCCTGGTGTAAGGACACAACTCCATAAACATAACTTTGAAAATATGGTTTATTATACCTGCTGTGGAAATTTCTGCACTTTGTTCAGGAAATACTACAGTTTGGTGTGTTTGGTTGGGGGTTTGTTTTGCTGTTTTCAAGGTTCTTTTAAACCTAAGTCAATTCTCTATAAGTCTGTGATCATTAATTGACAGAAAACCAAAAGGTTTACAGGGCACACAGAAACCACAGTTTATGCACCACACATCATTCAAGGAGGGGAGAATTCACCCATGCTCGTGTCATTGTGGGGTTTATCCACCATAATTTACAGACAAGAAACACCTTAATCTAAGCAGCTTTGACATGCTGCCAATCTCAGGCAAGCCGGAGTTTCTGATGCCCAGTTTGACCCTGACAGGTTAGGGGTCACTACCTGACAGCACCTTACCCACTGCTAGAGATCTGTGGTGCAGTCCTGCAGGTTTATAGCCAGGGAAGAGAAACAGGAGTTGTCATGGGCACCACTCCCACCTTTTCAGATGAAGGTACTGAAAGAGGCTGAGGTGAGGCTCCCTCACTTCACTGCCCACAGCAGGGACCATCATAGCTCACACACACTGAGACACCCTTCATATTTTACAGCCAGAGAGGTCAACAAATCCTTCCCTCCACCTTCCCAAAAGTTAAATTGCTTGAAGGAACTATGGCTTAATCTGAGACTTGGCAGAATCGAGCTGCAGGTTCAGCCTCTTTTTCTAACTTTAAGTCAACTGCCTATCTCTATCTGCCAGACCTTGTTGTGAGGCAGATGTGAATTAATTGTTTCAGTTAGATTACCTGATCTGAAATCAAGGCAAATTGCTCAGAAGTGTCTTAGCTTGCCCAGCACAATTAAAGATATAGAGTAAAATGTTTATAATTGGAAAATATTGTGTATTTATCACTCGTGGAAAAAAATGTCATGCTACTGCACTGGCAGGTGCCATGACATGGACACTGTCCATAATTTTTACCTCTCTGAAAATGACTTCTTTGTCAAAAGCATGAGATAAGAGAGGAAAATATGTGTATGTAGTTTTGTATACACCAAATATTTTAATTATCCTGATTGACAGGAAACTGAGTATTCGATGAATTCAGACATTTAAATAAATTTTGGAGTAATAAGCCATGTGTAGGTCTCCAACAGAACATTTTACCAAAATAAATTTTTATTATTTGAATTTTTATGTTCTATTTCTACTTGCACATCATTTTATTCAGACCTTTTGTTTACATCTCACCTTCTCTTTTAGAAGTAAAACACACCTTAGGTCTCTAGGTAATATAGAAAGCAAGGAAAAAAATGAGCTGTTTTCTTTTCTTAGCTCATTGAACCCAGACAGACTATATCTTGTTTGGTACCCCTTTGATATTCTTAAGAACTAGATAAATACTCATTTTGGAACACAAGTCCTGCATATTGTCTATTCTAAATTACAGAATCTATTGATGAATTCCCCTCATGCTGGGTTTTTATTTTCCTGGCTCTGATTCATCATTAGTATCAGAGGTTTCAGTTAGTCAAAGCTTCTTGTGGTACCTTCAAGAGATCTGCAATTCTTTATGATAAATTGCACAGATCATGTACCATAGGTTTGTGTCTGTGCCTCTCTGTCACAGAGCAGGACCCAGGACAAGCAGACAATTGTCCAGAATGGGGAAGGAACCCAGGAGCCTACTCCTCTAAAGGCTGTGCAATCAGAACTTCTAATTTCTCTACCCTAAAGTCACTTTGCCCATTTCAGACTTCACTCATCCCTCTTCCCCTTTCCCCCTCTTGCACTGAAATCTCCACTTACCTCATTCCTGCTTTATTTTCAATGCACAGCCATCAGAATTCCAGCTGCCCATGTCTCACAGTTCCCTCCTAGACATTTCTCTCTCCTTCCTTGTGCCACAAAGACTCTGTCCCACCTCTTCTCTGTTCCCAGAATTTATTTTCTTGTTTTTACAAAATTGAGTTTTGTCCTATCCTTGAGAATTATGAGCATTGACTGTACTGCCAAGAAGCAATTAGTCAACAGCATCTCTGAGACCAAGGTTAAGACAGTGCCACCTGTCTTTAAATAAACACAGCAATATTTGTTCAGAGCAGCATCATGGAAGAGAGTGTCAGAAGCATTGCTTTCCAAGAAATACAACCCTCTGTTACCTGTTGCAAAAATCCACATGCCTATATTCCAAACTCAAGACAGCCTCAAACATTCCAGAGACATCCACGTTTGTCATTGGGAGCACAGTCATCAAAGGCCTGGGGCAGCAAATATTAGATAGCAATGGTGATTATGTCTCAGCTGCTCTAAAATTTTATTCTCTGCAGCTTTTCCCCACCCCCCAACCTACTCTGGATATAGTCACTAGCAAGCCCAGCACAGAAAATAGCTTGGAATCAAGAAAGGAAAGGAAGAAGGAAACTAATAAGGCAAGAAGCTGTGCTTCTGCAGCACCTGTGCTTAACATAATAGTATTGAAATATTCTGTGCATGCACCTCTGTGCCATAATCACTAGATAATCCCTGTTACCATCCACAGGAATCGTGCTTCTGCAAAGCTGAAATCACACCAACAGGAAGATGAAAATGATTCATTCAGACCAAAAAAAAAGTTTCTTCTACCCAGAAGGAAAGCAACTCTCTTCTTCCAGTGCATTTACAAAATTATTCTCTGAGAGAAAAAAAAAGTAGCTTTCATTGTGTTAAGTGTATTTCCCCCTTTCAGATGATAAACATAATCTACATAACAGAGATAAGTGGATAACAAATCCAGATTGTTACACGTTGTATTATCACCTTTATTGAATATATATTGTCAGTGGTAGCACTGTTAATTGTTTTTCTGCTATGAAAAAAACTCAAAAAAAACTGCAAGGACAAACTGCTGCTGCCAAGAGTAGGTGTTCAGCTCCACCGACTCCAGGCAAGCTGAACCTGCTGATGCCAGCAAGGACTGTGACCCCAAGTCACACTTCCCTCAGAAGAGTGAGGGTGCAGGGTACAGGACATGCTGCAGATTTCTGTTTCTGCAGAGGCTTTAGCACAATCTGCATGCAGGGTGTGAAATGCGGCAAAATTGTAGCATACTGAAAGGTTGACAATGTCCTTTTGCTAACCTACATCTTCAAAGCAATATTCTCTCATCAGCTTATCCTTCTTCTGGCCCTCTGCTTGAGGTCTTTGTCCTCTTCCCCTCCTCTCTACTGTGCATTAGAATTGAGCTCTGTAGTAAGCAGTCTTCTCCAGAAGCCAACTGTACAGGCTAATTTTATATTCTTCTGAAAATCCACTCTCCAGTGAAGAGTGCTTTGAGGTAAATTTGAGGTCCTTTTATGTAGTTTTGCTCCTACAGGTCTTTCACTGTTTCCATCACTTCCTTCTCTTCTCAATACTTTATTAGGCTGCTGGCAAGTGTGAAGGCTGTTCCTGCTCCTTTACCTCTTTATTCTAGAAATAAAAAAAATCCTACCCTTAGAACTGACAGTGGAAAGTGGCAATGATGGGCCTTGGAGCAAGCAACAAGAGAATGTCACCAATGTGAATCCCAAGCTATTAAAATGACAGTAATAAAAAATCTCACATGCACATACTACTGCTAAAGCTGTTTCACTGTGACTTCAAACATTTAAATTTCCCCCAAGTCAGATAATTTTATTTAAGGCCTTATTCTAGAATCCTTGTTGACATTATGCAGATGACCACAGTTTCATTCATGCATGTAAAGAGTTTTACATAGCTAGGATTACCCTAATCACAGACCTTAACATTGTAGTTCATTGCTTTTTTGAGGAGAGTAGTTCTTCACTGCTGGACCTCTCTTTGAACTTTATTCTATATGGGGCTCAAGGAGGACAGCTTCTCACTTTCCTTTCCTTTTGCTTTTTTCTACAACTATGTTTTCTACTTTCTTCCCTTCTTTTGCAGAGGCACAAAAACATCTGTTGATGACAGGTGAGTGCTGTGGGAATGCAGAACTGAGGATTTGCAGGTGCCTACCTTAGACTGCACATCTATCCTTGTTAGCTGCTGCTTTCTTACCTCCACTACATAAAAGACCAGAACAGCAGCAGAATACAGAAAGATGTTGCTTTTAAGGGATCCCCTGCTGTCTCACCTACAGATATAGCTGCAGGTTTTCAGCAGACATGATGATTCTGCACCTTTCTTCACCTCTGTCTTTGCTTTTGCTTCCATGAAAAAATGCAAGGAGCCACACTATAATGACAAAGTGCATAGATGCACTTCCCACCCCTCCTTAAGGAGCCTTAGAAAAAGATGTCAGGGACAGTTCAGATGCACCCTGAATCCTCATGTGGCACCAAGGACAGAACACTTCAAAGCAGAAAACCCTCAGCAGCACAGTGCTCCTATATAACCCTAGTGCCTTGCCTGAAAAGTCCCTGGAGTCAGAAGTGTTCTTTGGATTGGTAGTTTCAAGCTTTAGATCCTGTGAGCTGAATAAGAAACAAATTGCTTTAGAAGAGAGCAGAAACCATGATGCTTACTCAGTGAGTAATGAGATATACTCACTTCTATTAACCCTGCCAGACATCCTGGTATTTCCAACCAGAGACTGGAAAGGATGCAGTAGACTTCAAACCTATTTTAAGTCTTACATGCAATTTGTGAAGGAAAAATTAATTTAGGACGGGTTAGAACTTAAGGATTTATATCACAAAGTGGCCTTTCCTCCCCTTGGCAGATCCACTCACTACACAGCCAGCAGTACAAACATGCACTGCAGCAGCCTGTGCTGAAACACAAAAGCTGGGCAGCAAGCACTACTTTCCCAAATATGACAGTCGCTGCAACTGAACTCTGAAAAGAGCTAACACAGGTACACAAAGGAGCTGGAGGCTGATAATGAGCAGAGCAGTAGAGTGAGAGAACAAAAAGCCAGCTTCTCACCTCATCACCTTTCAGAGCCCCACTCCAGCCACACAGCTTAAAGACAATCCAGCACTGAACTGTGATTTTGCCTGCACAACACAGAAACAGCCCTCATGCCCCACATGTTTCAGATATACTTCTTTAGACTAGTGCCCTTGAAAGGCTTGCAGACTGTTGGAGGTTTTTTCCAACTAGATTTTTCAGAGGTTTATAAAATACCT